>CM019173.2:5830632-6338858 GCA_009739505.2 Apolygus lucorum | reverse complement strand
TTCACACTGAAATCCGTTTTGGAACATTCTGAAACGATCCCTGAAGTTTTTCCAAAAATCATATGTATATATATATATATGTGTCATTCCGGACGATAACTTGAGTAATTGTTTAAAAATTTTTTTTTAGTTTTTGCCAAAATGTTTGTAACAACAAACCATAGGTCAAGTTCGTTAACCAGCAATTTGGACAATCCAAAGTGGTCCAAAATCCAAAAAAACTCAAAGAAAATGGGTTTTTCCCGTTTTTTGAGGTTTTACATTGAAAATGATGGTAATTTATGGTATATTCGGAATCAGCACAAAATTTCTGATATGAATGCTTTTTTCAAAATGAAAATTGTCCAAAATTAAGAAAAAGTTTGTAGCTATATATATATATAATGAATACGTGCGTATATTTGTTGTAACCAGAATGCAGTAGCCGTGTGGGTACTCTATGAGTTCGTAGAGACGACTAGAACATGAATATGGACTCCTAAGACCTTCAAAGCATACCCAGCAATAATTTGCAGCGTGTTATTAGCGAATTTTCAAAGAAATGAAGCTATTGCAATGGCCTCAAAATTTTTAGAATCGACTTTTTCGAAAAATTTTCACACTGAAATCCGTTTTGGAACATTCTGAAACGATCCCTGAAGTTTTTCCAAAAATCATATGTATATATATATATGTGTCATTCCGGACGATAACTTGAGTAATTGTTTAAAATTTTTTTTTAGTTTTTGCCAAAATGTTTGTAACAACAAACCATAGGTCAAGTTCGTTAACCAGCAATTTTGGACAATCCAAAGTGGTCCAAAATCCAAAAAAACTCAAAGAAAATGGGTTTTTCCCGTTTTTTGAGGTTTTTACATTGAAAATGATGGTAATTTATGGTATATTCGGAATCAGCACAAAATTTCTGATATGAATGCTTTTTTCAAAAATGAAAATTGTCCAAAATTAAGAAAAGTTTGTAGCTATATATATATATAATGAATACGTGCGTATATTTGTTGTAACCAGAAATGCAGTAGCCGTGTGGGTACTCTATGAGTTCGTAGAGACGACTAGAACATGAATATGGACTCCTAAGACCTTCAAAGCATACCCAGCAATAATTTGCAGCGTGTTATTAGCGAATTTTCAAAGAAAATGAAGCTATTGCAATGGCCTCAAAATTTTTAGAATCGACTTTTTCGAAAAATTTTCACACTGAAATCCGTTTTGGAACATTCTGAAACGATCCCTGAAGTTTTTCCAAAAATCATATGTATATATATATATATGTGTCATTCCGGACGATAACTTGAGTAATTGTTTAAAAATTTTTTTTAGTTTTTGCCAAAATGTTTGTAACAACAAACCATAGGTCAAGTTCGTTAACCAGCAATTTTGGACAATCCAAAGTGGTCCAAAATCCAAAAAAACTCAAAGAAAATGGGTTTTTCCCGTTTTTTGAGGTTTTTACATTGAAAATGATGGTAATTTATGGTATATTCGGAATCAGCACAAAATTTCTGATATGAATGCTTTTTTCAAAAATGAAAATTGTCCAAAATTAAGAAAAGTTTGTAGCTATATATATATATAATGAATACGTGCGTATATTTGTTGTAACCAGAAATGCAGTAGCCGTGTGGGTACTCTATGAGTTCGTAGAGACGACTAGAACATGAATATGGACTCCTAAGACCTTCAAAGCATACCCAGCAATAATTTGCAGCGTGTTATTAGCGAATTTTCAAAGAAAATGAAGCTATTGCAATGGCCTCAAAATTTTTAGAATCGACTTTTTCGAAAAATTTTCACACTGAAATCCGTTTTGGAACATTCTGAAACGATCCCTGAAGTTTTTCCAAAAATCATATGTATATATATATATATGTGTCATTCCGGACGATAACTTGAGTAATTGTTTAAAAATTTTTTTTAGTTTTTGCCAAAATGTTTGTAACAACAAACCATAGGTCAAGTTCGTTAACCAGCAATTTTGGACAATCCAAAGTGGTCCAAAATCCAAAAAAACTCAAAGAAAATGGGTTTTTCCCGTTTTTTGAGGTTTTTACATTGAAAATGATGGTAATTTATGGTATATTCGGAATCAGCACAAAATTTCTGATATGAATGCTTTTTTCAAAATGAAAATTGTCCAAAATTAAGAAAAGTTTGTAGCTATATATATATATAATGAATACGTGCGTATATTTGTTGTAACCAGAAATGCAGTAGCCGTGTGGGTACTCTATGAGTTCGTAGAGACGACTAGAACATGAATATGGACTCCTAAGACCTTCAAAGCATACCCAGCAATAATTTGCAGCGTGTTATTAGCGAATTTTCAAAGAAAATGAAGCTATTGCAATGGCCTCAAAATTTTTAGAATCGACTTTTTCGAAAAATTTTCACACTGAAATCCGTTTTGGAACATTCTGAAACGATCCCTGAAGTTTTTCCAAAAATCATATGTATATATATATATATGTGTCATTCCGGACGATAACTTGAGTAATTGTTTAAAAATTTTTTTTTAGTTTTTGCCAAAATGTTTGTAACAACAAACCATAGGTCAAGTTCGTTAACCAGCAATTTTGGACAATCCAAAGTGGTCCAAAATCCAAAAAAACTCAAAGAAAATGGGTTTTTCCCGTTTTTTGAGGTTTTTACATTGAAAATGATGGTAATTTATGGTATATTCGGAATCAGCACAAAATTTCTGATATGAATGCTTTTTTCAAAAATGAAAATTGTCCAAAATTAAGAAAAGTTTGTAGCTATATATATATAATGAATACGTGCGTATATTTGTTGTAACCAGAAATGCAGTAGCCGTGTGGGTACTCTATGAGTTCGTAGAGACGACTAGAACATGAATATGGACTCCTAAGACCTTCAAAGCATACCCAGCAATAATTTGCAGCGTGTTATTAGCGAATTTTCAAAGAAAATGAAGCTATTGCAATGGCCTCAAAATTTTTAGAATCGACTTTTTCGAAAAATTTTCACACTGAAATCCGTTTTGGAACATTCTGAAACGATCCCTGAAGTTTTTCCAAAAATCATATGTATATATATATATATGTGTCATTCCGGACGATAACTTGAGTAATTGTTTAAAAATTTTTTTTTAGTTTTTGCCAAAATGTTTGTAACAACAAACCATAGGTCAAGTTCGTTAACCAGCAATTTTGGACAATCCAAAGTGGTCCAAAATCCAAAAAAACTCAAAGAAAATGGGTTTTTCCCGTTTTTTGAGGTTTTTACATTGAAAATGATGGTAATTTATGGTATATTCGGAATCAGCACAAAATTTCTGATATGAATGCTTTTTTCAAAAATGAAAATTGTCCAAAATTAAGAAAAGTTTGTAGCTATATATATATATAATGAATACGTGCGTATATTTGTTGTAACCAGAAATGCAGTAGCCGTGTGGGTACTCTATGAGTTCGTAGAGACGACTAGAACATGAATATGGACTCCTAAGACCTTCAAAGCATACCCAGCAATAATTTGCAGCGTGTTATTAGCGAATTTTCAAAGAAAATGAAGCTATTGCAATGGCCTCAAAATTTTTAGAATCGACTTTTTCGAAAAATTTTCACACTGAAATCCGTTTTGGAACATTCTGAAACGATCCCTGAAGTTTTTCCAAAAATCATATGTATATATATATATATGTGTCATTCCGGACGATAACTTGAGTAATTGTTTAAAAATTTTTTTTTAGTTTTTGCCAAAATGTTTGTAACAACAAACCATAGGTCAAGTTCGTTAACCAGCAATTTTGGACAATCCAAGTGGTCCAAAATCCAAAAAAACTCAAAGAAAATGGGTTTTTCCCGTTTTTTGAGGTTTTTACATTGAAAATGATGGTAATTTATGGTATATTCGGAATCAGCACAAAATTTCTGATATGAATGCTTTTTTCAAAAATGAAAATTGTCCAAAATTAAGAAAAGTTTGTAGCTATATATATATATAATGAATACGTGCGTATATTTGTTGTAACCAGAAATGCAGTAGCCGTGTGGGTACTCTATGAGTTCGTAGAGACGACTAGAACATGAATATGGACTCCTAAGACCTTCAAAGCATACCCAGCAATAATTTGCAGCGTGTTATTAGCGAATTTTCAAAGAAAATGAAGCTATTGCAATGGCCTCAAAATTTTTAGAATCGACTTTTTCGAAAAATTTTCACACTGAAATCCGTTTTGGAACATTCTGAAACGATCCCTGAAGTTTTTCCAAAAATCATATGTATATATATATATATGTGTCATTCCGGACGATAACTTGAGTAATTGTTTAAAAATTTTTTTTTAGTTTTTGCCAAAATGTTTGTAACAACAAACCATAGGTCAAGTTCGTTAACCAGCAATTTTGGACAATCCAAAGTGGTCCAAAATCCAAAAAAACTCAAAGAAAATGGGTTTTTCCCGTTTTTTGAGGTTTTTACATTGAAAATGATGGTAATTTATGGTATATTCGGAATCAGCACAAAATTTCTGATATGAATGCTTTTTTCAAAAATGAAAATTGTCCAAAATTAAGAAAAGTTTGTAGCTATATATATATATAATGAATACGTGCGTATATTTGTTGTAACCAGAAATGCAGTAGCCGTGTGGGTACTCTATGAGTTCGTAGAGACGACTAGAACATGAATATGGACTCCTAAGACCTTCAAAGCATACCCAGCAATAATTTGCAGCGTGTTATTAGCGAATTTTCAAAGAAAATGAAGCTATTGCAATGGCCTCAAAATTTTTAGAATCGACTTTTTCGAAAAATTTTCACACTGAAATCCGTTTTGGAACATTCTGAAACGATCCCTGAAGTTTTTCCAAAAATCATATGTATATATATATATATGTGTCATTCCGGACGATAACTTGAGTAATTGTTTAAAAATTTTTTTTTAGTTTTTGCCAAAATGTTTGTAACAACAAACCATAGGTCAAGTTCGTTAACCAGCAATTTTGGACAATCCAAAGTGGTCCAAAATCCAAAAAAACTCAAAGAAAATGGGTTTTTCCCGTTTTTTGAGGTTTTTACATTGAAAATGATGGTAATTTATGGTATATTCGGAATCAGCACAAAATTTCTGATATGAATGCTTTTTTCAAAAATGAAAATTGTCCAAAATTAAGAAAAGTTTGTAGCTATATATATATATAATGAATACGTGCGTATATTTGTTGTAACCAGAAATGCAGTAGCCGTGTGGGTACTCTATGAGTTCGTAGAGACGACTAGAACATGAATATGGACTCCTAAGACCTTCAAAGCATACCCAGCAATAATTTGCAGCGTGTTATTAGCGAATTTTCAAAGAAAATGAAGCTATTGCAATGGCCTCAAAATTTTTAGAATCGACTTTTTCGAAAAATTTTCACACTGAAATCCGTTTTGGAACATTCTGAAACGATCCCTGAAGTTTTTCCAAAAATCATATGTATATATATATATATGTGTCATTCCGGACGATAACTTGAGTAATTGTTTAAAAATTTTTTTTTAGTTTTTGCCAAAATGTTTGTAACAACAAACCATAGGTCAAGTTCGTTAACCAGCAATTTTGGACAATCCAAAGTGGTCCAAAATCCAAAAAAACTCAAAGAAAATGGGTTTTTCCCGTTTTTTGAGGTTTTTACATTGAAAATGATGGTAATTTATGGTATATTCGGAATCAGCACAAAATTTCTGATATGAATGCTTTTTTCAAAAATGAAAATTGTCCAAAATTAAGAAAAGTTTGTAGCTATATATATATATAATGAATACGTGCGTATATTTGTTGTAACCAGAAATGCAGTAGCCGTGTGGGTACTCTATGAGTTCGTAGAGACGACTAGAACATGAATATGGACTCCTAAGACCTTCAAAGCATACCCAGCAATAATTTGCAGCGTGTTATTAGCGAATTTTCAAAGAAAATGAAGCTATTGCAATGGCCTCAAAATTTTTAGAATCGACTTTTTCGAAAAATTTTCACACTGAAATCCGTTTTGGAACATTCTGAAACGATCCCTGAAGTTTTTCCAAAAATCATATGTATATATATATATATGTGTCATTCCGGACGATAACTTGAGTAATTGTTTAAAAATTTTTTTTTAGTTTTTGCCAAAATGTTTGTAACAACAAACCATAGGTCAAGTTCGTTAACCAGCAATTTTGGACAATCCAAAGTGGTCCAAAATCCAAAAAAACTCAAAGAAAATGGGTTTTTCCCGTTTTTTGAGGTTTTTACATTGAAAATGATGGTAATTTATGGTATATTCGGAATCAGCACAAAATTTCTGATATGAATGCTTTTTTCAAAAATGAAAATTGTCCAAAATTAAGAAAAGTTTGTAGCTATATATATATATAATGAATACGTGCGTATATTTGTTGTAACCAGAAATGCAGTAGCCGTGTGGGTACTCTATAAGTTCATGTGCAAAAAAAAAAAAAATAAAAAAAATAAAATAAGATAAAAATTTAAAAAAAAAAAAAAAAAAAAAAAAAAAAAAAAAAAAGAGTCCTCGTTCAAATATTCAATCGACAACTGCCACCGAAAGAAACGTTTAAAACCGAGTGTATTATTGAAAATCGCACGATTTTTTCGTACATATCGCGAATATATTTAAATGTTATTAAATTAATTACTTAGATGCAGCAGGTAACGCACCAAGGAGAAAAATATGTCATAAATAAGGTGACTTGTTGTTTGAGGTTGGGAACAAGTGATCATGAACGCGATCTGTCGCATTCATCTTTAACTACGTCCAGGAGCTTCCCCAATCAGAACGCTTCTCGGGCTCCCAGATTCAGCTTTCAGCCCAGTGATTTCACGTCTTCCGGGACGTCGATTATTGATGTAAAAGCAAGTAAAAAAAAAATATATATATACATATATATAAACCGAGAATCGAAAAAAAAACTTTCTACAACAAATTGCAACACCATTGGTCCTTTTCTTAACCACACCTTAAACTGAATGATTTCTTTGAAAATTCGCTCATTAATTCATGCTGCATGAATGGACTTTTTTTTCTTTTGATTGTTAAGGTTTTACTTCCGAATGATTTTTCACGTACCTCTACATCAAAAACTGCGCAAAGATCTCAGCTTTCTAATGGTATAATTTGTTTTAATTTTACTCCGCTAATTAGGGGTGAAAAACACGTTTGAATGCTAAAAAACGTGGTTGCGCTCATGGAAATCAAGGTTTCTGGTTCGTTGGGCCTCGGGCAGGTTCGACGAATTAGGGGTGGAATTCCACGTCATTTTCAACGCTATTAGACTGATTCCATCACCGTTGGTATGTGAAAGCTCAGTATTGAATTTTGGTAGGTCTAAATCTTTTTTTCAAATTTACTTGGTATTTATGCACGAATTGAATGTTCAATTCTCGCAACTTTCTCGATTGTATGAAAAAAGAGATATCTCATAAAGAATAGCGTGTAGACGTGGAATAAAAAATGAAGATAAATAATGATATTTTATAAGGGAGGATAAATTATCCTCTGATCCGTCCTTGACTTCGTTTGTCATTCGTCCGGATACCTGTAAACACAAAGCAAAGTTTTTAACAGCCAAGTAGAAAATAATTGAGGAATGTCAAAATTTGAAGCAGTGGTCATATTACCGATTCAGAGTAAGTGCTCAATGTGACCTCCTCCTTCTTCAGTACATAATGTGCATCGTCTCCTGACAGCTCATTCCTCAATTATTTTCTACTTGGCTGGAAAAAACTTTGCTTTGTGTTTACAGGTATCCGGACGAATGACAAACGAAGTCAAAGACGGAGTAGAGGACAATTTATTATCTCATTTATGTTTAGTCAATAAAGTACTTCGATGAAGATAAAGATTATTTTTGTTCATAAATATCATTTTTACTTTCCCTAAAATATCATTATTTATCTTTATTTTTTATTCCACATCTACACGCTATTCTTTATGAGATATCTCTTTTTTCATACAATCGAGAAAGTTGCGAGAGTTGAACATTCAATTCGTGCATAAATACCAACTAAATTTTAAAAAAAGATTCGGAACTACCAAAATTCAATACTGAGCTTTCACATACCAACGGTGATGGAATCAGTCTAATAGCGTTGAAAATGACGTGGAATTCCACCCCTAATTCGTCGAACCTGCCCGAAAAATTTTGACAATTTTTACAAAAATGACTACGAGTTGATTTTTCACCCCTCACGACCTTACAAAAATTTGTGTATAACCACTAGAAAGATGGTAAATTTAACGCCCTATCCAACGGTGTTTTTAGATCTTGAATTGCTTGTGAATTAGTCGAGTTATGGTCATTTTTATGGCTTAAGGTCGTAAACACGAAAAAAATCTTAAAATTGAAATACTTAACTCGGAAATTAAGCGTCTAACGAAAAATTGCTAAGAGACACTTTCTTACTAAAATTAGTTGTAGAATCGACTCCCGAAGTTTTTCGGCCCTTAACATGGGACACCCTGTAGAGAGCGTACGTATTTTATATACCACCAGTGCTAGTTTTGGTATTGATGCTGACAAATCACTATCATCTTTTCGGTTTTCTGATTGAAAAAAATGCAACGCAATTGAGAAGTCATTAGCAATCGTGTTGATTGTATTTCATGCACCAACTCAAAGGGATTGATGAAACCTCGACGATAAGCACATTTTTGCGCTTCCAATGCACAAATTTATCTGACTCACTTTCTATCGGGGTTGGTGCAGTGCGCTGCGCTGAGGACCCAACGCTCGCTGATGAGGCTTCCACCGCACAGCCAGGCGATCTCGCTGTTTCTCACGTTGTCGTAGCCAATCTGCGTCTAGAAGACAGTACGAAAATGTGATAAAATGTAGTAAAACTGTACCAAAGGTGTTATGTCAGCGTGTTGTCGAGTGAAGGCGATGGCCTTTTCGATGGCTTGATGGTTTCTATTGGTCCCTACTCAACAAGGATGCAGGATGGAGATGCAATTTCTGCCCGGCGCGTTTCCGCCTACCATTTGCAGGAGTGCATGAAGATTTAGCTCAGCCGCATTCCTCGGCGCAATAGCCACAGACCCAGTGCCATCCTTAGAAAATGCGAGGCCTGGAGCAAAACATTTTTGCGAGGCTTTTTTAACTATGAATACCGGGGGGGGGGGGGGGGGTTCCGGAAAATATTTGTCAAGCTATACTTGCAAAGTCGTAATTGTAAGCTTTTTGATAAACAAAACGTTTATCTCTTACACTCTAAAAGGGGGAGGGGTGGTGCAAAACACCCATTTCAGGTTGGTATGTTTCGAGTTTTTTCGTTTCAGGTTTCAGATTTAAAAAAAAAAAACAATAGGAATCTCAGAAAATTAAGCTAGAAAAATCAAAACAAAGTTTATTCTTTAAGTAATGCTTAAACAGTGCTTGTTAATGTTAATCATAGTAATTTTTGTCTAACAAACAATAAATTCATTAGAAAAAACGAAATGTCTTCTTTCTTGTTTTTTATTAAATCAAATAGTAAATTATAATAAACATATACATCATTGTAAATACTTATTTAATATTGACGTTCCATATCGTTTTAGATGTTCATATCTTGTTTATTAAATTCTTCCATTGTTCCATTGTTAATGTAGGTTTATAATTTTCACATCACATCTGTAAAATAATAAAACACATTATAGCCTACAATAGAGGCCTGTTAAAATATGAGTTTTAAGATAAAATAACTTAATAAAACAGATAGTTCCAGCTAAACCGATGGAAAATAATACTGTAAATGCAATCGTTCATTGTTAGATAAAATATATTTAAAATTGTGTTATCATCAACTTTGACTCACCTAATATGAACTGTACTTTCTCGCTTTCATTCCAGCGAAGTCGTCAATAATCTCATCAAAATTAATTTTTGATGTCGTGTCAGATTCAATCGATAGCATTGCCAAGGATGATAGCCTTTCTTGACTCATGGAAGATCTTAAATATGTCTTGATAAGTTTCAAGCAGGAAAAACTCCTCTCTGCGCTTGCCACGGTAACGGGTACAGTGAATAAAATTCTATACGCAATGAATGCGTTAGGAAACGGGTTTTGAATTCTGTTCATAAATCGTAATATTCCTGCAGCTGTTACAACCTCAGCTGGTAGGATTTCACGAAGTACCTTAAGCTCAGAAAAAAGTTCTCTTCCACAAACGCGAGGCCTTCCTCAGCGCGAGGCCTGGAGCGGCCGCTCCACTCGCTCCACCCTAAGGACGGCACTGCACAGACCTATTCAAATGTAGCCACAACCCTATCTTTCACTTCTCTCTTAAAGTCTTATCTACTACTCCTTAAGGGACATTAAAGCCAAAATTCGAATTCTTATAGTCCCAAGTTGTAGGCGAGACAGTAAGACTCTCTCTTCATCAAATTTACACATTGGGAATTTGCTAAAACTAAACTACCTACCTACCTTAGGTCAAAAGTGCTTGCTGTGTTTTGTACCCAATCATTTTACGACGGATTACCTACTAGAGAAATTTTAATATCCCTGTTGGCATTCCTAATGTGATATTAGTTAATCTCGACTTGAGGTTGTGCCTTGTGAAAACTAAAAACGTGATTTTATTGGTGGTATGCGATCTTATAAAATTGAAACCTTGAAATTTCTGAACTCCCTTGTGAAGATGAAGTTGCATTAGAATGAGGAATTTCACCATGTCGGAATTTCCTATTTTTGACCCCAAAATCTGATTCAGCACCTCTAAAAACCCCCTAGGGCAAACTTTCAGCCCGAACTTCCTAATTTACGAATAAACAAAACAGAGTAGAAAAACCGGGAAAATGACGTCATGCTGGAATAGTTCATTTATGGCCGCTTGAAGCGCTGAGATCGAGAAATCCATAGTCCCCAGATGCAAAATTTCATGAAACAGTAAAGTTCGAAATCGAAAAACTGAAGAACAAAATAGAAAAAGCGAGATGGGGAAAATTAGGTTTCCTCTGTTCTTGTTTGATAACTTTTCTCTTAGAAAACACGATTTCGTCGTCCCAATGGGCAACACTGGGAGGAGACGGCGATCCGAACAGCCCAATCAGCGAGCGTTCCCGCTTCACGTCCGTTTTCCCGGTTAGTTTTGAAATTAAAAATTTTGACTGTCTCCCAAAAATAACAGGAGACTTATTTTCCGAAATCAGCCCGATTTTCATCTATCCCACACTATTAACTATTCAGGAAAAATGCAAACAGAATTCGGTGAAATTCCTCATTGTGACTTCTCCATAACATTATACCTATTACATTTTGCTTCCGAGTCTACCAAAGTAGCGGCAGCTTTGTTTTCACTTTTCAAGGTTGAAAAAAAAAAAGTTCTCCAAAATCAAAATTTCCACTCGCGTTTTACGTTTTAGACCTTCCTGAACAATTTTGGTTCAGAGTCTGTCTGTCTGTCATGAATTCCTTGCCACAGCCGTAACTTCTACATTTCTCATCCGATTTCGATGAAATTTTCGTGGATTTTGCGGGTTGGAAGATGGTCCCCTATGAAAATCATTACGCCCGGATTGCAAACGTGAATTTCTTGTAACAGCCATAACTTCCACATTCCCTATCCGAGTTCGATGAAATTTTCAGCGATTATGCGGATTAGGTTGTAGATGGTCCCCAATGAAAATCAAGGCGTTGAAATTGACATTAGCCTCTGCGCATGCGCGAACGTAAAATCCTTTAACAGCCGTAACACTTACATTTTTCATCCGAATTTGATGAAATTTTCTAGGATTGTTCAGATTGGCGTGTAGATGGTCCCCTAAGAGGGTAGTGTAAGGTACTTAGAGATTGGTGTTTTGAGATTAACTACTATGCATTGGATCATCTATACAATCGGGTTACGGATACGAGGAAGCTATGTGCCACAACCACTTGTTTTGTTTGTGTCATAGCATAGGAAAGTATCAATTCTTCACGGTAATGGCTACATGCCAAGTATTCATGGCAACGGTGTATTGTCGCCTGTAAAGCAGGAAAATATGTGTAAAGGTAAAGATTTGTCACCAAGCAATCCAGGCACCAGATGTTGCAACGATCTCGTTACAATTTCATGATTTCTACGAATCGAGAGCACGTCCCATAAGGAAAAGGTAGCCGAGGGAAACCCTCACTGACTAAACGTCGTCTTTTGTTCTTCCATTTAGTCACCGCAGGCTGGGGATAACCGGATTCCCGTTCAAACGATCGTCCCCAGGTGTGTCTCAGAATCACTTAAGTCTGATGACAACCTCGAATTATGTAAGATGATACGGCGAATCGATTGACGACTCAAAAGGGCAGCGCCGGTCAACGAAGAAACTTTAATAATTTATACAAGGCAATTAGTTTCCAGAAACTACACGGTGGTGCGCGAAAGACAGATGGGTTTCAAAATGGGAATAAACACAAATTACTGAAAAAGTCTGCCAAGTGGGTGTGGCACATAGCTTCCTCGTATCCATAACCCGATTGTATAGATGATCCGATGCATAGTCGTTAATTTCAAAACATCAATATCTAAGTACCTTCCACTAATCTCATAGGGGACCATCTACACCCCGATCTATATAATCTCTGAATATTGTTGGAAAATGTAGAAATGATGGCTTATTCAAGGATTTAACGTTTGCCTATGCGCACAAAATACTTTCAATTGGGGGGAAGATTTTCATAGGGGACCATCTCGCCCCAATCCGCATAATCCCTGAAAATGTCATCGAAATCGGATGAGAATTGCCGAAGTTATGGCTGTGGCAAGGATTACTACTGTTATACTGACAATATTACTTCAGGGTGAGCCCTTTTGCCTCTTCTGCTCTCCTCCTCATATGTGGGCATGTGAAGGTGTGGCAGATCATCCTCTTCTACCTCACAGTAGAGCACTCTGAATCCCGGCCTCCCCAATCTTTACCAAGAAACAGCGGAAATATCTATGCCCCGAAAGGAATTGAGTCAGGTAATACTTCATCTCGTCGTGTTCTCTCTGCAACCAAGTCTATTATGAGGGCTGTCCATCTTCCCTAGGCTTCACTATCAAGGTCTGCTTGCCTTCTACGGGCTTCCCTCTTCCTTCTTTACAATGGACAGTGCCTCTGCATTCCTCAAACGTATCCTTTCACGTTCCAGTGCCTGGAGGTATATCGGAATTGCTCCTGCTATCACTTGTGCTGCTGGACCTGAGACAGTTCTAAACACGCCATAGGTGTAAGCAACCATCCAACCACCAGAGCTGGACTCAACGCAGTTTTTTGTAGGTGCATCCAATCGTGAAGGTAATTGATTCACTCACTAGATGGCTCTAATACATCTACCCCTCTCCAACAAGTGAAGACCACAGGAGAAGAACGCACCAAGTCGATTTTTTTGCGAAAAATAGGTAATGACGGTTTTTTATAGACTTTTTCATGGCGGACTCGATGGTGACAACCAAAATGGGCAAAAACGATCCAATATAAGAGAAAAAGCGCAACTGGGGAAGAACGTGCCAACTTTCAGGCTCCCTCCCCCAGGTCGTATTCCCCTACCTGATGGATCTTTGTGATTCACGCATTCATGCGGTTTTCCTGGGTTTCACAGTATTATTTTCGATTGTTAGTGGCGATAAATATTATTTTCTTCATACCAATAAGTTTATTTGAGATAGATACTATACTCTTGCCTTTATTTAAAGAGCTCTGGGATTTTTGAAGGCCCTGAAGGTTCGGCATCGCTGCAAGAATCCGAGCCCCAGCGGAAGGTCGAGGTATACCTGCGCGACCCCTCTGCCCGTGAACCCCCCCCAGCCACCCAACAGTTTACCCTCTTCTGCAAATGCACACTTGATTCACAAATTATTTCGATCATCCCATCACCAAAATCGTGATCAGCGAGAAAAATTGAACATATCGAGTATAAACTCGAGGCAGGTACGATTAAAACTCAGCAGCCCTCTCCCGGCCAATTCACCCAAACGAATTACGCCCTCTTCGCCGAATTACAGGAAATTTGGACTCATTTTGATCAGAATAATTAGTACGTTACGAATTTAAATTACAAAAAATGTTCAACGAACGATAAATAATTAAATTGTATGTTGATAGAAGAGGAAGAAGGAAGAGGGATGATGGGTTTTGACCGCGGAACGTTGTGACCGTTTTCACTGCAAGGTTTCACCGCAAGGGTTTTCACCGCAAGGTGAGCACCTTGCAACGTTGCCACCTCTTGGCAGGGAAGGGGTTTTGGAACCCGCGGTCCAGAGCTCTTTAAATAAAGGCAAGAGTATAGGTAGTGCTTGTTTTCAAGAAAACGGTAAAACTGTTTTTGTTTTTGTTGGCGAAAACTGTTTTGTTTTCGTGGAAGTGAATATGGAACAGGAAAGCGAGGAAGATGGGATTAATCTTGTTACCACCAAGAGGAGAAAATCTACTGGAAGGATGCGGGATGTGGCTCAGTCCTATTTCAAGAAGTTGAAGATCAAAAAATGAAAACACGTGTCTTGAGTTTTTTGGTAATTTTTCAGAACAAAGGGTTTTTCTTGATTTTGGTTTATTATTTTCAATAATAAGCCTTTAGAATCGAGCAAGAAAAAAAAAAGTTTAACCCCTCCTCAAAATTTGATGTTTTACGTTTCAAGGTACGTAGAATACGAAAATCGAATAAAAAAATTTCCGTCCGTCCGCCGTACGCCGTACGCGGCACTTTTCTTAGTTACCATGGACCGATTTCGATGAAATTTGGTATACGGGCTCCATTTGGGGTCTAGTTGTGCCGCGAAGCTTTTGGTTGATGTAGGTCACTTCTAAGGGGTGAAAATTAAGGGTTGAAATTTTCAAGAGTGCCCTAGCTCGAAAACTCTCGAAATAAAGGTATCGTTTTTTCACTAATTTAAATAGTACTGAATTTTAAAAAATTTTTGAGACCACCCGGAGCTCTGTAGGGCAAACCGTTCGGTCCCTACTAGTACTTGAAGGTTTTCCTTCGATAAAACAGAATCATGAGTGTGAATCGCAAAAGAGGTCTAATCTCCGTTGAAATGTTTTCTGACTGAAATGCGATCGCTGTTCATTTCTTCGATATGTATACAGTTTTGCCTTCTGCGTAACCAGTAATCAAATTTCCATAATCAAAAGTCAGTGGAGAATACTGAAGGCGCCTGAGTGGTCACTGATCAGCTGAGTGAGCTCCAAGGCCATTTCCTCTCCTGTTGAACGCAGGAACCTGAAATTTGAGAGGCAGGGTCAAAGGAGAATGCTGAAAGCGCCTGAGTGGTCACTGATCATCTGAGTGAGCTCCAAGGCAATTTCCTCTCCTGTTTAACGCAGGAACCTGAAATTTAAGAGGGCGGGTCAATTGAGAATGCTGAAGGCGCCTGAGTGGTCACTGATCAGTTGAGTGAGCTCCAAGGCCATTTCCTCTCCTGTTGAACGCAGGAACCTGAAATTTGAGAGGCAGGGTCAATGGAGAATGCTGAAGGCGCCTGAGTGGTCACTGATCAGCTGAGTGAGCTCCAAGGTCATTTCCTCTCCTGTTGAACGCAGGAATCTGAAATTTGAGAGGGCGGGTCAATGGAGAATACTGAAGGCGCCTGAGTGGTCACTGATCAGCTGAGCGAGCTCCAAGGCCATTTCCTCTCCTGTTGAACGCAGGAAGCTGAAATTTGAGAGGGAAGGTCAAGGGAGAATGCAGATGGTGGTAGGTGCTATTGATGGAGAACCAGTGATCTATACAGAAGGGTGATCTATACAGAAAATAATAAACCTTTGAGCAATGATTTGCAGCGTTTTTAAAAATACAAACATCAGTTTCCTCAAATTTTATTAAACGAACAATTTTTTCAAAATCAATGTTAATGTCCTTAATTTTTTTTGTAATACCTACTCCTTTTTTGCAAGAACAAAAATGAATTTCCTGGATTTTATTCTATTAAAATGTTTTGCAAAACTTCTTCGTGAGTGAACTTTTCAAAATACCAAATCATTATTATTAAAATGTCACGAAACCGTTATGCCTTGATAAAGAGAGAAATCTTATGGCAGGATACTATGAATAAAACCAGCAGTACACGTTCATGGTGCGTTCTTCCCCTGTACAGATGGACCTTTGCAACTTTGGATAGCAATATGGAGTTTTAAATACTTTTTGCAGTAGTTTTGATTGTACCACCGCATTCTACAGTACGCTGAGATACAAATCCCATTTTTTTAAAATTGTATCGACCAAATTCGAATTAATATTGGGTTTTTGCCGGAAAAAATTATTTCCTGAAAAGTTTACAAAATGGGACATGGTGCGTTCTTCCCGTGTAGTCTTCAAGTGTGAAGCACTAGCGGCCATGGGCTGACGGATCTCGAACGAACCAGTGCTTGTTCGATGAAACGCCTGTGGTGGAACCTTATTTATCAGACTAAACAACATATATAACGCTTCCAGTAAAATCTACCATTAAACAATGTAGACACTAAAATTGTATTACCATGTGTGGGAACTCTCTGGCTTTTGCGTCTTTCCCTCCTACGATGAGCGGCTCCTCGACTCGTCGACACTCGTCCTTCTTAACGACTTGGGGGTCGAAGGACAGCGTCGGTACCTGCTCCATCGTGAACACGAATTCCGCGTACTCTTCACATTCTGTCATCACAAACGTTATTTGTTAGTGCCTACTTGAATATCAACATATAATAGGTAGTAGGTTCTATTGATTACAAATTAGCAATAAAAATTGCATTTGATGTTATACAAACATCCCTACCAACCACCTTCTGAACAGTTTTAGTAGAAAATAAATTATTTACTAACTCACTTCTCTTGCTGATGGATTTTTTAGTCGATGGACGAGGACGTCTGGTAGTGGTCGTCGTTACAGGCGGCCATCTCTCGTCAATATTTTCTATCTCTACTGACCCCTGGAAGAGAACAAATCGTTCTAAGAATAGATTCTGACTTGTGTTGGAAAGTACAAATTTTATGAAATTGGGCACAAATTGACTTTGCTGTTTAGAAACTACTCTAGAAAGAAAAGGAGGATTTTAATTTCCATTCAGTTTTCCATTTCCCACTGTTTTTTCCCAGTAAGCAATTTCAAATGTCTGGGATAGGAGCCCTTTCTTCCGTAACTGAGTTGTTCTCCTACTTCTACTCTTCAAGAGCTGTACATTACCAACTTCAACTACATTACTGAGGAAGGGCACATTTCACGGAAAAGATGGGGACTACACCCGTATTTAGCAGTTCAGGTATATAAAGTATGCTCGTATACTAGACCCATTCTGAACTATGCATGCACACTGTACGGAGCAGCCCCTGAGAAACAACTTGCGTCGTTGGAAGTGGTTCAAACTGATGGAATGCGTATTTCCATGGGTTGCACTCGATCTACGCCAATCAATGCACTGCAAGCTGAAGCAGGGATAACCCCACTAAAACTTCGAAGAGTATGGCTAGGACGAAAACGAATCATTAACTGTGTAGCAGATAGATGTCACATACTTTACGAGAGATACCAAGAAGGCATGACTCTACCATTACATGGAAGCTACCATAGAGCTCCCAGGGTCATATTGGATGCTACTATAGACATAAAGAATCTATACTTAAATATTTACCATCACCCAGGGCACCTTACGTACTCATTACCTCAACCAAAAACTTTTACGAACGCAGTAGTCCGAATAACGATCCCAGGAATATCTGCAAGAAAACGGGACATCCCACCATACGAGTTGAAAGCTGCGGTACAAGCACTTCTGGACAGCAGGTATCAGGGTGTTGTAAGTCGGGGGTGGAGACAGCAAAGCAAGCGACATCTAGGAGAAGCAGCCTGAACAGCTGGGCCAGCCAGCCCTCCATCGCAGACCCGACCGGGGAGGGGCCGTGAAGGCCTGGAAGGTTCCATCGGTCGTCATCGGTCATCTTCGGTTGTCATCGGTTCTCCCACCTACTGCTCTCCACCTGCCCCTTCGACGAAACCCTTCCCTTCAGTCATCTGTCTACGCTTGACTCGAGTGGTTGTGAGTACACTGGGCCGTCGTTTATTGGCCAACAACAGTGTAGCTAAAGTTGCGTTTTCTTAGTTAATTTCCGTACCTAAAGTCACGTTCGGTACGAACTTTTCTTCAATCATTCTGCTGCCTGTGACTCCCTTTGGGCTCACAGTTCTTCCTGGAGTTACCTACCACTGGACCAAGGCGCCTCTGCAAACGGTACTCGAAGTGCCTACCTCGAGACGACTCCTAGATCCCCTGTAGTACGGTAATCACCATACCCTTATGTCTCCATTTGTTTCACTACTTACCAGCAACTTCACTATATTCCAGTCTTCATTCGTCCTTTAATACTTATGTAGTACTAGGAATTCCGTTGTGGTACACGAATATTTCATCATTTACCTTTGTTTGCAATTCGATACGCATACCATATCTTCAGTACGTTCGATACACTTTGCAGTATAATTGATATATTCATTCAGTACATTTGGTACACGTTTCAGTACACTTGGTACGCATTCAGTAATAACTTGTCACGTAGTACTCGTTTCAATACGTCAGTATCTCGTCAATTCTTTGTATTTACTAGAATCAGTACGCATTTTGGTACGTTGTTTAATTTTCTTATATTTTCTTACCATTGCAATTCTCGTCATTAGTCATATTGGTACGATCGGTACACAGTCAGTATTTTCTTTAAGTTACCTATTCTACGACTTGAGATTCACTTTCTTGATATATATAAGAAGAGGTACTATATATATAAGGCGGTACACATATGTTGATATACATATATATTGTCATTTATTTTGATTTAAATACATGTTCTTAACAGTAATTTGTGATCTGACTCGCCTACGTTTCTTGTTCCCGATTCACCAAGGTGTCATTTTGTAGGGACGTTTTGCTAGCTAGATTTCGCTACCTTAGACTCCTTCTGAGCACATACAGCTAGGTAAATTCTCCATAGCTAACCAAAGCAGGCAAAATACCCACTTACAGTGTGTATACCCTGTACACCGATGCCTCAAAACAAGGTGAAGCATGTGGTATAGGTACCTACGACTCACAAACTGGAAATGTGGAGAGTATTCGACTACCAGGTGATTACCCAGTGTCAAACGCAGAGCTACCAGCAATAAGCAGGGGAATAAAGGTAATTAATGAATGAGGAATTTCACCGATTTCTGTTTGCATTTTTCCTGAATAGTTAATGGTGTGGGATAGATGAAAATCGGGCTGATTTCGGAAAATAAGTCTCCTGTTATTTTTGGGAGACAGTCAAAATTTTTAATTTCAAAACTAACCGGGAAAACAGACGTGCAGCGGGAACGCTCGCTGATTGGCTGTTCGGATCGCCGTCTTCTCCCAGTGTTGCCCATTGGGACGACGAAATCGTGTTTTCTAAGAGAAAAGTTATCAAACAAAAACAGAGGAAACCTAATTTTCCCCATCTCGCTTTTTCTATTTTTCTCTTCAGTTTTTCGATTTCGAACTTTACTGTTTCATGAAATTTTGCATCTGGGGACTATGGATTTCTCGATCTCAGCGCTTCAAGCGGCCATAAATGAACTATTCCAGCATGACGTCATTTTCCCGGTTTTTTTTAAACATTCGTATTTTCTACACTGTTTTGTTTATTCGTAAATTAGGAAGTTCGGGCTGAAAGTTTGCCTTAGGAGGTTTTTAGAGGTGCTGAATCCGATTTTGGGGTCAAAAATAGGAAATTCCGACATGGTGAAATTCCTCATTGAATGTAAATAACGGGGTTATCTTAACAGACTCATTAAGTTCCTGCCATATTATCAAACAATCCTGCATCAAACTATCGAAAAACCATCTAGTATACGAGATTCTACGAAACATAAGACCGGGAACGATAATCCAGTGGATACGAGGTCATATTGATCTGGTCAACCATGATAAGGCAGACACCCAGGCTAAGTTGGCGAGTGAAAAGAGTCTCATGACCGTCACATCCAAAATAATACCCATTGGCGATCTAGAATCCATTTGCTCTTGCAAATGATGAGAATGGCAGGTGAAATATGAAAAGATTTCGTTAGACAAAGGAAACTTCCACTTCGAAATAATGCCAAAAGTATCCCCACAACAGTAGTTCAAGACCTGGAAGAGCAGCAGACTAAACATATCTAAGCTGATCCGACTACGAACAGGGCACGGTTTGTTAAATAAAACCTTGTTCCTATACAAATTTGCGTCATCTCAACTATGTGACGTGTGCTGAGTACTGGAGAACGCGGAACATATTTTGATCGAATGCGAACTTTACAATGAAGAACGAGCAGTAATTCCACAACAGCTAGAGTCCAACACCTCAGCCTCAACAATGTTTAAAACTCTGGACCGCAACATATATATATTAACTTTTTTAGAGTGTATTGGAAGAGATATTTAGTGGTTTTTTTTTGGTTTATTATTTTCAATAATGAACCTTTGGAATCGACCAAGAAAAAAAAATTTTTAACACCCCCTCAAAATTTGATGGTTTACGTTTCAAGGTACGTAGAATCCAAAAATCGAATAAAAATTTGGCCGTCCGTCCGCCGTACGCGGCACTTTTGCCACTTAGCATTGACCGATTTTGATGAAATTTGGTATGTAGGCTCCATTTGGGGTCTAGTTGTGCCCCGAAGCTTTTGGTTGATGTAGGTCACTCCTAAGGGTTCCAAAATCAAATTTGAAATTTTGAAAACGCCCTAACTCAAAAAATTTCGATATAAAGGTATTGTTTTTCCTTCAAATTAAGATTCTATAGAATTTTTAGAATTTTTTGAGACCACGCGGAGCTCTGTAGGACAAACCGTTCGCTCCCTACGAAAATTTAAGGGTTTATATTGAAATATATATATATATATATAAATCAAAACACGAGTGTGAATCGCAAAAGAGGCCTAATCTCCGTTCAAATTAGAGCTGACCGAAATGCGATCGATGGTTGGTGATTTTGATCTTTTTTTTATTTTTTTTATTTATTTTTTTTAATTTTATTTATTTATTTATTTTTTTTCTCTTCATATTGGATGGTTGGTGATTTTGTAGACGAGTGATCTATATAAAAATAATAAACCGTTGTGTAATAATTTGCAGCGTTTTTAAATTTATTTCTTAATTTTTTTTCGTTCTTTTATTTTTTCTCCTGTAAAAATTACCTACCTCATTATTTTATTTGGGTTAATGGTTTTTTAAAATAATTAACAAATAGTTGTTATTTTTAATAATTTTTTAGTTGTAAACTGTGTTTTGGCGACATGGGAGTATACCCACGCCAATAAATAAAGGAAAAAAATAAATAAAAATACTGAGGAAGAATACAGTTTCCTCCTCTTATATCAACATTAAAGGAGCACGTACCTCTTGTTCAGGGCGGCAACAGACGATGGGAAGCATCCCCTGAAAAGAACAGATCCTGGGGGACCGACCAGAGCTGAGGTCCTGCCGAGCTGACGAGCATTCCGACAGTTTTTTGCACGTCCAAGATAAACCGCAAATATCACCTGGAAAATACAACAATGAACGTTTTCAAGGTAAGGGCTACTCACATAGAGTATTAAACGTGAAATGTCACAGTACAGAAATAAAATGGAACAGAAACAAAGGAAAACGCTGCAAATTATTACACAACGGTTTATTATTTTTCTGTTAGATCACTCGCCTGCAAAAAACACTACCTACCAACCTAATTTCGCTTCAAATTCAAGTTAAATTTGATGAAATAAACGCTTCACACTCTATTTTAAAAAAAACATGGTTGCTACGGACGCAAACCTGAGTTCAACTCAGCTAAAATTTGAACGAAGATTAGGCCTCTTTTGCGATTCACTCTCGTGTTTCTGATTTATCGTAAGCCCAACCCTTAAGCTTTTAAACTGCCGTCCTTAGCAAGAAGGGCGTATCTCGGATTTTAGCTATTTTCAGGTTTTTGCATATCTAGAATCTTTGGAGTCTTCTGCACCTTATGATACCTCATTCATGTACCTATGGGTACGAAAAGGTACACAAAAACGCTAGTGAAAAAGGGCGAATCTCTGAAATTTCTTGAAATCCTTAAGCGATTAGGCGTATGTCGTTTTTCCTAAGCCTAAAAGGCGGATATCATGCCGAATACCTTTCTCTACTAAGCATGAAAGCCACATCTCCTTAGATACGGCTTTTTTGCTTAGCAAAAATCCGAAATATGTTCTTGGCAACCAAAATGCTTAGCGGAAAAGCTGGATCTTGTAGGGTGCTCGCTTATTAATGATAAGTCATCAAACAAACTGGGCTGGAGGTTCGTCATCGAACTTTTCCATATGATTAAATTTAATAATCCGCGTAAAAAAAGAAGTAGTGTAGAAACAACTAACGAATCATGTTAAAAAAACCCGGCTAAAATCTGCCAGGAAACCGCTTGAAGTGCTTGGGATGCTTAACAAAAAAGGCGTATATCTCGAATATCACCCTCATTTACTAAGCGGAAAGGGCGTATCTCCTCTAAATTGGTTATGACGTGAATTCCCATGAAAAAAAGTCCGTAGTAAGTTGGACCTACCGTATGATGTCCCGAAAATGGGGTAAAAGTATAATTAACTGGACGCGAAACTTAGAAAACGAAAAGTGCTTGTACTGAAAATCTTGATTTTCGGAGATGCGCCC
This sequence comes from Apolygus lucorum, assembly GCA_009739505.2. Lineage (NCBI taxonomy): Eukaryota > Metazoa > Arthropoda > Insecta > Hemiptera > Miridae > Apolygus > Apolygus lucorum. Next base: position 6,316,272 of record CM019173.2, on the reverse strand, counting down.
TTCTTTCTAAGGACGGTGCAAATTATTATACAAAGATTTGTTATTTTTCTGTAAAGATCACTCGCCTGCAAAGAACACGGCTTTGCCATTGTTACCACCAACAAACAAGAAGAAAAACATCCATCGCATTTCGGTCAGCTAAAATATGAACGAAGGTTAGGCCTCTTTTGCGATTCACACTCGTGTTTCTGATTTATCGTAAGCCCAACCCTCAAGTTTTCATAGGGAGCGAACGATTGATCCTACAGAGCTCCGTGTGGTCTCATTCGATTCTAAAAATGCAATACTATCTTAAATTGATGGAAAAACAATACCTTTATGTCGACTTTTTTTGAGCTAGGGCGTTTTCAAAATTTCAACCCTTAGAAGACATTGACCAAAAGCTTCGGGGCACAACTAGACCCCAAATGGAGCCCATATATCGAATTTCATCAAAATCGGTCCATGGGACCTGAGGAAAGTGCCGCGGACGGACGCAAAAATTTTTATTCGATTTTCGGATTTTACGTACCTTGAAACGTAAACCAACAAATTTTGAGGGGGTAAAAATTTTACCTTTGTGTTATAAGTTGCAGCGTTTTTGAAAATAATAAACCAAAAACAGAAACAAAGAAAAATGGAATTTCTAGTTTTACTAGTGCAAAACTACCTGTTTCTCGTACCTGCTATTTCTCACATTATTTTCTATAAAGAAATTTTAGTTGTATTTCTGGAGGACGAATGACTAGTTTTTTTATTAACTTCAAATGATTTTTAAAACAACCATTTGGGAATTGAATTTGTAATGTGGTTTTCCACAATACCTACACCTACACTGCTTTGTTCTCCGCTTGTTACGAGCGCCAACGATTGCATTGGAAGATTATTATTTTTTTATAGGCATGTCAATGAGAGAATCCATTAGTTTCCTGTTTTCTCGATAATTCCTCCAAGCAGAAACAAACAACATAATCATCCGACTCCGCCCAGCGATGATCATTATTCTATTAAACACAAATTGAAGGACAAACATAATCGGGAAATCGTTAAGAAATCGTTGCAGTGAGTGTATTTATTGGTGTTCCGGGATTGAAAAAATCTTTAGGAAGGAAGTGCCTGCGGGCGGAGTCAAGATTAGGATGTTTTGCTTCCTAAATACCACCTACTGTCAGAAGAAGAAAACAGCTTCCTCTCGTAAAATAACGTTGACTTTGGAACTCATCAGTTTGATAGAAAAGCATCACTATTCGGTAGTAGGTAGCGCTCCTCTACCTCCCTTGAGGGAGTTCCAGATTTTACGATCATAGTTTTCATTCAGTTCCAGTTCTACGATCTTATGCAGGTGATACGTAGGAACAGGTAGGCCGATAGAGGTAGTTAAGAAGTATACATATCTGGGAGTCACATTTACCCCGTCCCTTGATTGGAAACCTCATTTAGCAAATAAGAAAGCAGCTGCCCAGTTTGGTCTCAGCAACGTTTGGAAAAATTTTATGAATCAAGAGATCTCTTTTGATTACAAGTTGAAAGTTTTTAATGCCACAGCACGCTGTGTGATAGGGTATGCTGGTCAGGTATGGGGTTTTCGTAAGTACGAGGAAGTGGAACGGCTCATTCGATATTTTGGTTTATTATTTTCAACAATGAACCATTGGAATCGACCAAGAAAAGAAAAATTTTAACACCCCCTCAAAATTTGATGGTTTACGTTTCAAGGTACGTAAAATCCAAAAATCGAATAAAAATTTGGCCGTCCGTCCGCCGTACGCCGTACGCGGCACTTTTGCCACTTAGCATCGACCGATTTTCAATGCGCCAAATCCTATTGGTTTTTTTTTTTACGTAATATCGAAGTTGTACCTATTTATTTTCTTGATTGGAACTACTTTTCTTCTTCTTCTACGTAGGAACATATTTCATTTTTAAAGGCTGCACCGTACTACAGATCCAGATTCACACCCTCTACTGTCGGATCCACTGCAATCATCTCAGGATCTTCGTATCACAACCAAGATTCGAAAATATCCACTGGAAGTCAACAAGGACCACATAAACGGACACCTTCAAGGAAAATCACAAGACCTCTACGGTATCTACAAGAGAAGCACTTCCAGGAGAGGGAAGATGTTTGACAGATAAGCATCACTATTCGGTGGTCGGCAGTGCGCCTTTACCTCCCTTGATTATGCTTATTATCTCTTACATGAGAATCACACTAGAGGGCCGTTTCCTTTAGCCCTAAGCCAAGGGGATAAAGGAAACCACACGTTGAGATAAATTTCACAATAAACTCATATTTAACAATAATCGTTGGTCGTCTGGGTGGTTTAATAAAATGTCGTCAAAATTGGAAGAGGAGCTGTATGTAAAACCACCTCCTGGAATCAAAGAAGACCAAGGAAAATTATGGCGTCTAAGAAAATCAATCTATGGGTTGAAGCAAAGTGGTCGATGCTGGAACAAAAAACTCCATCAAGTTCTAGTCGACGAAGGACTAAAACGATCAGATGCAGATCCTTGCATATATCATAAAATGACAGAAGCTGGAACTCCCATCATAGCAGTTTGGGTCGACGATCTTCTTGTGTTCTACGATGATCCAAAATTGAAGGAAAACATCAAACAAAACCTAATAAACCACTTCGAAATGAAGGATTTAGGCACCGCTACCCATGCATTGGGAATGCGGATAACTCAGAACCCTGAAGAAGGAATTGTGCAAATAGACCAAACTGAGTATCTCAAGAGACTTTTGGAAAAATTCCGTTTTACTGATGCAAATCCAGAATCAACACCCATGGATCCATCTATCAAGTTCCCAGAAGAGACCGAACGCGATGAAGAAATCCTCAGCAAGATAACATAGGTACCAAGAAGCTATCGGCTCACTCCTATGTGCTGCACAAATTTCAAGACCAGACTTGGCTTAGTGTCAGTTTTGGTTTATTATTTTCAATAATGAACCTTTGGAATCGACCAAGAAAAAAAAATTTTAACACCCCCTCAAAATTTGATGATTTACGTTTCAAGGTACGTAGAATCCAAAAATCGAATAAAAATTTGGCCGTCCGTCCGCCGTCCGCGGCACTTTTGCCACTTAGCATTGACCGATTTTGATGAAATTTGGTATGTAGGCTCCATTTGGGGTCTAGTTGTGCCCCGAAGATTTTAGTTGATGTAGGTCACTTCCAAGGGTTCTGAAATCAATTTTGAAATTTTCAAAACGCCCTAACTCAAAAAATTTCGATATAAAGGTATTGTTTTTCCTTCAGTTTAAGATTCTATAGAATTTTTAGAATTTTTTGAGACCACCTGGAGCTCTGTAGGACAAACCGTTCGCTCACTACGAGAATTTAAAGTTTGGACGTACGATAAATCAGAAACACGAGTGTGAATCGCAAAAAAAGGCCTAATCCCCGTCCAAATTAAAGCTGACCGAAATGCGATCGATATTTTTCTTCATGTTGGATGGTTGGTGGCTTTGCAGACGAGTGATCTATATAGAAAAATAAAAAATAATAAACCATTGTGTAATAATTAGCAGCGTTTTTGAGTAGGTTCAATAAGAACTTGAGTAGGTTCGATTTTGTCGCTGTTGTCTCTCACAGGCCAGTAAACTGAACTCATGGTGTAATTTTTACAACGTTTCCAATAAGGTAGGTAGAACGGTGTAATTTTCACACCACGTTTCCATTCCCTGCCCCATTCATGGTGCCAAAATTACATCATTTTTGTTTCACAAAACAGCTATCTAAAAAAAAACACAGTAATATTCCTAAATCTTCTATTGCTTCCGAGTCTACCAAGGTAGCGGAAGCTTTGTTTTCACTTTTCAAGGTTGAAAAAAAGTTCTCCAAAATAAAAAATTTCACTCGCCTTTTACGTTTCAGGCCTTCTTGAACGATTTTGGTTCTGTGTCTGTCTGTGTGTCATGAAATCCTTGAAAACCGCATAACTATTCGAAGTTATTGTCCGATTTTGATGAAATTGTCAGGGATTGTTCGGGTTTGCGTGTAGACGTTCCCCTATGAAAATCATCAACCCCAGACTGATAGTACCTGCTGCGCATGCGCAAACGTGAATTCCTTGTAACAGTCATAACTTCCTCATTTTCCATCCGATTTCAACGAAATTTTCGGGGATTTTGCGGATTGGGTTGCAGATGGCCCCAGACTCCATTACAAATTTTTAAAGTGGACTCCATTAGACCCTCTCTCCAATTCTCTGTTTGATTTGAGTGTTGCTACAGCTGATTCGTGTCTGAAGTGTTTGATTCACATAGTAGAAATGCAATACTTACAAGTGAGTTATTCTATCATTCTTTTAGGTATGGAGCGGAGATCAAACAAGAAAGTATTGAGTGATTCTGCTCGTGATAATTACTGAGATTTTATACCTATATACTCAAATGTAATTTGTTTCCTGTTCCTTTGTAGTGATTTTCATTGTTGGAGGTTACTTTTTCTAGTCCGTCAAATACCTTGAAAGACTGAGAGGAAAACTGTTGACTTATATTTCGTAATACAAGCTTGAAGATAAAAATGTGTTCATTGTTGAAAAACTTTATTGGACTGGTAGTAGCACCTAGCAGTACCCCTTTTGCTATTGAAATCACCGCAGAAGTATTGAACTTGGATATTGAGCCCAGGAAAACGAATAGAAATCAAGGGAAAATAGAGAAAGTAAAGGGAATAGGCTTAGAATCCCCTCATTTTACTAGTATAGAGGCAATAATTGTCTCGAGAACGGCCACAAATATAGTAGAGAACTATACTTGAATGAAAAAAGTGTTAATCAATGCAGAGAGCTGACGAAATAGGTTGAATATTGATGTTTTCTGACTGGTGTAAAAATTACACCTGACGTTTCCATTAAGCACACACACATCGGGTGACGATTCCATTCCAGGGTTAAGTCACTAATATCTTGTTCGTTTTTGTTTTATCTATCCAATAATTGAAAATGTTGCGCGTATAATCAGACTTTATATTTTAAGCATGTATATCTTCACTCTGCACACTATTTCAATTCAACCAAAACTTTTACTTATTGAGTAAAAGTTTGAGGCCTCGCGCGAGGCCTGGAGCGGCCGCTCCACTCGCTCCACCCTAAGGACGGCACTGGGGGGGGGTGTTATTGCCCACAAGTAAATGGACATTCCACAGTGTACTTACCCAAAACCGATCAACCGTAAAGTATCCACGCTTGTTATTATCATATCGAGAGCTCGGAATTTGCATATTTTGCATATCTTTTATTATGCGGTATATCTTTGTATTTGAACGTTTTGAAGGTTTCCGAAGGGTATGCGGTGGTTTAAATTGAAATTGAAATAGCATATTTTTGCATATTTCGGTCATTTTGGGGATTTTTGCATTTTTTTTGTCATTTTGGGGATTTTTGCATATTTTGCAGCATATTGTACCATTTTTTTTGCGTATTCTGGATTTTTTTAAAAGTCAGTGTTGGAAGTTGACAATATTCGAAATCGAATGTCAACAGGGGGATGGATCTTTGCTCTGCCGTAGGTGCTGTTTCCGACCTGCTCAAAAAAAGCTCCCACTGGCATGGAACAACTGGAAAAGTGGTCAAGGATAAACTGGAGGGGGTCCTATCGAAAAATCCAGGGTGGTCTTCAGTGGTACAAATCGCGAAAATTCTCAAAAGAGAAGACAGCTCATGGGACTCTCCCTACTCTCCAAAACAGATTTCCACTTTTAAATTTTTGCCTATTGTGTCTTGCGATGCAGAGAGATCGTTTTCTGCATTGAAAGAAATTTTAAGTGACAGGAGACACTGTTTTCCACCTGATAATTTGGAGCGTGTAATTGTTGTCCAATATAATAATATTATATGCATATTATGCAGTTCATCTTTACATTTTATACCTAGTTCGTATAAATGTATAAAAGTAAATAAAAATGAATAACTGATTTTTTGAATTGCTTGTTTACTTTACCTGATGCTTCATAACTTTTTTCTAGGAGAAAAAAGGGCTTAAAAAATGTAGTAACATGGAACATCCTTTCTTAAAATACTGAAATTCCAAAGTCGTATGCAGTTTTAAGGGCAAATGCATATTTTTCCATTTTCCGGTGCATATTTTCGGGAAATTTTCGTGCATATTTTCCGAGCTCTAATCATATCCACGCTATGTTCGCAATGTACTCCCAAGTGTTCTAATAAACCCGAGCTCTTTAATGTTCTTAAACATTTAATTAATATCACCCCATTCCATTGGATCTCTTATACACAACAAGAACTGGTCAAAGTGCCGCGTACGTATGGGGTACGTCAGACAGAAACATTTTACCTTGAAACGTAAACCATATAATTTTGAGAGCGAGTTATTTAGCGACTCTATTGACCTATAGAGAAGCCTTGTTCTTGGGAGATGGGTGATCTAAACAGCAAAATAATAAACCGTTGTGTAAAGATTTGGAGCACAACACGAGTGGTCTTTGTCGATCATGTTGATAGGTACTAAACAACCTCCTTGGCCGACTTCTTTGATGTATTTTGGCCCAAATACCATTGATTAACGACAGTTACATAATCAGGTGACTACACTGAAATCCCCTCAATTAGTCTATTATATTATTCACAGAAACAAAGAACGATAATGGGAACATCGTTAGATGGATTTTAACGGATCGCTGTTGGTTTTTCGAAGATGACGGATTCAAGAAGGACCCATTTCGGGTTCTTTTATTAATTTCTTGAACCAAGCTATGATGGCGTAGAGTATAATACGAGTATAATAGTTATTGATCAACACCTACTTCTAACCTGCCTGAGATGAATCAACACGATATGAAATTTAAATGTCCGACATTTATCAAGTCATCGATTAAAATTATACCAAGGAAACGAGTGACTAGATTGACTATATAAAACGATTATACGTAGTTTTTACCCTTCAAGATCCAAGGATATCGATTCAGTGGAGAACACGACCATGACGTTAAAACTCAACTCTTCAATCGACTCTCCTATTACCGATTATCTATGCAGCTCGATTTTGAAAAATCCACCATCGCAAATTAGAAGCAGCGTTCATCAAAAACTTCAAACATCAGCTAATTGATCGACTAATATTAAATAAATGATAAATAAAAAAATAATTATAATTGAAAAATTTAAAAAATAATAATAATAAATTAAAAAATAATAAATGATAATAAAAAAATGAGAAAAAAATAAAAAAATAAAATAAATAAATAAATAAATATAAAAAAATAAATAAATACCTATAAAAAAATAAAATAAAATAAAAATGTAAAAAAAACCTGATAAATTCAGGTTTTATAGGTACCAGAGATGGGCGAATTCTTATTCATAAATACGAATATGAATACAAATCATATCTGCGATTTTATGATTATGAATACGAATACAGGTATGAATATGAATATGAATACGAATACAATCGTAATCACACTTTGAATACGATTTTCCCCCGTATTCTTATTTTGAATACGATTCGATGATTTTTTCTATAATTTCCCTGAAAATCGATATTTTAACGATTTGCCCTTGAAAATCATATTTTGGTTTATTATTTTCAATAATGAACCTTTGGAATCGACCAAGAAAAAAAAAATTTAACACCCCCTCAAAATTTGGTGGTTTACGTTTCAAGGTACGTAGAATCCAAAAATCGAATAAAAATTTGGCCGTCCGTCCGCCGTACGCGGCACTTTTGCCACTTAGCATTGACCGATTTTGATGAAATTTGGTATGTAGGCTCCATTTGGGGTCTAGTTGTGCCCCGAAGCTTTTGGTTGATGTAGGTCACTCCTAAGGGTTCCAAAATCAATTTTAAAATTTTGAAAACGCCCTAACTCAAAAAATTTTGATATAAAGGTATTGTTTTTCCTTCAATTTTGGATTCTATAGAATTTTTAGAATTTTTTGAGACCACCCGGAGCTCTGTAGGACAAACCGTTCGCTCCCTACAAAAATTTGAGGGTTTATATTGAAATATATATATATATAAATCAAAACACGAGTGTGAATCGCAAAAGAGGCCTAATCTCCGTTCAAATTAGAGCTGACCGATATGCGATCGGTTAGTGATTTTTTTTGATTTTTTAGATTTTTTTTTTTTTATATTGGATGTTTGGTGATTTTGTAGACGAGTGATCTATATAGAAAAATAATAAACCATTGTATAATAATTTGCAGCGTTTTTAAATGATTTTCTCCCAAACTCTGGACATCTTTATGACCTAACATTGTCAAAATAATCAATCAAAATTCGAAACTCTCACGAATTCTTGTAGGATATTTCACGCAGAATCGAATGAGACCACTCCCAGGTCGCTACGACCAACCGTATAGAAACTACGACGACATTTCCGCTAAAAATCGTATTTTTTTAATGATTTTCAGAGCATATCGTTTAAAAAAATACGATTTTTGGCGGAAATTTCGTCGTAGTTTCTATACGGTTGGTCATCGGTGGAAAATCATAAAAAAATTATGATTTTTACCGGAATTTTAGTCGTATTTATTCCCTAAAATTGTCAAAATAATTCATAAAAAATCGAAACACTCACCAATTGTTATAGGATTTTTCACGCAGAATCGCATGAGACCACCACCACGTATTTCCAACTGAGTAGAAAATACGACGAAATTTCCGGTAAAAATCATAATTTTTTATGATTTTCAGAGCAAATTGTTTAAAAAAATACGATTTTTGGCGGAAATTTCGTCTTTCTTTTTAATCGGTTGGTCATATAAGAATTTGTGAGCGTTTCGAATTTTGATTGATTATTTTGACAATGTATGTCCAGAGTGCGGGAAAAAATCATAAAAAGTATGATTTTCAGGAAAAATCGTAAAAAAATTCTATTTTTAGGATAATCATAGAAAAAATCATAAAATCGTATTCAAAATACGAATACGGGGGAAAATCGTATTCAAAGTGTGAATACGATTGTATTCGTATTCATAATCATAATATCGCATATATGATTTGTATTCATAATCGTATTTATGAATAAGAATTCGCCCATTTCTGATAGGTACATACTTTCGACTGGTGAACTGCTAACATCAGGGAGTTCTCAGTGTTTCTATTCAAATTGACTCTCGTGAGACATTTTTGGACAAACTGGTGCCAACAAATCACTGCTAATATTGGACGAACCGTTAATGGCATCAAACTGAATCTATTCCACTAATCACTTAGTAAATGTCTGATGGTTCTATTCGCAGATAACTGGATGTCCCAAATTAGGCGGTTTCCTCTACCCACAGCGGTCACCGGTGTAACTATGGTACCACAGAAATTATTTACATGTTTCAGTTTCTGACTTATTCCTTTAATTATTATTTTCCCAGGTTGCCCACGTGTCCAACTACTATTACATTTTATCATTCTCTTCCAAAACTTCTTGGACCCATTATTTTATCATGTATAAAACTAATATTCAAATCGCATAGACTTAGAGGACATAGAGTATCAGAGGAGTACAGTAACTGTAGGGCTGCTTCTGTACTGCCGGCCAATCAAAAAAAGTCCTGATTATATTTTGCTTATTTCGAAAAAAAGAAAAGTTAGGTTTTTTGACCAGCAGTCCAGATTTTGTATGACATTTTTACTGTGCACTTCTTTATTTCCTATTAACCTTTTTTCAAGAAAGTCGCCGATCCTCGGGCCATTTTCTTTACTGTAAATCTTTATTGCATTTCCAAGTCGAATTCAAGATTTTCCAAACCAAATTCAAGATTTTCCAAGCCAAGGAATGTAAATTTTGCTCTAATTCGACCTTTAACTCGTTAGAAGAGAAAAGCAGAACAATACATCGATAGTAGTTGTCAACCTTCAGGCATTCGTAAAGGATGCGCGTACAGAAGGAATGGACAAGCAGAAGGAATGATTTATTCTTGGATTCTTCCATAACTGAAGATATTCCAGGAGGGGGAGGTTTCATTTGACTAATTATTATTTTCATTACTTTACTTATTTCCAAAATTAATGGTTCTGCGAGGGAACGGTTCAAAACACGGCCAATTTCATCACAAACAGTATTACTTTTTGTAAAATTGATCTATTTTTGAATTACTGTATCTCTGTAATTATTTAACCTACAAGGTCCAGTTGGTCTTTAACTAACTATAGAAAATTCTACCTACTGTAGACAATAAATTATTGAAATTGCATTTTAGAAGTTATAGTTAAAAAACTGAAAAAATTCAAAAATTTCATGGTTTTTAGCGCACTATGTCAGTAGCAAAGGGTTTTCAAAGTTGCAAATTTGGATGACTTTTGACGTGATAACGTCTTATAAATTGGTTTACTGGGAGACACTTCAAGAAACTGCGTTACGCTCCGCTCACGGAGGGGGTGCAGCTCGGCGCTCCCTAAAGGCAGGCGGCCCCTCCCCCTCCCCCGCGGTCACAAAAGCGGGAGCGCCCCGCACCCCTTCCCTGGCACTCACTCCCCCCCCCCCACCCATGGGAAATACCTACTACCTACGGGAAATACCTACTCTGTGCAACTTGACAAAGAATTTTATTTTATCCTTCTTCCTACTATACGAATGAATATTAACATTAAAATTATTTTACCACTCAAAGTCGTTGTCACGTAAAACTTTCGCCCGTATACCGACTTTACAGGCAACAACACAGGGTTTTTTTTAAAACTATTTTATTGCTGAAAGATTTTGATTTTGCACTAGATAGCTTGGGAATTTAACGTTCTTTCTAATGGTGTAGTCAGATTTGAATTTTCAGGAGAAATAAGGAAGTTATGACCAAATCAGTGCCGTAAAGTCGGAAACACGAGAAAAAACTTTAAAGCGAAAAAAAGGGAATTTTGAGTGGGTTAAAAGAAAATTGCTACGAGACATTTTTTGTTCGAAATACCTTGTAGAATCGAACCCCGAAGTTATGCCCATCTTAAGTGTAGACACCCTGTATAAGTGAATAGTCATGGATGACGATAACTGGTGCAATTATCTGACGAATACTGGATTCCTCCTGACGATAGCTGGTGCACTGCGGTGACGAACACTGGATTTTTAAATCATTTCAATTTTTATTATTATTATAGATTTTTGCGATTGCAAAGAGTCGTAGATATATCCATTTTTGATGAGAACAACACGTTGAGTAACTGCTCAAGTGTCCTGTCCAGGTGCCTCGAGTATTTGCTATTTTCGAGTATCGGCCAGACCTCGACTTGACGCCGAGTTTTGTTTATGAATACCACATCGAGCAAATGCTCCAAGTCCGGAATAACCGCTCGAGTAACAACTCGAGTAGATACTCGAGATGGCGACTGTGAATACCGCTGAGCATCCGCCATTACTCCAAGACCCATTCGAGTATTTACTCGACCTCGAGTAGGTAATGTCTATGAAGACCGCCCTAATTTGTTTATTTGTGTTGTTGTTTAGTAGTTTCATCAGTTTTCAGATTTGTGATTAGCTGTTTGGGTCCAATCGGGGGAGATTCATCGTGAAACTCTTGTTTCAAAGCTTGGAGTTTTCGACGATGCCTTTCCTGAGGCTTTCCTGCAGATATTGTAGGAAGACTTCAGAAGAGAACCAATATAGTCACTGTATCTAAAGTTTCTTGTTTGTGGATTTTGTGTATTCCAAAATTGGGTAAAACCCATAGTAAAACTGCCATAATTAGTAAGGAAGAAAATATTTTTCGATTAGTTCATAATTTTTTTCAAACACATGATTTTGGTACATTTATCACGATTTTATACTTTGCAAGTTGTTTCTCTGGTCCTGAAGTAAGTAGGTTCACCATTCATTTTATAGTTGATTCATTTTTTTTTTTTTTTTGATACTTTTTTTTCATTTTACTCAAGTATTTATTATTATTATTATTATTATTATTATTATATCATTTTGCTTTTAGATAAATAACGACAGTCAATCCCTTCCAAAAGTTCCTTTGTAGAAACTCACTACAGACATCCCTTCCTGAGGTATCCAAAAAGAAACTTCCAGTTTTCATCGATAAATACCATAGGTAGGGTAGGTACCTAAATTTTGGAAAAACAGTATTTTTGGACAAGTGGGAAATTAAGCTATAGGGGAAGCTGTAGAGGTTTTTTTTATACAAATGAATTGTTTAACGTTACCCTCTCTCTATGTATATGAATGCCTGAAATTGATAAAGAATGATCAGACATCAACCAAGTCACATTCCAATTGTCACCGGTACAACACCCGGTTTTGTGGAGACTTGTGTCCCCCTTTTGCTCGTCTTACGGCAACGTTGACGATGGATCCATTGCAGAATGGGATCCGTTTTTTCAATAAACTGCCAAAAGAGCTACTAATATGCTGCCAAAAGGTCCTACCGAAGACCACATTTGCCAGGCGTTTGAAACCCATATTGATCGGCGCAGAATTGTATAGGGTCGATGACTTTTTCAAATTGTGTTGGTGACGACCAGACTTTGTCTTGAACTTTTTAATATATTCAACTATTATTTTATTGGATTTTTGTGGTACCTAGTTATAAAATTTTCAAGCAGCAGAGGAATATTCATAGTACTCTTGCTTGCCCCTATTTGTAGTATATGTTTTGTTGTTATTGTCTTAATTGTGCCTTCATACCTACTCATTATTTATGTTGCTGTGATTCGAAACTGACTGATAATTTTTTGACTTTTTTGAATTTTTTGACTGTGGCCGTTCTTATTTTTTATAAAATGTCACTATTGTTACTGTTTTGATCACATGTTCCGTTTGTAGTTTTTTAACATGTTTAATGTTTTAGGGCTGGGGGTCATTCTGTGAATTCCGACACGCAAATCTGCAACGTTTTTTTTTCTTAGTTACCACGGACCGATTTCTTAGTTACCACGTTATATCGGCTCCATTTGGGGTCTAGTTGTACCAAGATGGTCACTGATCAGCTGAGTGAGCTCCAAGGCCATTTTCTCTCCTGTTGAACGCAGGAAGCTGAAATTTGAGAAGCAGGGTCAATGGAGAATGCTGAAGGCGCCTGAGTGGTCACTGATCAGCTGAGTGATCGGCAATCTAATTTCTCCCTTGCGAGGGAAAAACATTAAACATGATTTAATGTTTTTCCCTCGCAAGGGAGAAATTGAACAGAGTTTTTTTGTTATTGTTGTTTTATATTATTGATGGTAGGTAGGTACTTGACTGTTTTGATAAAAAATTGGTATGTTAGTCTATAGATGGTCTTTTTGTGACGATTGTAAAACCACACTGGCTGGTTCGACAATAAAAAACGATTTGATTTGAAGCGTCAAGGAAATTCTGGGTCAGGACGGCAGTGAAAGGCCCTTCTAGTATATCTACCCAAATACTTACCTAACTACCATTCATGAACATTGAAATGCCGCTTACCTTCTTCCAGGTACTCTGAGCCCAGAGCTCCAACGACGACCGACAAAGCCAAAACAGCCGAAATCATCGCGGATTCTCGAAATCGAAGAACGTTTCTCAAATAAACAACGACGAGACGGGAAATCGCGCTAAGAGGAAATCGCTGGTAGCATCGGGAAGATCCGACTGGAAGAGCGACGCCACAGCGACTGAGCGGCTACCGGAATCACAGAATACTGAAAACGCGAGGTCGCCGAGAGGTTTTGACGTCAGGAACCTGTTAGTTTCCCTTCCATTCCCGATCGTCTCCCCCACTTTCCTGGTCGAATGTCAGGAGTCGGACTGGAGTCCAACTCGAGTCCTCGTTGGTAATCAAAACAACTTGATAATTTGATAACGAAGCGGTCATTAATGGTGGCTGGTCAGTGTTGCCAAGCAAGGCAGCTTAAAGGTAGAGTAAACACCCTAGTTCTAGTGTCTTTAGGGCATTCGCCATTAGGGTAAAGACAATTAAGTATAGGCATTAGGATAAAGACATCTTGCACCAATCTCGTTGTTTTTCTATTTTTGCCGAATTAAGGTGCCGAAATAATTAGGCACCTACGTATGTAATCTTGATATTTCTCTGGCAATTATTGTTCTGGAGGAGGGAGAGAGGTAGTCGGTCGGGGGTCTCAGTCGGTCGACGTTCGTTCCTCGTTCCGGGTCAGTATTTCACGAAATTGAAGGCGCAAAATTTTTAAAGTTGTACCCAATTTTGGAATTTTAAAGGATTTTAGAAATTCATTAGTGCACGGCCCTAGGGAATTGAAAAACTGAAATATTGCCGCTGGAATCATCAAAATTGAACAATAATTGCCAGAGAAAAATGGGGAAACCCGTTAATTCAGTTATTTTTTCTCCTATAAAATGTAGCTAAACTTGAAATTTTCAAGGATTTTAGAAATTCATTAGTGCATAGGCTTCGGGGATATAAAAACTGAAAAATTGCCGCTGGACTACGCATGCGAAAACGTGAATTTCCTTGTAACGGCCATAACTTCCACATTTTCTACCCGATGTCGATGAAATTTTCAGGGATTATGCGGATGAGGTTGTAGATGGTCCCCAATGAAAATCAAGGCCTTCAAATTTACAGAAGCCTCTGCGCATGCGCAAACGTAAAATCCTTGTAACAGCTATAACACTTACATTTTTCATCCGAATTTGAAATTTTCTAGGATTGTCCAGATTAGCGTGTAGATGGTCCCCTATGAGGGTAGTGGAAGGTACTTAGATATTGATGTTTTGAGATTAACTACTATGCATCGGATCATCTATGTAATCGAGTTATGGATACGAGGAAGCTATGTGCCACACCCACTTGGCAGACGTTTTCTTTTGCAATTATTGTTCGATTTTGATGATTCCAGCGGCAATATTCCAGTTATTCAATTCCCTAGGGCCGTGCACTAATAAATTTCTAAAATCTTTGAAAATTTCCAATTAAGTACAACTTTTTGCCCCTTCGATTTGGCTAAATACTAGAAAGAACGGCGACCGACTGAGGCCCCGTAAAGACAATAAAGTATAGGCATTAGGGTAAAGACATCTTGCACCAATCTCGTTTTTAGGACGTCCCACAGTAAGACTTGGGCGTCCTTATGCGATCGATCGGGGGTGAAGTTGGACAACACTCAACAGAAAAAAAAATAAACACACATTAATCCGTTTTAGACCATTCTGAATCCAAATCCGCGAAGAAAAAAAACCATAGGTGTATGTCTGTGTGTGTGTGTGTGTGTGACAAAAACTTGTGTCGTCTGCCCAGGCCTTAGTTCTCAACCGATTTTCCTGGTTCTTTTTTTCATCGACGCGGTAAACTATCTAGTTGTGCACTACGTCGCCGGAATTTCGAATTTTGCCTTTTAAGGGGGGGAAAGGGGGGGTTAATGCTTAAAAAACGTGCGTTTTTAGGACGTCCCACAGTAAGACTTGGGCGTCCTTATGCGATCGATCTGGGGTGAAGGAGGACAACACTCCACAGAAAAAAAAAATAACCACACAGTAATCCGTTTTAGACCATTCTGAATCCAAATCCGCGAAAAAACCCATAGGTGTATGTCTGTGTGTGTGTGTGTGTGTGTGTGTGTGTGTGTGTGTATATGTGTGTGTGTGTGTGTGTGTAACAAAATCTTGTGTACTCTGCACAGGCCTTAGTTCTCAACCGATTTTCCTGGTTCTTTTTTTGTTCGTCGCGGAAAACTATCTAGTTGTGCACTACGTCGCCGGAATTTCGAATTTTGCCTTTTAAGGGGGGGAAAGGGGGGGTTAATGCTCGAAAAACGTGCGTTTTTGGGCATAATCTTGTGTACTCTGCCCAGGCCTTAGTTCTCGAACGATTTTCGTGGTTCTTTTTTCTTATGACGCGGAATACTATCTAGTTGTGCACTACTGCGCCGGAATTTCGGATTTTGCTTGTTAAGGGGGGGAAAGGGGGGGTTAATGCTTAAAAAACGTGCGTTTGCGTGCATAATCTTGTAAACTCTGCCCAGGCCTCAATTTCCAACCGATTTGCGTGTTTCTTTTTTTGTTTGACTCAAATAACTTCCGAGTTGTACATGATTTTACCAGAGTACCAAAATTCGCAAGGGGAGGGGGTGAGTGGGGGATAATATAGACAAAATATCCGATTTTTCAATATTTCGGTTCCTTTACTGCTTACTAATTGTACCCAAGCTTTGAAATTGAGGAAACATTCTAATTATACCTCCGGATTTTCATGAATTATTCTCTGTACCACCATGGAACTAATAGTGGTGCCACCATGGTGCCAGGACATGGTGCCATGATGCCATAAACCGCTTATTTCGTGTTTTTTTTTGTGGTTCACCTTGAATACGGATGTGAACTTCGACGGACTGCCTACCAAAACTAACAGATGAAAGTTCTATGTTACGACGTATTTCCGCTTTGGTGCCAGACTGGCACCATTGTTGGCGTTGGGGAGGTGGTGGTGGGGGGGGGGGTGAACTCGAATTCGCATGTTGGGTGTCGTAGATCATGGATTTTAAAATGCTCTTCAGATTCGAGGCTCCCATGCCGCTAGAAATGTTAAGGTGGATAATGGTGGGGGGGGGGGTCAGTATTTCTTGCCTAAAGTAATAAATAAATTACATCGAGTGAAACAGTTTTATCACTTAACAACTGGTTAAACTGATCTAATGCTTATCCAATGGGACGTCCCCTGGAATGCATGCATTACTAAACAATATGTTTGAGCATAATCTTGTTTCGTCTGCCCAGGCCTTAGTTCTCAACCGATTTTCCTGGTTCTTTTTTTTCGATGCAGAAAACTATCTAGTTGTGCACTACATCGCCGGAATTTCGAATTTCGCCTTTTTAAGGGGGGGAAATGGGGGGTTAATGCTTAAAAAACGTACGTTTGCGGGCATAATCTTGTAAACTCTGCCCAGGCTTCAATTTCCAACCGATTTTCGCGTTTCTTTTTTTCTTTGACTCAAATAACTCTCGAGTTGTACATGATTTCACCAGAGTATCACAATTCGCAAGGGGAGAGGGCGAGTGGGGGGATTATATTAACAAAATATCCGAATTTTCAATATTTCGGTTCCTTTACTGATTACTATCTGTCCCCAAGCTTTGAAAATTGAGGAAAAATTCTCATTATACCTACCCCCGGATTTTCATGAATTATTCTCTGTCCCACCATAACACTAATAGTGGTGCCACCATGGAGCCAGGACACCATAAAACTGATCTAATGCTTACCCAATGGGACGTCCCCTGGAATACATGCATTACTAAACAATATGTTTTAGTAAATGAAAATAATCTTTGATTTCTTTCAACTCCTAGTAAATTGGACTGCTGTGTTGCCTTATTGTAGGCTGCTGTCATCTAAATAAATAATAATAGTTCTGCAAAGTAGGTTCTCTGCTTATTCCTCACTTCGGTGTTTCGAGCCCTCATCGAGAGTAGAAAGTCACATGCGGGAGTTGGGAACATGGAAAGACCTGTAGGGTTGCATCACTATCAAAATCCTGGGAATCCCTCAGACCAGAGGCATACGGGCCTGACCTCGATCTCCCAACCGCTTTTCAAACAAGAACCAAAATAGGCACATAATGAATGAAAGGGTCTCAAATTAGGAGACTCATTTGACTTCTTCGCTATTAGTTCATTTTTCTTTAGCACCGAATTGAGAGATCTTCATCAACAAAGGGTTAAATCCATATTTTCTAAATGTTGGAAAATACAAAAAAACTTTTTAAAAATTCCAAAATGCATTTACATTGCTTGTCACTCAGGCCACTTATTTGTCACCTACCACAGCACGTTTTAGCCAAATTCGAGATCCTAGATGAGATTGTATTTGGAGTTGACTCTTTTCCCCCCCAAATGTTGAAAGCTGGCTCTTTGTTTTCAATTTAAGGAAGCATTGAAGAAACGAAACTTACGAAAAAGTTGGTTTACTATAAGAAAAGAACACACGAGGAGTTTTCTTTCATCCACTTGGAATGTTTTCGGGAAATTGAGAAAAACTAATTTCAAGGCGAAGGAAGTTGTCTAGGGTACCCAAATTTTTGGTTGTAAGACCGCAAATTTCGGAATTTTGGCATGCGTTTTGAGGGAGACACGGCCATTTCTTATTTGAATATAAGTCCATTTGATGAAAAACAGAATGTGTTTTAGCTCACGTGTTTCACATAATTTCGCTACTTTCCTCCCACTAAATCAGAATCTTATAATATTATAATATCGTCCCCTTCCAGCCAGAAGGGCGAATATAACAAAAACGCATTTCTCGAGTTTTAGATATGGGGTTTTTCGTTTTTTTCTCCTCTATTCAAATTTGAAAAGCGCGCGAAGATCCAACCAATCAGGAAGAAGATATTTGAAGTCAAAGAGAAAACGTTTGGGGCGAATATGACAAGTTGGCAGCCAGAAGGGCGAATATGACTGAAATCTAGGATAAAACCCTTCGAAGTAGCCTTAAAAACGTTGCTGTCCACTCTTATTTGTAGCCCAGACCACCGAAAAAGTGGTTCATATCCTGAACACTATCGGAAAAGACAAGCGGAATAATGTGAGAAGGTTATTAACGCTGTCAGTGTTATCGTGTCACCTTTTTACCGGTAGTTGCCGTCACTTCTAGCAGCCAGTTGCCGAATGTAAAACTTTAATTTTTTCCGAATTTCGTGTTTTATTCCTCTTTCTTTGCTTAAAATGGGTGAAGAGGAAGCAGTTGAGGTCTACGATATTGTCGATGGGTGTCTTGTGCAGTGTTTTACTGAACAGCTTTTCTCTGCAGAACAGCTAGACCCTAATATTCAGGGCCGGTTTCACCAACAATCCATTAACTCCGTTCGACGAAAACTGCGTTTAAAGTAAACTGAGATTGATCTCCAGTCAAAATTTGTTTCGGTTTCACCAAGTTGAACGGGTTCTCAGGAACGGCGTTTTCGTTGATCTCTGGTAAACTTCTTCTTCACCATCGAAGCATCGAAAATCGTCGTACAACTCTGATCTGGCAGGTGATACGAGAGATAACGACATTGTTTTGTGACAGTTTTCCCGCAGAATCACTTTTTCGATAGTTATGACTTCATTCAATCCGCGATATTTCATCAATACGTCAACTATCCTCTTTCAGCGCTATAATTTGTGTTGTTCATGAGTTCATTATGATTGTTGGAGTTCAGATTTTCGATTGGACGTCTACCTACTTCATCAACGTGAGTACATTTACCTACTTTTATCCCTGGTGATTCCCTCTTCCAGGCTCTCTGGGTTTTTCTACAAATGTGCCTTACTGCATGACTCCTAAACCATATAGGTACCTACTCACCGTTACTTTCAACTACTCTGAGCTACCTAGTAGACATAGCTAACTGCTTAATAATGTGCGGATGCAAATTTTTGTTTCAGATTTCGGATAACAGGCTACGAACTGTGTTCGCGTTGTGGAAGGCGTTGATCGCCTCTGGTGAAACCCATTTTCTCGGTTCAGTAGTTGAATCGGCCCTCGAACTCCGATCAAAATGTTGGTGAAACCGGCCCTAATTGTTTATTTGCTTCAATCTCAGATCTATAGTAAAGTGAAGATTACAGCATGGGTGTTTCGTTGAGGGGGATGAGCTCATTAACTGAAGCCATAAATGGCCATAATTAAGAAATTAAGTTCTAGTCGTGTTATGATCGCCAAAAATTCATTAATTTTGTTTTTCCTTTCTTCTGCAGTGGCTGTTGTTGAAACCCATCAGAACAACACTGATGGGCTTACCGACTCGCTAACTTCTAACTAACTCGCTAACTAAGAAAAGTTATTTTAACACAGAATGTGTTTTTGCGATGACCTACCGAAAAAAAATCGTCACGAAAAAGCGACAGAAAAAACATCTGGTGATATGTTTATTGGTTGTCATGTTAATGTCAACTCCACATTTATTATTGTTGTTTTTTATTTAACGGATGACTAGTATCGCAAAAACACATTCTGTGTTCCTATGATTTCATACAGAGTATGGAAAAAGAAATAAACCGGGGGGTGCAGGGGGGCGGAGCCCCCCGCCGAGGCGCAAAGCGCCGAGTTTGTTTTTAAACCTCCCTGTGGCTACATTTCAATCCTGAGTGGGCTGCATTTTTAACGAATGACACCAGAATGACTGTGTACCTATTTCATATATTTATGAAAGTACCTTTTTTTCAAAAACGATCCATGCAGGTATTTTTAAGCCCTGCCTAGCTTTGAATTGCTGACTTACAGTTCGGTAATAAAATTTAAAATTTGAGGATGTCCATGATTGTGTTTACTTTCCAGCTTTGAGTAGGTAATGCAAATAAATGGGGACAGGGGACAGAATACGACTATAAAATGGAGCGATGTTACAGCGAAAGGGCGAATATGACTAGAGGTATTGAGCCAGTTTACAGCAAAAGGGCGAATATGGCATACAAATTTTGTTTTTGAGGCATAACTTATCTTGAATTGGTGTTAGAATAAATGCAAGCATATCAATAGAATCTGCATAGAATACAGGTTTTATTCTTACCAAAAACATACTAGTTGGTTTAGAATTGAGAGTCGCTAGAGAAAATTGCGATTTCCCAAAAATTTGGCTGTATACACCCTTCTGGTTGATATTATAATATTATATTATATAATCTTATAATATTATAATCACCGCGTCATAACAAAATATCGCATAGGTTACACCAGGTTACATGATCCTTAGTTCCGTATCATCGGTATCCATGTTGTCGTCCCAGATTTCGTTATGAAATTTCGTTAGCTTTTTTGGCTAGTTAGTCCAGGGCTAAAACACATGCTGTGTTAAAAAATTTTTAACCCCCCTCAAAATTTGTTGGTTTACGTTTCAAGGTACTACGTAAAATCCAAAAATCGAATGAAAAATTTACACCGTCCGCGGCACTTTTCTTAGCGAACCGATTTGGTTCAAATTTGGTATATGGGTTCCATTTGGGGTCTAGTTGTGCCGCAAAGCTTTTGGTTGATGAAGGTCACTTCTAAGGGGTGAAAATTAAAGGTTGAATTAAGGGAAGGATTTGAATGAATCAACTCCAATGGTGTTTACGTCAGCCTGAGTATTCCAAGTATGTAAGCCCGCAAAACACGACTGTACTGCTGGCTTACTGCAGTTTAAGGTACGGCAGCCGTGGAGAACATGTTGCTTCGACGCATTCCTAGCTATCTTTCTTCTATTATTATTCTTATTTTTAAGCCTATCTTCTTCTTATGCTATCTTTCCACACATCAGTCGATAATACAGTATATCGTTGAAGGGCCCATAAATATTTTCAATGTGGAAAACTTTAATAGTATTGGTGATTTTGTATGCAATTGTAAGAAATTTAGTCCGTGTGCTTCCAATCCACAACATAAGAAACCGTTCAGCTACCAAAACGTCTGTTGTTACCTATATGATTTCCTTTTGAATCACATTCATTCGTAAAATCGCATATATATGAGCGGCATGATGAATATTCAGGAGGTGCAACGATGTCCAACGTTTCAAAATGTTGATTCATCGGAAGTTTTAAAACGTTGCACATATTGATTGACGGTGGAGATTTTCAATCGCCATTGACACATTGAGTCATTATCACGATGTCCAACATTCCCTAAAATTCAATGTGCCAAAAGTCATCAAAATTTCCAAAAAAAGGCATCACAATTTCCAACGTAATAAAACAACCTATGCATCAAAATGTCCAACATTAGGTATGTCAATTTCCAACGTATCAAAATGACCAACATATCACAATATCCAACGTATTATCATTATCATAACGTCCGACGTATTAAAACAACCTAAGCATCGAAATGTCCAACTTTTCAAAATGTCCAACTATCACAATTTCAAATGTATTAAAATATCCAATGTGGCGAAATTTTCAGGTTATCAAAATGTCCAACATATCACAACTTCCAAACGTCCAACGTACCATAATATCCAACTTTTTGAAATGTCCAGCATATCAGAATTTTCAAGGTATCAAATGTCCAACATATCACAATTTCCAACGTATTAAAACAACCTATGCCTCAAAATGTCCATCAAATTACCAACGTATTGAAATGTCGGACGTAGCACGATTTTCAAGGTATCAAAATGTCCATCATATCACAATTTCCAATTGTCCATCGTACTTACCACAATATCCAACGTATCAGAATTTTCAACGTATTAGAACAACCTATTTATCAAAATGTCCAACATTAGGTCAATTTCCAACGTATCAAAATGACCAACATATCACAATGTACAACGTATTACAATTTTCAACGTATTGAAACAACCTATGCATCAAAATGTCCAACTTTTCAAAATGTCCAACAAACCACAATTTCAAACGTATTAAAATATCCACCGTAGCGTAATTTTCAAGGTATCAAAATGTCCAACATATCATTACTTCCAAACGACCAACCAAAATGTACAACAAATCACAATTTCCATCGAATTGAAATGACCGACGTAGCACGATTTTCAGGGTATCAAAATGCCCAACATATCATAATTTCCAACGTATTAGAACGACGTATTTATCAAAATGTCCAATTTTCCAAAATGTCCTATTTATCAAAATGTCCAACTTTTCAGAATGTTCGACGTATCACAATTTCCAACGTACCATTATATCCAACTTTTTGAAATATCCAATGTAGCGAAATTTTCAAGGTATCAAAATGTCCAACATATCACAATTTCCAATTGTCCAACTTACTTACCACAATATCCAACGAGTTAGAACAACCTATTTATCAAAATGTCCAACCTAAACAATCTATGCATCAAAATGTTCAACTTTTCAGAATGTTCAACGTTTAACAATTTCCAACTTTTTGAAGTGCCCAAATTATTTATCAAAATGTCCAATTTTCCAAAATGTCCTATTTATCAAAATGTACAATTTTCCAAAATGTCCAACCCTTGAGAATGTACAACGTATCACAATTTCCAACGTACCATAATATCCAACTGTTTAAAATGTCGAACGTAGCAAAATTTTCAAGGTATCAAAATGTCCAACGTATCACAATTTCCAATGAGGAACTTCACCATGTCGGAATATCCTATTTTTGACCCCAAAATCGGATTCAGCACCTCTAAAAACCCTTTAAGGCAAACTTTCAGCCCGAACTTCCTAATTTACGAATAAACAAAACAGTGTAGGAAATTGCGAATGTTTAAAAAAACCGGGAAAATGACGTCATGCTGGAATAGTTCATTTATGGCCGCTTGAAGCGCTGAGATCGAGAAATCCATAGTCCCCAGATGCAAAATTTCATGAAACAGTAAAGTTCGAAATCGAAAAACTGAAGAAAAAAATAGAAAAAGCGAGATGGGGAAAATTAGGTTTCCTCTGTTTTTGTTTGATAACTTTTCTCTTAGAAAACACGATTTCGTCGTCCCAATGGGCAACACTGGGAGGAGACGGCGATCCGAACAGCCCAATCAGCGAGTGTTCCCGCTGCACGTCTGTTTTCCCGGTTAGTTTTGAAATTAAAAATTTTGATTGTCTCCCAAAAATAACAGGAGACTTATTTTCCGAAATCAGCCCGATTTTCATCTATCCCACACCATTAACTGTTCAGGAAAAATGCAAACAGAAATCGGTGAAATTCCTCATTGTCCAACGTAGGTACTTACCGCAATATCCAACGAGTTAGAACAACTTATTTATCAATCTAGACGAAGAAGAAGCCTCCCAAAAACCCCAGCCCAGCTGTCGTAAAACCAGGTAAGCCAGCCACGCAGCCAAAAGCAACCCAAGCAAGCCTATCCAACTGTTGTCAAGCCAAATAAGCCAAAAAGAAAACCATGGCAAGTCAACAAGAGGCTTAGCTCAGCAAAGCCCAGCAAGCCTATCCAGAAGTCAACCCCCGCTCCTGCTGTTGAATTCACCGCAACCGCTTAAAATTGACTTCAGCTGTCTACAAAAAGCATCATTTTGGTCACACCGAGGAATTCATGTATTCAAACATCCATAATGTAATTTATTCTCAATATATTCATGGAACTCGGAAAAAAACCTAGTTATCAAAATGTCCAACGTAAACAATCTATGCATCAAAATGTTCAACTTTTCAGAATGTTCAACGTTTCACAATTTCTGACGTAGGTATCAAAATGTCCAACATTCCACGTTTTCCAACTTTTTGAAGAGCCCAACTTATTAAAACATCCAACCTATCAAAATGACCAACTTTCTGAAGTCCAACGAACCAAAATTTCCAACTTTTTGAAGTGTCCAACATCCAATCCACCAAGGTGTCCAACAAATCAGAATTTCCAACTGTTAACCCAACGTTTTAACCCCTGGTGTGTATAAAGTGTCTGACAGACAGGAGGGAAATTTCAATGAAGTATGTTGAGTGAGCATCTAGCATATCACAGGCGTTCAGTACCTGTCCCCCTTTCATAGAAGGTTCCATTTCAAACATTCAGCAGTGATCCATCAGCCACGAAACGTACTTCGTACCCTAGTTTCTGAATACCACTTCAGTGTCCCTCAGACACTGTATACACTGTCAGTTGAGCAAACTACCGTGTCCCTCAGACACTTTATACACAGGTAACCAAATAACATACCTACGCTTTTGGGCATAATTTTGCTCCAATTTCCATCCGATTTGCTAAATTAATTTTGGTTCAGATGACTTCGAATGACTAGAATATCGAAATTAGCACGGGGAGGGGGCGAGTGGGGGGATAATATTCACAAAATATCCAATTTTTCAATACTTCTGTTTCTTTATAGCTCCTTTATAGCTTTGTACCCAAACTATGAAATTGAGGGGATATTATCAATATAGCTCTGTTTTCTGATGAACTAGGTATTCTTTGTGCCACCATGGTGCCAGGACACCATGGGGTTTTGTGTGTTTCACCTTGAACACGGATGTGAACTTCTGCAGATCTAGGTATCTACCTCTACCTACAGTAATTACCTACCTAGACTGGCTCCGTTGTAGAAGCATAGGGGGGGGGGGACTCGAATTTGCATGTTGGTTATCGTAGATCATAGTTTTTGAAATTCTGTTCAAATTAGACACCTTGAGACCCCTTCAGACTACTTGGGAGTAAGTCTAATTTTTTTTTTACGTTTACAAAGAAAATGTTATATTCAGAAGTTCATATTATTTTGTGTTTAATTTTTTTTTTTATGAGAGAGAAACCAAATTTATTTTTATCAATTTTGTGACGCGCTTTTCATGCAGTCCGAAAACCCCATCGGTGGATTGAGACAAAATTTCGATTGTTGTTTCTTGGTTTTTCTTCACTCTTCGATCTGGAGTACTGCTGCACCGTCCTCCAGACCCAGGGATTCTAATTACTTTGTTTTAACTAATAAAATGTTGGTTTGACGAAAAATGTAGTAATTAACCGATCATGTTTCTCAAAAACAACTATACAATTGCTGCGTGTCTGTCAGACCCTTTATACACTGGGAGTCCATCAGAGGGTTTATACACACCAGCGGTTAAAATGTCCAATTCCTATGTGAGGAACTTGCGATGTCCACCCAACTTGGCGGACTACTTTTTCCCGAAGGGAGTTCTCACGACTTGCGCAACGTTTAGGCCCTTTTTCTGCGCCGTCGTTTCCAAACTTTTTCAACTATCCATAACGAATCCTTCAAGGCTCCTCCAATATTACCTAATTTCTGAATTTCTCCTCTACGATTTCTCCCTCCGCAAGTTGTTTTCTTGTTCACGGGTCTCCAATCAACGAGGTCACCTGGATAGCGTTTCGAGGCTCGGGCTTCACCTCCGCAGGCCCTGAATTCGACGTCCAACCAAAAAAACTTGTATTTAATATTTCAGATTGGGTTTCCTCTCGATTTCTATAGGAGATCAAACATCTAAGAAGATAATTCTCAGGATTTTTTCTGTTTCCTTCATACAGTTCAAATATTATACTGTATGGTGAGGTTAAATATAAGGTATAATGTAAGAAATTTCTGTTAATACTCGGAAAAACGAAAATTTTGTTCAAATGGAAATCGACGTTTCGAAGATGGGACTGCGGGGATGGATGAAGGGTGGAAAGAGCGGCAGTGGAGTATAAAAACTCACGTTTCTCCGCGTTGAAACACAAATAATTTCTTACATAAATTCGGTTGTAGAACAGTTTTTGATTATACCGTTGAGATCTTTGGACACTTTTAGGTTTTGAGGTACCTAAATGAAAAATCATGGGTGTTGTGATCTGGGTTAGTAGAGGTCACACTAATATTGCGAATTTAGTACTGGTGAAAGATCTGACTCTAAAATTTGATGACTGATAAAATTACGGGAAGTATATACTCTAAATTTTGGTAGATGTTGTGTCTGAAAGTTTTTGAGGGAGTTGTTGAATAGTTTAGCTCCGGGCTATATAGAATCCGGCTTACTAAACTATTGAGGGAAAAGGCTCCTGGTTTTTGGGAAACCAGCTTACCTTGAAGTGACTTTACTTTAACGAGAATTTAAATGGATTGGAGATTGCAGAAGTGTAGCCCTGGTTTTTGGGAAACCAGATTACTACTTAGGTTTATTTCCTAAGTGTTGAAGTTTTGGTTTGAGGTTTTTAAGGTTTGAGTTGGTGGTTTGAAATGAGGACAGCAGTTTGAGATTTGGAATCGAAGTGTGTAGCTTTTCCTCGGGAAACAGGCTTATATAGCGTCCCCCTACTCTCCGGGCTCTATTCTTCCCGGGAGAACGGACTTGGGCGTCCGTTGAGGTTTTTGTCTGGTGACCTGGTTTCCGAGGGAAAGGTACCGTTGGTTTATTTGGAAAATACGACGTTCCTGAGAGACACAACAGACGTCCCCCAGGATTTTGTAAATAAACAACACATATAAATTGACTAGAATTATTACAGTAAAGCGGTAGTGAAACAGTAGAAAATTGTAGAATTTTGAATTTAAAATTGTGAAAAATTTGAATTTGAAAATTTGAAATTGAAATTGAATTTGAAATTGATATGTATAAGTAGTTGCTGTTGTTGACTGGTAGAGCGGTGGCTGCTGCGGAGATCCACGCTGACGGGCGGCGAGCGCGGAGAGAACGTGCGGCGTGTAGGCGGCAGGTACGCCGTCCCCCAAGCCTTCTTCCGCACGGTGTGGAGTGCGGAATTGGGCGCGAGTTGAGAAAAATAAAAATTGGGGGGTTTTGGAGGATGTACCCAGCAGTTTCTTGAGGAAGTTTCTGGCGTTTTTACCACGACGTTTCCTCCTGCTGGGTACTTCAGGTTGGCGGTGAGCGGGAAGGGAAGCCTCCTCCATAGCTAAATATGGGGAGGTCTTAAATGTAGGAATGTATGGTTGCACGGTCGTATTGCCGGCTTTGGATTTATAATATTCAATGATGATGCGGGCTCTTTTCGGAGGTTTGGGTAGCCCTTCGATGGGAATGGCGGTCCAAGGTTTATTGTTTTCTTTCTCCTTCGAGTAAGTATCTTTCCTTGGCCTTTTAGGAGGAGGAGATGAAGGGATTGGTGATGGTGGAGCGAATATTTCTCGCAATTCTTCTTTCGTGAAGAGGAGCTCCATGTTTCTCAGTGGTCAACGGCTGTGTGAGGATTGTTGAGTGAGTGCAGGCCGTTGATGGTGGGGGTTGGATTTTTCCCAGTTTCGGCGGTTGTTGACCTGTTTAGAATGTCGGGCATGGGCGGCACCGATCAAGGGAAACCGTGCGTTCGGTCCCTTCTAGGTCTAACGTGACCGTTTTGTCCGTCTTGGTGATTACTTTGAAAGGCCCGGTGTATATGGGAGTTAATGATTTGTGCAGTCCGGGCTCTCGTAGGTACATTTTCTTCGCCGTGTAATAGCGGGTTGGGAATGTCCAATCCCGAGGTATATCTTCGTCAGTTTCCTTGACGAGTGTTGGGCGAGGGTGAAAAACGTCCGCGGGGAGGCGGAGGGGCGTGTTGAATGTCCGCTCGGCGGGGCTGTGCGAATCTTTGGATTGAATGGAGTTGCGGAGGCTGAGAAGGATGTGCGGTAGGTCCTTGGTCCATGAGGTGGATGTGGCGGCTGTAGCGATCGCTGCTTTGAGGGAACCGTGAAATCTTTCCACTTTACCATTTGATTGTGGATGGTGCGCGGTTGTTCTTATCTTTTGTATTCCCATTTGTTTTAGGAAGTTGGTGAACGTAGCTCCCTCAAATTGGCGGCCTTGATCGACTGTTATTAAACGTGGACATCCATACCGGCTGATCCATTGTTCCATTAGCGTTTTTGTGACTGATTCGCTCGTGATGCTGGATAGGGGTATACATTCCGTCCATCCCGTTGCGCGGTCTATCATCGTCATTAAATATCGTTTGCCTTCACTAGATGGTAAAGCTCCCACTAAATCTACGTGAAGATGCTCAAATTTAAGTACGTGCTCGAAAATCATTGGTGGAGGATGAGCGTGATGATATGGTTTAAATTTTGCGCATTTTATACATGTTTGTACCCAGCGACGGATGTCGGTATTCATGCGAGGCCAAAATACTCGTGATCGAAGAAGGTCTCGGGAGGCTCGGATACCGGGATGATGTAAATTGTGGTAATGATTGAAAATTGTTGTTCTCATAGCGGCGGGAATATATGGGCGAGGTGTATCGGAGCTGGTGTCGCACCACATTTGAACGGAGGAGTCCGGCATGTTGTGTTTGACTAATTTCCCATTTTCTATGAGGTTTTTCATATCCGAGTCCGAGTCCGGGTTTTGCGCCTCTTGAATTTCCTTAGGTGACGGAAACGGAGTGATCTCGTTAATTTCTCCCTTGCAACTAGGGCGAGAGAGGGTGTCTGCGACCAAGTTGTCTTCACCGGGGGTGTACCGAATGTCTGTGGTAAATTGGCTGATGAATTCAAGTTGACGAATTCTGCGGGGCGATGCTGTCTTTCTTGATTGAGAGAGTGCGGTTGTTAGCGGTTTATGGTCCGTGAGTATGTAGAAATTGCGTCCTTCTAGTGAATCTCTGAAGTGGCGTATGGATTCGAAAATTGCTAACAGCTCCCTGTCGAAAGTTGAGTATTTTAGTTGTGGTTTTGAAAGAACTTTGGAGAAGAATCCGAGTGGTTCTGGACCGTTTTTCCCTTCTTGTTGTAAAACGGCCCCTATTCCACAATCTGAGGCGTCCGTGGTGAGGAATAGCTTGGCAGTCAGCGAAGGATGAGCTAGAAGGGTTGCATCTTGTAAGCTCTTTTTACATTTTTGAAAGGCTTTTTCTCTTTCAGGTGTCCACTCGATACGTCTTTTGTCTTTCTTTTTAGGCGGTTGTGGAATGGCTTTAATGAGGATGTCTTGATCCTGAGCTGCGTGCGGGAGGTGGCGCCTATAAAAATTCATCATCCCTAGGAATCGCCTTAGGTCCGTGACGGTTGAAGGCGTAGGGAAGGATAATAGCGAGTTGACTTTCGCAGGTATCGGGCGTATACCGGCGGGCGAGACTTGATGGCCGAGGCACGTGACCGTTGAAGCGGCGAGGACACATTTGGTTTTGTTAACTTGTAGGCCTTCTTTTCTGAATATTTCGAGAACTTGCTTTACATGGTCGTAATGTTCGTCGATGTTGCGGGAGGCGATCAAAACATCGTCCAAGAAGCAGAATACAAAACTTAGACCTCGTAGAATGTTGTCCATGTAACGCTGCCAGGACTGGGCCGCGTTGCGCAGGCCGAAATTCATTTTTACATACTCGAAAAGTCCGAACGGTGTAATGATAGCCGTTTTCGGAATATCCTTCGGATTTACCTCGATATGATGAAAGGCTTTGCTGATGTCGAGGGTTGAGAAAATCGAGCAGCCGTTGAGGTGAGAGGAGAAGTCTCTGAGGTGCGGTACATTGTATTTGTCAGGCACCGTTATTGCGTTTAGTTGGCGGTAGTCACCGCATGGGCGAAGTGAGCCGTCGGGTTTCGGGACGACGTGAAGAGCTGATGCCCATGGAGATTTAGAAGGTCGAATTATTCCTTCTTTTATCATTTTGTCGAAATGGGTCCTGACTAGCCGAAGTTGATCGGGATGTAGTCGGCGGGCTCGTGCTGAAACGGGTGGACCTTTTGTTTCGATGAAGTGGTAGGTTTTTGAAAGTTCCGATGATGTTGATCGGGTAGCTGGCACGTATTCGTTAAGAAGTCGTGTGAATTTGTCCGGCGTTGGCGAGGTTGTAATTCCGGAGTTGACAGGTGAAACGTAACCCTTAATCGGAGAAGCGGAGGAGGGGTTGTATAGCCTTCTGTTCTTTAAATCGACATGTAGTCCGAAATAGGAGATGAAGTCGGCTCCTATAATGGGCTTTTGAACATCGGCGGCGATAAAGTCCCAAGAGTAGCGATCGTTGTCAAGGAAGACCGCAGTTGTGAATTTTCCGTAGTTTGGTATTTCTGTACCATTAGCGGCGAACAACTGGTGAGCTGAAGATCTCCTTGATCGTTTGACGATTGAGTTTGGGATGAGTGATAGACTCGCTCCGGTATCAATTAAAAAGGGTAGGTTGGATTTGCGGCATTTCACGAAGAGTCGATTGGAAATGGTCGATCCCGCCGGCG
Source organism: Apolygus lucorum (assembly GCA_009739505.2). Classification (NCBI taxonomy): domain Eukaryota; kingdom Metazoa; phylum Arthropoda; class Insecta; order Hemiptera; family Miridae; genus Apolygus; species Apolygus lucorum. The sequence continues at coordinate 6,285,901 of CM019173.2, read as the reverse complement.
TATTTCGCACCGGCGGGGTTGTCAGTTTTCCTGGTACGAGACTTTCTTGAACTGGCATGGTTTTGTGCATTGTCTCGCAAATTTGCCGAATTTGAAGTGGTACCAGCAATATTGTCGACTAGGTGATTTCGATCGTGAGCGGTAGTCGAGGCGTTTTGTTCGGTGCGGAGAAACTGACTTATTCCGGAAGCGGTGAGGTGAAGGTGTCCGGTTTCGAGAATGCCGTGAATAAGGGGGTTGCACTTCGTCTACTGCGTCCGTTTTTCTTTCTTCCACCGGGGCTATGCGCGCGTGTGTGCGTATTTCGGCGACTGAGTCCGCTATTCTCGCGAGTTTATCGGAGTCTTCATGGAGCCATGGGGCGAGCATGGTTTGGATATCTATTGGTAGAGCTTTTATCCAAAATGTTTTCGCTACGTCGGAGGGTAGGATATCTCCCATCTGGTGTTTTATTACTCGTAGAAGGTGCGAAGGTTTTTGATCTCCGAGTTGTTGCGGCTCCGTGAGGGCGATGAGGCGAGCGTGTTGAGAGGGTTCGTATATCTCGATTAAGCGGCGTTTAAGTTTGTCGTACGGCGCATCTGTTAGGCTGTTGGCTAGATCTGCAGTTTGTAAGGCGGCTTCGTATGGTAGGAGTGGTAAAGTTTTCGAAAATTTGGTTCGTTGAGTAGTTATTCGAGCTCCTAGGAACGCTGCATCCAATTGTAAAAACCATAAGCGAGGGTCGTGTTTGTAGAAGGGCGGTAGAGTGAGAGGAATATTTACCGATGCGGATTCTACATGTTGCGACGTCGAGGTGGTGTTATTGAATAGCGCAGCGAGTGGAGAAGGTCCCGCGGCAGAGCGATTGAGAGGTTGGTTGATATCCGCCGTCGGAGGAGTTCTGAAGCCGTTTGTCTCGTGGTCGGTGTCCATGGTTGATTGAGAGTAACTTCCCACGTCGGGTGCACCACTGTTGTGATCTGGGTTAGTAGAGGTCACACTAATATTGCGAATTTAGTACTGGTGAAAGATCTGACTCTAAAATTTGATGACTGATAAAATTACGGGAAGTATATACTCTAAATTTTGGTAGATGTTGTGTCTGAAAGTTTTTGAGGGAGTTGTTGAATAGTTTAGCTCCGGGCTATATAGAATCCGGCTTACTAAACTATTGAGGGAAAAGGCTCCTGGTTTTTGGGAAACCAGCTTACCTTGAAGTGACTTTACTTTAACGAGAATTTAAATGGATTGGAGATTGCAGAAGTGTAGCCCTGGTTTTTGGGAAACCAGATTACTACTTAGGTTTATTTCCTAAGTGTTGAAGTTTTGGTTTGAGGTTTTTAAGGTTTGAGTTGGTGGTTTGAAATGAGGACAGCAGTTTGAGATTTGGAATCGAAGTGTGTAGCTTTTCCTCGGGAAACAGGCTTATATAGCGTCCCCCTACTCTCCGGGCTCTATTCTTCCCGGGAGAACGGACTTGGGCGTCCGTTGAGGTTTTTGTCTGGTGACCTGGTTTCCGAGGGAAAGGTACCGTTGGTTTATTTGGAAAATACGACGTTCCTGAGAGACACAACAATGGGGATAATAAAGCCTAAAATAAAAATAAATATGAGGGTGCTGACATTTTTTTCGGAGATTTGTAACTTGATTTCTATCTCCGCAATTTCATCAGTTGGAATGAATTTGCTGCCATCGGATTCGACTATATTGCTCTGAAGAAGGTAATAAATTATGATTTCCTTAAATTAGCAGTAAAAGTATGTACCTATATGTAGGTACGATACGAAAGAAAGAACCACTATTCAAAGTACCTAATAAACACAAAAAGACAGTTTGGTATCCTTTTTATGAGTGTTCTTAGGCATAATTTAACCAAATCAACCCATTGATTGTTTCAGACAAATTAACTTCTCCCGGCCGAATGAAGAAGGTCAAGCAAATATACGAATATTTATGACGTTTGGAACCCTTCAAAACCTTTACTTACCTACTTATTTATTTACCTGTGTGAAACAATATAAAGCCCGAAATAAACTCGTACCTATATGGATGTTTTTTTATTCAACTTGTACTTTATTACCAACCCATATAATTTTCTTATTACAATTACAAGTATTTTCTACTTTATCATTTTACTAGATCGTAAAACAAGAATGAGGATTGAGAACGAAGGCGAGAATGTTTGACAACTTCAAGAAAGAAACTCTCCCGGAATGAAACAGTCACGGAAGATTTCACCGAGTTCAGGGAGAAAATATTGAAAAGACTGTTACCAGGAAGTTCAAGTTTGCGATGATCTTCATTGGATATTTTTGACGGAAAAACTTGTCTAATTGCATTATTTTTATTAGACAAACAAAATAGATATACTCTTGCCTTTATTTAAAGAGCTCTGGGATTTTTGAAGGCCCGAAGGTTCGGCATCGCTGCAAGAATCCGAGCCCCAGCGGAAGGTCGAGGTATACCTGCGCGACCCCTCCGCCCGTGAACCCCCCAGCCCCCCAACAGTTTACCCTCTTCTGCAAATGCACACTTGATTCACAAATTATTTCGATCATCCCATCACCAAAATCGTGATCAGCGAGAAAAATTGAACATATCGAGTATAAACTCGAGGCAGGTACGATTAAAACTCAGCAGCCCTCTCCCGGCCAATCCACCCAAACGAATTACGCCCTCTTCGCCGAATTACAGGAAATTTGGACTCATTTTCATCAGAATAATTAGTACGTTACGAATTTAAATTACAACAAATGTTCACCGAACGATAAATAATTAAATTGTATGTTGATAGAAGAGGAAGAAGGAAGAGGGATGATGGGTTTTGACCGCAAAGGGTTGTGACCGTTTTCACCGCAAGGTTTCACCGCAAGGGTTTTCACCGCAAGGTGAGCACCTTGCAACGTTGCCATCTCTTGGCAGGGAAAAGGTTTTGGAACCCGCGGTCCAGAGCTCTTTAAATAAAGGCAAGAGTATAGGTAGTTGACTTGCTGTACACTATTTTCAGTAGGAAAATCTGATAACTGTGGCTGAGGGGCACTTAAGGTACCCCCGGCCAGCACTCAGGATTTTGCCCCATTGAGTCGAGGGTGGGCCTCAACTCAACGCTGAGTTTGGTTTATGAATACCGTTGAGTGCGCCCTTAGAATTCGCAATGAGTGCTCCCTCAGGGCGCCCTCAAATCTTGTCTATGAATACAAATGAATGCCCGCCAACCCTTATCGATGCATTTGAGGGTGCACTCAGACTTAAGTAATGCCTATGAATTCCTTAACAACCAAAAGAAAAAATAAGAAATTTCCTTAATTTGACAATAATTAGGTAGGTACTTTACGAGTTGATTTTTCACTCATCAGGTTACCCACAAATAGTTTTGTGTAGGCACTAAAAAGACGGGAAATCTGACGCCCTCTCCAACTGTGCCTTTATTTTTATATGTTTACGTTACCTAAGTTAAGGTAGTTATGGTACTTTTAAAACTTAAGGTCGAAAACAAGAAAAAAAGTCTGCCTAGTGGGTGTGGTACATAGTTTTCTCGTATCCATAATCCGATTTGAAGCGATGCATCGTAGCTAATCTCAAAAGATTAATCTCTAAGTACCTTCCACTATCCACATAGGGGGTAGTGGAAGGACCATCTTCACCCCAATCCGCACAATTCCTGAAAATTTCATGTAAATTGGACAATAACTTCGTATAATGTTGCCCGTTACAAGGATTTCATGAAAGACACACAGACAGACAGAAACGGAACCAAAATTGTTCAGGAAGGCCTGAAACGTAAAACGCGAATGGAAATTGTGATTTTGAAGAACTTTTTTAAAAATCAAGCTTGAAAAGTAGAAACATTGGTATTCTGGGAAGCAAAATCTTAAAATTGAAAAAAACTTGGAAAAACAAGGGGTTAAAACTAAACTGCTACCTATGAAACATTTTCTTAATTAGTTGAAGATTCGAATTTTTTTAAATCAACCTATGAGACATTTTCTTAATTAGTTGAAGAATCGACTTTTTTCTTAATTAGCTGAAGAATTGGCTTTTTTTTTAATCAACCTTGAAAAGTAAAAACATTGGTAGACTGGGAAGCAAAATCTTAAAATTGAAAAAAAAAAATTGGAAAAACAAGGGATTAAAACCATATTGCTGCCTATGAAACCTTTTCTTAAATAGTTGAAGAATCGACTACCGAAGTTCCTTGACATGGGAGACCCTGTTTGAGATCAGGCTATGAGGAAGCCATGTGCCACACCCATTTGAGGACTTATGCTCGATTCCTAAGGATCATTATAATATAAATTCATAAATAGTAAACCAAAATTATGTCAGCAAAGCACCTCTACTCCATTTTGGTTTATTATTTTCAGCAATGATCCTTTGGAATCGACCAAGAAAAAAAATGTTAACTCCTCCCCTCAAAATTTGTTGGTTTACGTTTCAAAGTACGTAGAATCCGAAAATCGAATAAAAATTTTCCGTCCGTCCGCCGTGGCACTTTTCTTAGCAACACTGGACCGATTTGGTTCAAATTTGGTATGTAGGCTCCATTTGGGGTCTAGTTGTGCCGCGAAGCTTTTGGTTGATGTAGGTCACATCTAAGGGGTGAAAATTAAGGGTTGAAATTTTCAAGAGTGCCCTAGCTCGAAAACTCTCGAAATAAAGGTATCGTTTTTTCACCAATTTAAAATAGTATAGAATTTTAAAAATTTTTTGAGACCACCCGGAGGTCTGTAGGACAAACCGTTAGGTCCCTACGAGTACTTAACCCATTTCAAGCCAAGGGTAGAAATAACTGAATAATGAGGAGAGGAGGATGAACTGTTTCACAGAATGCCAACCGAAATAAGCATCCCTAATCGAGAGCAAAAATACTCGATATTTTCCAGGAATGGCAGTCGGACGAAAATCCAACTTGAAATGGTTGTTTACTTTACTTTTGCTTACTCGATATTTACTTGTTAATGAGATTTGACAGGCCTTAGTTTTCCAAATCGATATGATTTATCCAGTTCATGGTTTTGGTAGAATGTAAAAGTCTATTCAACTCATAGCCCAGAAAGCTCACTCGTCCAGAATCGAATTTGAGCCACCATACTTATCATGCCTTCGCACAATAGGCATCCCTTTCAAAAAATTTCCAAAATTGCATTGAGCTCCGGAACATCAAAAAAAAAAACTTTTTCTGAAAAATTTATGAACAGCATGATCTAGAGAAAATTCTCCTGCAAAGATTTACCACTATTTTCAACAATATTGAAATAATATTTAAATACTAGGTATTTAAAAAATCATAAATATGAATGCAAAAACGCATCAGTGGCCGGAAATGGGTTAAGGGTCATTATTATTATTTATTTTTATTGTAATTATTTATTTATAGATTTATACATAAAATGTATATAACAATCGTCAATAAACAGTTTTCCTTAATAAAAAAGAATCATGAGTGTGAATCGCAAAAGAGGTCTAATCTCCGTTCAAATTTTATCTGACGATCGCTGTTCATTTCTTCGATTTGTATTCAGTTTTGCCTTCTGCGTAACCAGTAATCAAATTTCCATATGAAGCTGTTTATTAACGAATCGAGTGTGAAGCGTTTAGTTCTTTCTAATAAACTTGATTGTGAAGGTGTGAAGCAGTATGGTGTGGTAGGTAGTACCTAGCTGGTAGGTAACAAACAGTTGGTAGGTAAAAAAAGTTGGTAGGTAAAACAAAACGCTGCAAATCATTGCCCAAAGGTTTATTATTTTCTGTATAGATCACCCTTCTGTATAGATCACTGGTTCTCCATCAATAGCACCTACCACCATCTGCATTCTCCCTTAACCTTCCCTCTCAAATTTCAGAGTCCTGCGTTCAATAGGATTGAAAATGGCTTCGGAGCTCACTCAGCTGATCAGTGCTCTTCCAGGCGTCTCCAGCATTCGAGAAGATCTTCTTCACTCTTCGGATCACTGATCAGCTGCGTGAGCTCCGAAGCCATTTTCAATCCTATTGAACGCAGGACTCTGAAATTTGAGAGGGAAGGTTAAGGGAGAATGCAGATGGTGGTAGGTGCTATTGATGGAGAACCAGTGATCTATACAGAAGGGTGATCTATACAGAAAATAATAAACCTTTGGACAATGATTTGCAGCGTTTTTATCTTATTTTATTCAAGAAAGACTCAAAGTCAACAAAACCTTCTTGACGATTATAGCTTGAACATTGAAGAGTTGAAGAGTTGAAGAGTTGAATTGAAGAGTTTAGTGCAGTAAGCCGTTATTTGAGGAATTGTGTACTGGTGAAAATTTCTTTTGCGTTTTTCTGAAAACTTCGTTTCTGGACACAGCGCCATTGTGCTTTAACATAACTAGTAATCAAATTTCCATATGAAGCTTTCTATTTTTTGAATCGAGTGTGAAGCGTTTAGTTCTTTCTAATAAACTTAATTGCAATTATGGTGTAGGTACCAATAGTTGATAGGAAAAAAAAGAAAACGCTCCAAATTAATTCAAAAAGGTTTATTTTCCTGTACAGATCACTCTTCTGCAAAGATCACAGCTTTGTCATTGTCACTATTTGTTTATTTTTTACCCATCAACCGTAAGTACCTACTACCTACCTACTAGGGCATTTTTGAAAATTTTAACCCTTCCTCCTGACACTTGGTTGATGGTTGTGGTTGAAAATTTCAAAAATGCCCTAGTAGGTAGGTAGTAGGTACCTATGGTTGGTGGGTAAAAAATAAATAAATAGTGACAATGGCAAAGCTGTGATCTTTGCAGAAGAGTGATCTATACAGGAAAATAATAAAACTTGAGAAATCCTTAAGATGTTTTCGGTGACACTAGTGACACCATGGTCCAATTAGGGTTAAACTAATGAAAAATGAATTTTAATTGTGAACAAATAATGATGAAAATTTGGACAATTTCTCTGAATCAATGATAAAAAAACGCTGCAAATCATTGCTCAAAGGTTTATTATTTTGTTTATAGATCATCCTTCTGTATAGATCACTGGTTCTCCATCAATAGCACCTACCACCATCTGTATTCTCCCTTGACCTTCCCTCTCAAATTTCAGCTCCTGCGTTCAATAGGATTGAAAATGGCTTCGGAGCTCACTCAGCTGATCAGTGATGTGAGGAGTGAAGAAGATCTCCTCGAATGCTGGAGACGCCTGGAAGAGCACTTCCATTCAATAGGATTGAAAATGGCTTTGGAGCTCACTCAGCTGATCAGTGATGTGAGGAGTGAAGAAGATCTCCTCGAATGCTGGAGACGCCTGGAAGAGCACTTCCATTCAATAGGATTGAAAATGGCTTTGGAGCTCACTCAGCTGATCAGTGATGTGAGGAGTGAAGAAGATCTCCTCGAATGCTGGAGACGCCTGGAAGAGCACTTCCATTCAATAGGATTGAAAATGGCTTTGGAGCTCACTCAGCTGATCAGTGATGTGAGGATTGAAGAAGATCTCCTCGAATGCTGGAGACGCCTGGAAGAGCACTTCCATTCAATAGGAATGAAAATGGCTTTGGAGCTCACTCAGCTGATCAGTGATCTGAAGAGTGAAGAAGATCTCCTCGAATGCTGGAGACGCCTGGAAGAGCACTTCCATTCAATAGGATTGAAAATGGCTTTGGAGCTCACTCAGCTGATCAGTGATGTGAGGATTGAAGAAGATCTCCTCGAATGCTGGAGACGCCTGGAAGAGCACTTCCATTCAATAGGATTGAAAATGGATTTGGAGCTCACTCAGCTGATCAGTGATGTGAGGAGTGAAGAAGATATCCTCGAATGCTGGAGACGCCTGGAAGAGCACCTCCATTCAATAGGATTGAAAATGGCTTCGGAGCTCACTCAGCTGATCAGTGATCTGAAGAGTGAAGAAGATCTCCTCGAATGCTGGAGACGCCTGGAAGAGCACTTCCATTCAATAGGATTGAAAATGGCTTTGGAGCTCACTCAGCTGATCAGTGATGTGAGGAGTGAAGAAGATCTCCTCGAATGCTGGAGACGCCTGGAAGAGCACTTCCATTCAATAGGATTGAAAATGGCTTTGGAGCTCACTCAGCTGATCAGTGATGTGAGGATTGAAGAAGATCTCCTCGAATGCTGGAGACGCCTGGAAGAGCACTTCCATTCAATAGGATTGAAAATGGCTTTGGAGCTCACTCAGCTGATCAGTGATGTGAGGAGTGAAGAAGATATCCTCGAATGCTGGAGACGCCTGGAAGAGCACCTCCATTCAATAGGATTGAAAATGGCTTCGGAGCTCACTCAGCTGATCAGTGATCTGAAGAGTGAAGAAGATCTCCTCGAATGCTGGAGACGCCTGGAAGAGCACCTCCATTCAATAGGATTGAAAATGGCTTTGGAGCTCACTCAGCTGATCAGTGATCTGAAGAGTGAAGAAGATCTCCTCGAATGCTGGAGACGCCTGGAAGAGCACTTCCATTCAATAGGATTGAAAATGGCTTTGGAGCTCACTCAGCTGATCAGTGATGTGAGGAGTGAAGAAGATCTCCTCGAATGCTGGAGACGCCTGGAAGAGCACTTCCATTCAATAGGATTGAAAATGGCTTTGGAGCTCACTCAGCTGATCAGTGATCTGAAGAGTGAAGAAGATCTCCTCGAATGCTGGAGACGCCTGGAAGAGCACTTCCATTCAATAGGATTGAAAATGGCTTTGGAGCTCACTCAGCTGATCAGTGATCTGAAGAGTGAAGAAGATCTCCTCGAATGCTGGAGACGCCTGGATGAGCACCTCCATTCAATAGGATTGAAAATGGCTTCGGAGCTCACTCAGCTGATCAGTGATCTGAAGAGTGAAGAAGATCTCCTCGAATGCTGGAGACGCCTGGAAGAGCACTTCCATTCAATAGGATTGAAAATGGCTTTGGAGCTCACTCAGCTGATCAGTGATGTGAGGAGTGAAGAAGATATCCTCGAATGCTGGAGACGCCTGGAAGAGCACCTCCATTCAATAGGATTGAAAATAGCTTCGGAGCTCACTCAGCTGATCAGTGATCTGAAGAGTGAAGAAGATCTCCTCGAATGCTGGAGACGCCTGGAAGAGCACCTCCATTCAATAGGATTGAAAATGGCTTCGGAGCTCACTCAGCTGATCAGTGATCTGATCAGTGAGCAATGATTTGCAGCGTTTTTTACCTACAAACATTGTTTTACCTACCAACTTTTTTTTACCTACCAACTATTGGTAGGTACTACCTACCACACTATAATGGCTTCACACCTTCACAATCAAGTTTATTAGAAAGAACTAAACGCTTCACACTCGATTCGAAAAATAGAAAGCTTGATATGGAAATTTGATTACTGGTTACGCAGAAGGCAAAACTGTATACAAATCGAAGAAATGAACAGCGATCGCATTTTAGTCCGATAAAATTTGAATGGAGATTAGACCTCTTTTGCGATTCACACTCATGATTCTGTTTTATCGAAGGAAAACCTTCAAATACTCGTAGGGACCGAACGGTTTGTCCTACAGAGCTCCGGGTGGTCTCTAAAATTTTTAAAAATTCTGTACTATTTAAAATTGGTGAAAAAACGATACCTTTATTTCGAGAGTTTTCGAGCTAGGGCACTCTTGAAAATTTCAACCCTTAGAAGTGTCCTACATCAACCAAAAGCTTCCTAGACCACAACTAGACCACAAATGGAGCCCATGTACCAAATTTGAACCAAATCGGTCCATTGTTGCTAAGAAAAGTGCCGCGTACGGCGTACGGCGGACGGACGGAAATTTTTTTATTCGATTTTCGTATTCTACGTACCTTGAAACGTAAAACATCAAATTTTGAGGGGGGGTTAAAAAATTTTTTTTCTTGCTCGATTCCAAAGGCTTATTATTGAAAATAATAAACCAAAATTCAAATAATCTTATTTTGAAAATTTTGAATTTGATTTGCGAAAATGTGAAAACGGAATTTTGGTGTATTTTGGGACACTGTTCGAAACGCTGACAAACATTTTATGCAATAAAAGTCAAAATTGGCTAAAAAAAAAAGTCGGATATGGTTGAAAAATTAGCTAATTTTTTAATTGTGTAAATGATCGATAAATCGTTGACATTTTTGAAAAGGCCTCATTTCAGCAAACCAAAAGCGATTGCCGTGTTCTTTGCAGACGAGTGATCTACACAGAAGAATAATAAACCTTTGTGTAATAATTTGCAGCGTTTTGGATTTTACCTACCTTGAAACGCAAACCAACAAATTTCGAGGGAGGGGGGGGATGCAAAAATTTTTTCTTGGTATATTCCAAAGGTTTGTGAAAATAATAAACCAAAAGAGGATCTCAAAACCGTCCCCGATTGTGACCCATCTTGGGATTAGTGATTTCCCAGAAAAGGCTGCCTGAGGGCCCTCAGGGTTTCCAACCGTCGGCTTCTTCTTGGTATCTTCAGGCCTCTTCATGATGCCCTTTGTTCTACGATTCATAGAAAACATGTTGGCAACCCTTCCCCAACCCCTGCAGGTTCGCCGAACCTGACAAATCCAGTTATTTCCCTAAAGTCGGGTCGTTGTGTGGTAGGTTGTGCCTGAGATTCTTCAGAAGCTGTTTTTTTTCCCCGGGAGTGCGAATTTTGCTTGATTAGGATCCCGTTAATTCGCGGAGTGATGGGCAATGCGTTTTTTCGCGAGTTTTGTGATCAGTGAAAGTGTCCAGTGGGAATAGGATTAGCTAATGAGTTGATTCTATTCATTCCGAGTGTCAACATGGAGGATGCAGAAGACCGTCGCTTCCATCCAACTCCAACAACAGCTGGAAGGTAAATCTATTGTATTTCCCAGTTGGATGAAATTGAAAGTTTTATTATTTTGTTTGGATTTAAGCGATTATTCATACGACACACAAGTAGGAACCACCAGTAATAACCACAAGATGATTTCTTGGTCGCCAATGGCGGCTGTTGTGGTTTCACTAGTTTTGGCTTATTATTTTCAATAATGAACCTTTGGAATCGACCAAGAAAAAAATTTGTTTAACCCCCCCTCAAAATTTGTTGGTTTACGTTTCAAGATACGTAGAATCCAAAAGTCGAATAAAAACAAGGGACCTGGAAGGTAATTTTCCCGGAAATTTCCGCAAATGAAGTTTTTAAACATTTCTACCACAGTGCTCTCAGTGATCACATACCTAGTCTGAGTTAGCAAGATATGGTTCAAAGCTGCCATGGGGAATGTGATCCATAGCAATGCTTTGTACCTTTTCCATTCTTGTTGCACCAAGAAAGGAAGCTGGTAAAACCACAGCTAGATAGAGGAGAAGGCATTAATACAACAAACTGATGCAAAAGTGATTGAAATTCTATCCAATAGCTACGTAACACTAATCGTATTGCTTACGAGGTACCTTAATAATCCTATACATAAAATACATCAATTTTTGTTAGGTAGGTATAGGTAATAGGTACCTACATAAGAAATCCACTCACACAAAAATGCACATAAATATATATACTAAATATGTGAGGATTTGAGATTCTCACAGGGAACCATCCCTCTATGAATGAATCCCTCTATGAAAAAATCGAGAGAAAGTAAACACAAACGGTGGATACAGCTTTCGTACAAGTACGCAACCACGAGAGACATTTTATGTCTTTGCGCCCCCTTTCCCCTTCATATAAAACCCCGTATTGTACTTTTGTTTGTGGAAATTTGATTGTGCTCGTTGATGGTTGCGATGTAATGTACGTAAACATTCATTTAAACCCGCCCTCTCAAATTTCAGGTTCCTGCGTTCAACAGGAGAGGAAATGGCCTTGGAGCTCACTCAGCTGATCAGTGACCACTCATAACGCTCCCCTCATAACGCTCCCCGCGATGCGTGACGATTCTTCATTTATGTGCCAAGACATAAAGACATGTGTAAAGACATAAAATGTCAATTTGGCCGTCTGTCCGCCGTACGCCATACGTCACTTTTCCCACTTAAGGCTCGATTACACAGGGCGAGTTTACTAGCTACTAGCCAGCGAATTCACTTGCCGCTAGTAAACTCTCCCCGTGTCATCGGCTCACTAGCTGACTAGCAGACTAGCGGGTGAGCTGCTGGAAAAGTTGACGACCCGGCTACTTAACAAGCTACTCGCTAGCTAGTGAGATTGTGGGCCAGTAAACTAGCCCTGTGTAATCGAGCCTTTAGCATAGACCGATTTTGATGAAATTTGGTATGTAGGCCCCATTTGGGGTCTAGTTGTGCCCCGAAGCTTTTGGTTGATGTAGGTCACTCCTAAGGGTTGAAATTTTGAAAAAGCCCTAACTCAAAAAATTTTGATATAAAGGTATTATTTTCCATCAATTTAACGGATTTAAAGGTCCCCTGGACCCCACACCTATTATTTTATTTATTTTTATTTTTCTAGTTGTTATTTCGACCAACTAAGTTCGCTTTTTCACTCTATGGGATTAAAGAAAAGGAACGAAACAAAACAAAAATTGGTGAAATGTTTTATTTTTTTTAAACAGTAAACACAAGGAAACTTTGAATACGTTCGAAACTTTTTTATTTTCTTACATTAATTTTTATTATATTATTTTATTATTATTTATTTATTATTTTATTATTATTTTATTATTATTATTTTATTATATTATTATTTTTTCTTTTTTATTTTCTTACATTAATTGAAAAAAACGAAATTCTATATGCTTCTCAAAAACCAAGACATTAATATTTCAAAATTCAAATACTTTCTGAATCAAAATCAAAAAACGGATCGTCAAAATCGTGAAAAAGGTCCGAGCTCGAGAATTTTCACTATTCGCTACATTCATAGCATTTTGCTGAACGATGTTCATCGCACATTGGTCTTTTACACCCTTGACACAATCTTTTGGTGTTTTTGTCTTCCTCCCTCTTACAGAAAGCACATCGCTGTTTCTTATCAAGCATCGTTTTTTCATTGGAAGTTGAAGCAATGTCAGGGGTTCCTCCCAAAATCTGCCGAATCGTAAGTTTGAGAGACGTTGGTATGGTTGATTTATATCTATTTTTCAACCATGGTTTGATCAATGTAAAGCCCAGTTCGTATAGAAAATTTTTTCGAGGAATCTTGTTGTCCCAGTTGGTCATTCCATGAAGAACTGCGGCATTGACTCCTGCCTGATCAAGCATTCCAAAGAAGAAACGCATTGGCCATCGCCGAGTCTGAACTAGCATAACCGCCAAAATCTTCCCCTTCTAGCTCTGAAGACACACGATGGTTGTCTTCGGGGTTAGTAAACAAAGGTTTTGACTCCATGCTATTCACAAAAAACAAAACAAAACTACAAAAAATGGGTGAGAAACACGACTCTGACTCCCGACGAAAGCACAGAAGATCACACGTTAACTACAACACGGGGTCCATTGGACCCCAGAGCCACTTTATACGCACACTTTTCGATTTCTAGATGGCAACTGAATTATCTGATAGTGGAATCGTGAAGGAGAGGGTTAGAGGTGTATTTAGGAGGGGGAGAGGGGAAGCTGTGATTCACAGAAAAGTGGCATGGCGAAAAGAAGTTTGACGCTGGGGTCCAAAGGACCCCAGAAGTCATTCTAGGGTTAAGACAGCATAGAATTTTTAGGATATTTTGAGACCACGCGGAGCCCTGTAGGACAAACCGTTCGCTCCCTACGAGAATTTAAGGGTTGGGCTTACGTCACAAATATTCTTATTTAATAAGAATCACGAGTGTGAATCGCAAAAGAGGCATAATCTTCGTTCAAATGTTAGCTGACCGAAATACGATCGATGTTTTTCTTCATGTTGGTTGGTGGTAACAATGGCAAAGCCGAGTTCTTTGCAGACGAGTGATCTATATAGAAAAATAATTAACCTTTGTTTATTAATTTGCAGCGTTTTGGATTTCTAATAACTTACAAAAAACTAAGGAAAGTGCCGCGTACGGCGGACGGACGGAAAATTATAGGGGGTTAAAAAATTGTTTTTCTTGGTCAAAATTTTTTGGTTGAAAAAATTTTTGTTTGTTTGAAATTTTGAGGGGTTAAAAAATTGTTATTGTTGATCGATTCCGAAGGTTCATTATTGAGAATAGTAAACCAAAATGGTTGAAATGTTAAACATTTTAATTTGCTTCCAAGTCTACCAAGGTAGCGGAAGCTTTGTTTTCATATTTCAAGGATAAAAAAAAGTCCTCCAAAATCAAAATTTTCACTCGCATTTTGCGTTTTAGAACTTTCTGAACAAAAATTGTTCAGGAACAAAAATTATTCGAGCCATAACTTCCAAAATTATTCAGCCATAACTTCCACATTTTCTACCCGATTTCGATGAAATTTTCAGGGATTTTGCGGATTAGGTTGTAGATGGTCCCCAATGAAAATCAAGGCCTTAAAATGTATAGTAGCCTCTGCGCATGCGCAAACGTAAAATCCTTCAGCAGCCATAACACTTACATTTTTCATCCGATTTTGATGAAATTTTCTAGGATTGTCCAGATTGGCGTGTAGATGGTCCCCTATGAGGGTAGTGAAAGGTACTTAGAGATTGGTGTTTTGAGATTAACCACTCTGCATCGGATCATCTATAATATAGATTATTATCTATATTATTATCTATAATAATATTATCTATATTATTATCTATAATAATATTATCTATATTATTATCTATAATATAGATAATATTATAATCGGGTTATGGATACGAGGAAGCTATGTGCCACACCCACTTGGCAGACGTTTTTAAATTGCAACTTGAATCCAATTAATCTGATGACACCTTGGGACAGCTGTGGAATCCTTAAGATGTTTTCGGTGACACTAGTGACACCATGGGCCAATTAGGGTTAAACTAATAAAAATTGAATTTTAATTGTAAACAAATAATGATGACAATTTCTCTAAATCAATGATAAATAATTCAAATAATCTTATTTCGAAAATTTTGAATTTGATTTGCGAAAGCGTGAAAACGGAATTTTGGTGTATTTTGGGACACTGTTTGAAACGCTGACCAACATTTTATGCAAAAAAAAGTCGAATTTGGTTGAAAATGTTAGAGGTTACTCACAAAACCCTGTCAACCATCAAATTTTATTGATAGTTGAGAGAATATCGATATTCATGGAAGATAGCATCATCTCTGGACCTGTAGGAAGTAGGTTCTGTCTAGTTTTGGTTTATTATTTTCAATAATAAGCCTTTGGAATCGAGCAAGAAAAAAAAAATTTTTACCCCCCCTCAAAATTTGATGTTTTACGTTTCAAGGTACGTAGAATACGAAAATCGAATAAAAAAATTTCCGTCCGTCCGCCGTACGCCGTACGCCGTACGCGGCACTTTTCTTAGCAACACTGGACCGATTTGGTTCAAATTTGGTATGTGGGCTCCATTTGGGGTCTAGTTGTGCCGCGAAGCTTTTGGTTGATGTAGGTCCCTTCTAAGGGGTGAAAATTAAGGGTTGAAATTTTCAAGAGTGCCCTAGCTCGGAAACTCTCGAAATAAAGGTATCGTTTTTTCACCAATTTTAAATAGTATTGAATTTTTAAAATTTTTGAGACCACCCGGAGCTCTGTAGGACAAACCGTTCGGTTCCTACGAGTACTTGAAGGTTTTCTTTCGATAAAACAGAATCATGATTGTGAATCGCAAAAGAGGTCTAATCTCCATTCAAATTTCATCGGACTAAAATGCTGTGAGTCTCCACTCACTGGGGAACCTTTCCAGTGAAGAGACTGGGTTAATTCGTTAACTCCCTTCTGATCCGAATTTGTCATAGCCACCCGCGGCGATGATTGTCAGATTCGGATCCGTGGTCAGCTCGGAAGGTGACGTCACCCCCCCCCCCCTCAACATGAAGACGCCGTCTCCAGCCAGAGCGTCCCTCCCTCGGCGGGGGGAGCCAATCAGAAGTCTCCACCTGGCAGGCGCTCGTCCGTCGAGGGAGCGGAGGGGGACCATCCAGAACAAAACCAACGAGCAGCCCCCTCCACAGGCAGACCCCCCTTGATATTCAGTAAGAGTCACCGTGAGCCCTGCTGCCCGTGAACTTGAGCCTGCTAGAGTCAAACCGCCCCCCCTAAATACTTTCACAACGCCTTTTCGTAAGATCCCTGACCATCGAAATTGCCGTCTCGCGCCGAATTGATCTGGAGGAAGAACACTTGAATTCCCTGGACGTCCGTCGCCACAACCACCACAACCGCCACATCACACCTGGAAGGATACCTCAGGGCCCTGACACGTGTGAGTGAAAACTATAACTTACCTTCTAACCATTGGCCAATGCAGTTAGGACAGTGCGTAGAAGTAATTCTGAAACAATTGGACAAAAGTCGTAATATTGAAAGTTGTAACTTAATGCTAAATTCGTACCTGCAACACAAAGTTAACCTATACTTACCATACTCACCTTTGTTGAAAACCTGGAACGTTGAACTGATATACTCTGGAAACCTGAAACATAAAGTCAAATTGGAGTTATTAATTTGTACATTTGAAATACTATCTGAAAATCTATCCTATTGAACATTGAATCTTGTGCCATACTTACTTGTGTTGTTGCGCCCGTCAGGCTTCTTTTCGACACACCCTTCGGTGTGCCTAGTCAGAAAACCATTTGCATATTTAATAAACTTACCTTTTATTGTTGTAAATCTGCATTTGAATATCTTTTCTCATTTTACCTGGTTCCTCAGTGTGAAAAACCGGAGCTTGGTGACGCGTCACACTCCGCCATCTTTTCCGAGGCGTCCCTCAGATGCCTTCGTAGGCCCCTTCGGCAGCGTCGCATTTGGCGGACGCCATTTTCTCAGTAGGACGCCCTTAAGGCTAACATTTCAGATTGCATCATCCCGAGGAATCCGACTGGCCGCTTCACCGCCTCGTCACAGGTAAATACCACACGCTACCCTTGTAAAATTAACTATTGTTTCGATATTTGTTTGTCTTCCCCTCCCCACCTGAGCTCGCCACGTTAGGTTTTGTGTCATTCGGTGAACTTGGGATCGGCACGTGGCGTCACAACCTCGTGCTGCTACCAACTACGCCGCGGAACGAAACCTTAACCCTGTCGAACGTAAATCCCGCTTACAACTGGTGTGTCGCCACAATCGTCACAATCACCACGAGTAAGCCGGGACGCTACCTCTGTGGTCATCGACACAATCGCCACAAGTAGCAGGCCTACAATGCGATCGCTGTTCATTTCTTCGATTTGTATACAGTTTTGCCTTCCTCGTAACCAGTAATCAAATTTCCATATGAAGCTTTCTATTTTTCCAATCGAGTGTGAAGCGTTTAGTTCTTTCTAATAAACTTGATTGTGAAGGTGTGAAGCCAGTATGGTGTGGTAGGTAGTACCTAGCTGGTAGGTAAAAAAAAGTTGGTAGGTAAAAAAAAATGTTGGTGGGTAAAAACCGCTGCAAATTATTGCTCAAAGGCTCTTCAGATCACTGATCAGCTGAGTGAGCTCCGAAGCCATTTTCAATCATTTTGAATGGAAGTGCTCTTCCAGGCGTCTCCAGCATTCGAGGAGATCTTCTTCACTCTTCAGATCGCTGATCAGCTGAGTGAGCTCCAAAGCCATTTTTACTCCTATTGAACGCAGGAAGCTGAAATTTGAGAGGGAAGGTCAAGGGAGAATACAGATGGTGGTAGGTGCTATTGATGGAGAACCAGTGATCTATACAGAAGGGTGATCTATACAGAAAATAATAAACCTTTGAGCAATGATTTGCAGCGTTTTTTTTTTGGTGAACAAGTCTTGGAAGTTAGTAATTCTGCCTGTTTGGGACCCAACCTTCCTCCCATGTCCTCTCCTGGCTGAGTCACCGCTTGCTACTTGCCTAATTCACTGATATTTCAATTAAAACACAAACCAGTGAAATGTGCTCAAAACAAAACACAAACGGTGGATACAGCTTTCGTACAAGTACGCAACCACGAGAGACATTTTATGTCTTATGTTTAATAAATTGAGAGCTTTCCAATGAGTGGTGAACGATTTTTGTGGGGTGGAAAATGAGGAAGTTAGTTTTCCCTAGGAACGATTGGTTGTACGTGAAAATCATCAGAAATTTCCGCGTAACGCTCCCCTCATAACGCTCCCCGCGTGACGATTTTTCATTTATGTACCATAGTAAAGACATAAAATGTCAAAATTAGTTAATTTTTGTAATTGTGAAAATGATGGATGAATCGCTGACATTTTTGAACAGACCTCATTTCAACAAACCAAAATGCGATCGCCGTGTTCTTTGCAGACGAGTGATCTACACAGAAGAATAATAAACCTTTGTGTATTAATTTGCAGCGTTTTTATGTTGCGAAGAATGGAATGGGAGGGGGGGTCCATCTTATCTGCATAATATGTGAATGATTTTTGGAAAAATACCGTTTTAGAATGTTTCAAAACAAATTTCAGTGAAAAAAAGAAATTTTTCCATAAAATCGACGCTACAAATTTTGAGTTTGTCGCAGTAGCTTAATTTTGGCTTATTATTTTCAATAATGAACCTTTGGAATCGACCAAGAAAAAAAAAAATTTTTAACACCCCCTCAAAATTTGATGGTTTACGTTTCAAGGCATGTAGAATACAAAAATCGAATAAAAATTTGGCCGTCCGTACGCGGCACTTTTGCCACTTAGCATTGACCGATTTCGATGAAATTTGGTATGTAGGCTCCTTCTGGGGTCTAGTTGTGCCCCGAAGATTTTGGTTGATGTAGGTCACTTTTAAGGGTTCCAAAATCAATTTTGAAAACGCCCTAACTAAAAAAATTTTGATATAAAGGTATTGTTTTTCCTTAAATTTAAGATTCTATGGAATTTTTAGAATTTTTTGAGACCACGCGGAGCTCTGTAGGACAAACCGTTCGCTCCCTACAAAAATTTAAGGGTTTATAGTGAAATATGAATAAATGTGATATTATAATATATGAATAAATATGAGAAATGAAAATATATATAAATCAAAACACGAGTGTGAATCGCAAAAGAGGCCTAATCTCCGTTCAAATTAGAGCTGACCAAAATGCGATCGATGGTTGGTGATTTTGATTTCTTTTATTCAAAAAAAAATTTTTTTTTTTGATTTTTTTTTCTTTTTTTCTTCATATTGGATGGTTGGTGATTTTGTAGACGAGTGATCTATATAAAAATAATAAACCGTTGTGTAATGATTTGCAGCGTTTTTCTTCCGTATTTCAGAGTTTGGACCTGAGCGGGGCGGAACCCAGCCGGTGGTTTGAGGAGCGGGCCACTTTCCCTCCCGTCGGCGGACCACCTTCCCCGCCCCGGCGGACCACCTCTCCCCGCCCCGCGCGGGGCCACCTCGACGTCATCGTCCGGAGGGGTGGGGGAGTCATCGACTCGGGGAGCGCGCTCCTCGGAAATGTAGGTCTCCTCGGGACACCGGCCCTGACTGGTTTGCTCAAACTCGACCTCCCACCCGTGCGGACAATTCTTCTACCCTCCCTCAAAATTCAACTTTTTTTTTTCGTATCTCAAAAACACCCCAAAAAAACCACCAGTGCATTTTTTTTTCACCACCACGCCTCGTTCAAGTGTACCTTCGAAGATCATCGTCGTGTCATGTGATTTTCACCACAAAATTCGCGTTTTTTCACCCAGTTTTTTTCCGTTTTTTAACGCGTTTTTCCCCTTTTATATCCAAAAGTGACGAAAATCCAGTGCAGTGTACCAAAAGTGAGAAATTTTGTAGGCCATGGCCTACAAAATTCGAGAGGAAATCGTCGGAAAAAGGTTTCTCTCAGTGAGTGGTGTGAAGCTGAAATGTTCAAAATTGAGTGACTTGTGCTGGCGAGCTGGTGTCATCAGGGCTGCGACGCACAGGGATAATTTCCATAAAGATCTACAGGTACAGAAACCTTCACAGTACATTCTTATCAGCTAGAATACTAGATTAGAGTGGCCCAGTGTCAACAAATATAGTAGAGATTATCTAATCTGGATTCTAGACCACATGATGCAACACGCCAGCCTGATTGATCAGTAATAATTACTACGTAACCTATTATTGTATTTCGTAATCTAGTGAGTAGGTACTAAAATACTTTACAGCTCAACCCTTGTTTATGGAAGTTTAGCACAATTCCCTGTCAATGAACCAACTGCCCACCCCCTTGGCAGTTTGACATTCCTACTCGTTTTGTACTATTGTTTACATTCTGTTTCAAGTATCTACTCTACTGCCCACCCCTTTGGCAGTCAGGCATCTCTACCCGTTCAGTGCTTCTATAACTACTTACTCTACTGCCCACCCCCTTGGCAGTTTGACATTCCTACTCGTTTTGTACTTATGTTTACGTTCTGTTTCAAGTATCTACTCTACTGCCCACCCCCTTGGCAGTCAGGCATCTCTACCCGTTCTGTACTTCTATATCTAGTTACACTACTGCCCACCCCCTTGGCAGTTTGAGATTCCTACTCGTTTGGTACTTTTCTTTACATTCTGTTTCAAGTATCTACTCTACTGCCCACCCCCTTGGCCGTCAGGCATCTCTACCCGTTCAGTAGGTACTACTACTACTACTACTACTACTACTTACTCTACTGCCCACCCCCTTGGCAGTCAGGAATCCCCACTCGTTCAGTGCTTCTATATCTACTTACTCAACTGCCCACCCCCTTGGTAGTTTGAGATTCCTACTCGTTCCGTACCTTTGTTTACGTTCTGTTTCAAGTATCTACTCTACTGCCCACCCCCTTGGCAGTCAGGAATCCCTACTCGTTCAGTAGGTACTACTACTACTTACTCTACTGCCCACCCCCTTGGCTGTCTCTCATCCCTACTCGCTCAGTACTTCCCACCCCTTGGCAATAATATTATACTCCCCACCCTCTTGGCAGTCTATGTTCCCACCTCTGATTCGACTAGAACTCTCGATTCTAAAGGACGGAATACCTATTCTATCATTCTAGAATACATCGACCTGCTGTACAGTTCTCTGTCTGTATTGGTGGGAGCCTATTATGTCTCCATTCTAGACCGCCTCGAAGGATGAAGAGATAGTTTTACCTTCAGCTACACCTGTTAGATAATCCAGCTAGACCTGCTAGATAAACCAGTTACACCTGTTAGATAATCCAGCTAGACCTGCTAGATAAACCAGTTACTCCTGTTAGATAATCCAGCTGCACCTGTTGGATAACATCCTTCTACACCTGCTAGATAATCCAGCTAGACCTGCTAGATAATCCAGCTAGACCTGCTAGATAAACCAGTTACTCCTGTTAGATAAACCAGCTACACCTGTTAGATAATCCAGCTTGACACGTTGGATAATCCAGCTAGACCTGCTAGATAAACCATTCACTCCTGTTAGATAATCCAGCTGCACCTGTTGGATAACATCCTTCTACACCTGCTAGATAATCCAGCTAGACCTGCTAGATAATCCAGCTAGACCTGCTAGATAAACCAGTTACTCCTGTTAGATAATCCAGCTGCACCTGTTGGATAACATCCTTCTACACCTGCTAGATAATCCAGCTAGACCTGCTAGATAATCCAGCTAGACCTGCTAGATAAACCAGTTACTCCTGTTAGATAAACCAGCTACACCTGTTAGATAATCCAGCTTGACACGTTGGATAATCCAGCTAGACCTGCTAGATAAACCATTCACTCCTGTTAGATAATCCAGCTGCACCTGTTTGATAACATCCAGCTGCGCTGCTGGATAATCCAGCTGGACCAGTTGTTTCCATTCTAGAATCTATATCGTTCAACACGTATACTACCCCCCCCCCCCAGGTAATTCATACCTATACTGCCCACCCCCTTGGCGATGAACATACTGCCCCCCCCCCTCCCTCCCCTTGGGATTGAATATGATGAAAATACTCCCGGGGAGAAATTTTCCATTGACGAGCAGTGATTTACCACCTGCTACTTTCCCCCGCACCACTAATGAGCTGCTTACCCCGTAATTACCTACCGGCTCACAGGTGAAGAAATTAGAAAAGTGGTGGAGGACTTCCAAAAGCCACCCTTCGGTGATGGAAACATTTTTGAAAAACATCGAAAATAATTTCTAACTGAGTATTTGAAGGGGTTGGTTTATAATTTTTGCGGACTTTCGCAGAAAATACTGATAAACTATTAAATTTAAAATATTTGTCAATTTTTTGAGAAAGTATAGATTATTTGTATCCAACCATCAACTCTTTGGACCAGTTTCTTCTTTAGCTCCCACCAAGGAGTGTAAGGAACCTTTTGGATCAGTTTCTCTACCAATCTTTTGGACTAGTTTCTCTACCAATGTTTGGGTCAGTTTCTCCTCCAACTCTCACCCAGGAGTGTTTGGAACCTTTTAGACCAGTTTCTCTACCAATCTGTATGGAACCTTTTGGACAAGTTTCTCTATCTATCTTTTGAACCAGTTTCTTCTTTAGCTCCCACCAAGGAGTGTAAGGAACCTTTTGGACCAGTTTCTCTACCAATCTTTTGGACTAGTTTATCTACCAATGTTTGGCTCAGTTTCTCCTCCTCCCACCAAGGAGTGTTTGGAACCTTTTTGACCAGTTTCTCTACCAATCTGTTTGGAACCTTTTGGACAAGTTTCTCTATCAATCTTTTGGACCAGTTTCTTCTTTAGCTCCCACCAAGGAGTGTAAGGAACCTTTTGGATCAGTTTCTCTACCAATCTTTTGGACTAGTTTCTCTACCAATGTTTTGAATCAGTTTCTCCTCCAACTCTCACCCAGGAGTGTAAAGAACCTTTTGGATCAGTTTCTCTACCAATATTTTGGACCAGTTTCTCTACCTATATTGGATCAGTTTCTCTACCAATCTTTTGGACTAGTTTATCTACCAATGTTTGGGTCAGTTTCTCCTCCAACTCTCACCCAGGAGTGTTTGGAACCTTTTAGACCAGTTTCTCTAACAATATTTTGGACCAGTTTCTCTATCAATCTTTTGGACTAGTTTATCTACCAATGTTAGGGTCAGTTTCTCCTCCAACTCTCACCCAGGAGTGTTTGGAACCTTTTAGACCAGTTTCTCTACCAATATTTTGGACCAGTTTCTCTACCAATATTTTGGCTAAGTTTCTCCTCCAACTCCCACCAAGGAGTGTAAGGAACCATTTGGCTCAGTTTCTCCTCCTCCCACCCAGGAGTGTTTGGAACCTTTTAGACCAGTTTCTCTAACAATATTTTGGACCAGTTTCTCTATCAATCTTTTGGACTAGTTTATCTACCAATGTTTGGCTCAGTTTCTCCTCCAACTCTCACCCAACTCTCACCCTTTTAGACCAGTTTCTCTACCAATATTTTGGACCAGTTTCTCGACCAATATTTTGGCTCAGTTTCTCCTCCAACTCCCACCAAGGAGTGTAAGGAACCATTTGGCTCAGTTTCTCCTCCTCCCACCCAGGAGTGTTTGGAACCTTTTAGACCAGTTTCTCTACCAATATTTTGGACCAGTTTCTCTACCTATATTGGATCAGTTTCTCTATCAATCTTTTGGACTAGTCTCTCTACCAATCTTTTGGGTCAGTTTCTCCTCCTACTCTCACCCAGGAGTGTTTGGACCAGTTTCTCTACCAATCTTTTGGATCAGTTTCTAACCTTCTGGATGAATTATCACCTCTTAACCAATTTATTATCAACCAACAAATGTTGAATTTTGTCTAGAAAAAATGTTGAATCAAAATAGATTGCAAAAGTGTTGATTTTTCCTTCCAAAAACTCTTATAAATCGAATTTCTATTAAGAAAATAATGAATTTTGGAGAAATTCCAAGTTTGGTTGGAAAAGTAGTGAATCTGAGAGTGTTTTGGTTGAAAAGAAGTCAATTTCGATTGGGATGTCAAATATGATTTACAAATGGTGTCTTTGGTTAAATAAACTAAAATCATTGTTTAAAATGTTAAATTTAAACAAATATGACAACAGAAACAAATTTTGTTTAAATTGATTTTTGATCAAAATGCATTTTTGGAATAATTTTCGGAAACTGTTTTAAACTTTTCCAAATTTCAAGTGCAAAATGTAGAATCTAAATTCTGAAAATTATTTCAAATTTGATTTTGTTGAAAAAACAAACAAAATGACTTGAAAAACTTTTGAATTTTGATTAGAAATCAAAAATGTTGATCACATGAATTTTTGGTATTTTTTTAAAATTTGTGCCAAATTTCAAGTGCAAAATGTTGAATTCAAGTTTTTGAAAATTAATTCAAGTAGAATTTTGATTGGAAAAACGAATAGTTTTTTGGAAACCTATTTTGGCACTTGGAAGTTTGTTGTTGTTGTTGATGTTGTTGACCTTGTTGGAAGTTTCGGATCAAAGTTTTTACCGGGCGGCCAAAGTTGAGACTCCAACTCGTCTTCCTGGGAGAAAAGGGCGGAACGAGGGCTCCTTATGTAGTCTCTCCAACCCCCTCCTCCCTCCGGTGTCTCTCCAACCCCCCCCCCCCCCCCTCACGGAGTCGGTGTCTCTCCAACCGCTCCTTGCACTCGTGTAGTCTCTCTCGCGTTGCCGGGAGGCGGAAATTCGTCGGAGGGAGCGAAGGTCGATATTTCGGGGGTGGGACCCTCAAAATCCGCCCCCGGGAGTAAAAGGGGAAAAAGGGTTTTTCGGGGCGATGGAGGAGGGAGGGGGAGGGGGTGGCCCAGTTCCGGCCTGAGGAGGCGGGAGGGCCCTTAGGAGGGGTCGACGACCTCCGCCGGGTTCCACGTGCGGCACCCCGCCTCATCGCGGCTGAACCTGTAGCACCCGCCAGCCACCGCCTGCTCCGCACCCCCCCCCCCTTCCTCACACCTCGCAATAACAACAACAATCGTAATCAACAACAACAATCAAGATCAACGCCGATTACTCCCTTCATTGATCAACAAAAATACTCATCATCTACAACAACAAACCACCCAGTCCGCCTAGAAGTTTGACATTTCGCCTCCCCTCACTACCGATGGTAGGAATCCCTTCTAATCGTTCAATCATGCGTTGAAGTTGATGGAATGATGTTCATAAATTATGATTTCATTCACATTTTTTGCTATTTCTGAACTGCCTTGAATTTGATATTTGATGTTCATTTAACAAATTTGATACTCAAAATCGACTAAAATGCCAGTTTTGCAGTGAGCAACAGTTCTGCAGACCTGCTCAAGTCCTCTGAAAACTGCGGTGTTGCTGAAGTCTGCAGTCTTGTAGAAGTTTAACATTCTGTTAAATTCCTGAGGCTGAGAGAAGTATCCTAGAAGTCTGCAGTTCTGCAGCAGTTGGCAACTTTCCTGCAGATCTGCTCAAGTCAGCTGAAAACTGCTGGCTAACTGAAGTCTGCATTTTTGCAAAACTACAAAATCCTGTGAAAGTGGAGAGTTCGGCAGAAGTATTGCAGACGTCTGCAGCAGTAGAGCACACTTCTGCAGGGCTGCTCAAGTCAACTGAGAACTGCAGTATTGCTGAAGTCAGCATTCTTGGAAGAGTTCGAAATCCTGATAAATTCCTGAGTCCTGTATTCTGTAAGTCTGGAGCAGTGAGTAGCCCTTCTGCAGACCTCAAGTCAGCTGAAAACTGCTGAACGTCTTGCTTTCGTCTGCATCTTGTAGATGAAGAAAATCTGGTATAATTCCAGAGGCTTAGAGAAGTGTTCTAGAAGTCTGCAGCAGTTGGTAACTCATCTGCAGACCTTCTCGAGTTAGCTGATATCTGTAATATTACTGAAATCTGCATTCTCCAAATCCTGTGAAATTCCAGAGTCACGCAGAGGTTTTTTTTTAAGTGCACAGCAGTAAGTAGCCCTTCTGCAGACCTCAACTCAGCCGAAAACTGCAGTATTGCTGAAGTCTGCATCTTGTAGAAGTGAACAATACTGTAGGATTCCATAGTCTTGCGGAAGTATTCTGTAAGTCTGCAGCAGTAAGTAGCCCTTCTGCAGACCTCAAGTCAGCTGAAAACTGCTGAACGTCTTGCTTTCGTCTGCATCTTGTAGATGAAGAAAATCTGGTATAATTCCAGAGGCTTAGAGAAGTGTTCTAGAAGTCTGCAGCAGTTGGTAACTCTTCTGCAGACCTTCTCGAGTTAGCTGGTATCTGTAATATTACTGAAATCTGCATTCTCCAAATCCTGTGCAAATCCCGTGAAATTCCAGAGTCCTGCAGAAGTATTCTGTAAGTCTGCAGCAGTAAGTAGCCCTTCTGCAGACCTCAAGTCAGCTGAAAACTGCTGAACGTCTTGCTTTCGTCTGCATCTTGTAGATGAAGAAAATCTGGTATAATTCCAGAGGCTTAGAGAAGTGTTCTAGAAGTCTGCAGCAGTTGGTAACTCTTCTGCAGACCTTCTCGAGTTAGCTGATATCTGTAATATTACTGAAATCTGCATTCTCCAAATCCTGTGCAAATCCCGTGAAATTCCAGAGTCCTGCAGAAGTATTCTGTAAGTCTGCAGCAGTAAGTAGCCCTTCTGCAGACCTCAAGTCAGCTGAAAACTGCTGAACGTCTTGCTTTCGTCTGCATCTTGTAGATGAAGAAAATCTGGTATAATTCCAGAGGCTTAGAGAAGTGTTCTAGAAGTCTGCAGCAGTTGGTAACTCTTCTGCAGACCTTCTCGAGTTAGCTGATATCTGTAATATTACTGAAATCTGCATTCTCCAAATCCTGTGCAAATCCCGTGAAATTCCAGAGTCCTGCAGAAGTATTCTGTAAGTCTGCAGCAGTAAGTAGCCCTTCTGCAGACCTCAAGTCAGCTGAAAACTGCTGAACGTCTTGCTTTCGTCTGCATCTTGTAGATGAAGAAAATCTGGTATAATTCCAGAGGCTTAGAGAAGTGTTCTAGAAGTCTGCAGCAGTTGGTAACTCTTCTGCAGACCTTCTCGAGTTAGCTGATATCTGTAATATTACTGAAATCTGCATTCTCCAAATCCTGTGAAATTCCAGAGTCACGCAGAGGTTTTTTTTTTTAAGTGCACAGCAGTAAGTAGCCCTTCTGCAGACCTCAACTCAGCTGAAAACTGCAGTATTGCTGAAGTCTGCATCTTGTAGAAGTGAACAATACTGTAGGATTCCATAGTCTTGCGGAAGTATTCTGTAAGTCTGCAGCAGTAAGTAGCCCTTTTGCAGACCTCAAGTCAGCTGAAAACTGCAGTATTGCTGAAGTCTGCTTTCCTGTAGAAGTATACAACACTGTTGTGTTCTAGAGTCTTGCAGAAGTGTTCTAGAAGTCTGCAGCAGAAGGCAGCTCTTCTGCTGACGTTCTCGAGTTAGCTGATATCTGTAATATTACTGAAGTCTGCATTTTCCAAATCCTGTGAAATTCCAGAGTCATGCAGAGGTATTTTTAAAGTCTGCAGCAGTAAGTAGCCCTTCTGCAGACCTCAAGTCAGCTGAAAACTGCTGTAGGTCTTGCTTTCGTCTGCATCTTGAGGAAGAATAACATCTGGTATAATTCCAGTAGCTTAGAGAAGTGTTCTAGATGTCTGCAGCAGTTGCTAACTCTTCAGCAGACCTCTACAGGTCAGCTGAAAACTGCAATATTGCCAAAGTCCGCATTCCTGTAGAAGTATACAATACTGTTGTGTTTCAGAGTCTTGCAGAAGTATTCTAGAAGGCTGCAGCAGTAGGCAGCTCTTCTGCAGACCTTCTCGAGTTAGCTGATAAATGTAACATTGCTTAAGTCTGTATCCTTCAAATCCTATGCAAATCCTGTGAAATTCCAGAGCCATGCAGAGGTTTTTTTAAAGTCTGCAGCAATAAGTAGCCCTTCTGCAGACCTCAAGTCCTCTGAAAACTGCAGTATTGCTGAAGTCTGCATCTTGTAGAATAAGATAATCCGGTATAATTCCAGAAGCTAGGTACTCTAGAAGTCTGCAGCAGTTGGTAGCTCTTCTGCAGACCTGCTCAAGTCCTCTGAAAACTGCAGTATTGCTGAAGTCTGCATCTAGAAGTAAACAATACTGTAGGATTCCAGAGTCTTGCAGAAGTATTCTGTAAGTCTGCAGCAGTAAGTAGCCCTTCTGCAGACCTCAAGTCAGCTGAAAACTGCTGAACGTCTTGCTTTCGTCTGCATCTTGTAGAAGAATAAAATCCGGTATAATTTCAGAGGCACTGATTCCAGTAACACTTCTGCAGACCTCAAGTCAGCTGAAAACTGCAGTATTGCCAAAGTCCGCATTCCTGTAGAAGTATACAACACTGTTGTGTTCTAGAGGCTTAGAGAAGTGTTCTAGAAGTCTGCAGAAGTAGGTCACTCTTTTGCAAACCTCTCCATCCCTCAAACAAGCAAACCTTGCCATCTTTCACCACTCCTGCTCGGTGTTGCCTCTCGCACTCTGAGTACTCCTCAGTGCCCTCCACTCTGGTGTCGCCTATTGGATGCTCTGAAACGTAAAATACGACCCAAAATTTGGATTTTTGAGGCTGCGCCGCCCAATTCATTTCACAGCCTCAAATATGAAACTACACGGTTGAATATAGTCGATATTTCTATCTCAACTGATATCGTCGATCAACATTGGAAAAAATCCGATTTTCCGACCTTCAGAATCAACCACTAATTATCTCCTTCGTCAAATAATTGGTTTCATCAGTTTCTCGTGTTGAGTCGTAATCTTCAGCAAACGTCCTGATACCGAGATTCTTCGACTTTTATCGGGGAAAAGCGAGCGAGGATTTCTGTTTGGGAAACGACGTCTACGAATAGGCTGACCCAGATCGACCCGACGATGGGGGACGGCTGACATCTGCGATAGAAAGCCGCGGGATTGTTGTTATCAGAGTGTAAACAAGAGTTGCGTAACGTTCCCGCACGGAGCGCTGACAGCCGACACGAGCGGAGCGAGTGGCGCATCTGCGTCGTACGCTGGGGAAGACGAGCGGAACTAGCCGAGCTCGTAAGCCGCTGAAACCTCTGCCAAGTGGGTGTGGCACATAGATATTGTTACTAGTCACCCTTTCAGACGCAGCTCCGGGTTCGATTCTACCACTAATTTGCAACAAAAAATATCTCTTAGCAATTTTTGGTTTATTATTTTCAATAATGAACCTTTGAAATCAACCAAGAAAAAAAATTTTAACCCCCTCAAAATTTGATCGTTTACGTTTCAAGGTACGTAGAATCCAAAAATCGAATGAAAATTTGGCTGTCCGTCCGCCGTACGCCGTACGCGGCACTTTTGCCACTTAGCATTGACCGATTTTGATGAAATTTGGTATGTAGGCTCCTTCTGGGGTCTAGTTGTGCCCCGGAGATTTTGTTTGATGTAGGTGACTTCTAACGGTTGAAAAATAAGGTTAGAAAATTTTGAAAACGCCCTAACTCAAAAAATTTTGATATAAAGGTATTGTTTTTCCATAAATTTAAGATAGCATAGAATTTGTAGAATTTTTTGAGACCACCCAGAGCCCTGTAGGACAAACCATTCGCTCCCTACGAGAACTTAAGAGTAAGACTTACGATAAATCAGAAACACGAGTGTGAATCGCAAAAGAGGCCTAATCTCCGTTCAAATGTTAGCTGACCGAAATGCGATCGATGTTTTTCTTCAAGTTGGTTGGTGGTAACAATGGCAAAACCTTGTTCTTTGCAGACGAGTGATCTATATAGAAAAATAATAAACCTTTGTGTAATAATTTGCAGCGTTTTTTTAGAGGCTTCGTTTTCAAGTTATTTCACTATTAAATTTTTTTCGTGTTTTCGACCTTATCTCTTATAACTCACCGAATTTTCATGAAAATGTAAATCTGATTACATCGTTGGAAAGAGCATGAGATATCCCATCTCCTTGATGGAAAAATTTTTTTTTTTCAAATTGGGAAAACGGGTGAAAATTAGACTTGAAACGAAAAATCGGTAAAATCTTGGAAATTTATTGTCTTTTCTTCCTCCCAAATTTAGGGGTAGAGTTAGCCACCCGAACTAATTAAAATTGCGTTGTAACTCATAAGGATGGAAAAAGAGCGATTTTCCATTTAAAACTACCTAATTTTCGGCCGCCGTTTCGAAAAATTCCGGTAAAATCCAAAAATGGATACCACTACGTGATTCAGCGTCGAAAATTAACGAAAAAACATGTATCACACTTGGGGTCTACCTTCATCTCAATTTTGGCACAATCCAGGGGTTGCGCATGTTTGCGCGATCACTGGACGGGTTGCGAGCAACCAACAAAATCGGTTGAAGGTCTAAAATTCTTGAAATTTCACGTAGAATCCAAATCTGCAATAAAAAATAGGGGTTCCCATTTGAGATAACAAAGTTGGTGTGCGTTGCGCACGATTGCGCAAATCATGAAGATTCAAAATTTTTTTTATTTTACCACTATCCGGGCGATTTTTATCGGGGGGAAACAACTCGTGCGACACCCTGTATAAATTGTTTATATTATAATTACAAAATTTTTTGAAAATTTTGAATTACTGATATTGTATTTATATTAGACATTTTGTACCAAATGTATAACTCATAAGTACCATATAAAAGGTGTCCCATCCAGGACCAGAAAACTTCGAAAGTGGATTCGACCTTATGTCACGAAAATTACCATAACTACCATAAAAATGTGAACATAAGTAATCCTGATGGGTGAAGAGTCAACTCACAAGTAATTTTTCACAAATTGGCACATACCTATACAGGGTGTCTCCACTTACGTCTGGCATAACTTCAGGGTTCGATTCTATAAGGTATTTCCAACAATAAATGTCTCTTGGTGATTTTTTTAACCCCTTGTTTTTTTCAATTTTTTTCAATTTAAAGATTTTTTCGTGTTTTTGACCTTAGGTGATTAAAATTGTCATAAAACTGTTATAACCTTCATATTTGTACTTATAATACGCTTTATTCGTAGATATGGTGGTGATCATAAAGCAACACATCATCTTATCTGTGTTATGTTCAATTTCAATCTTATGAGACATTAAGGTTCAGAAAACAAAACATTTCAAAGCTCATACCTTGACTTCGGAGGTTCCTTTCATTGATCTTCCGTTATTTCTCCAAAAAATCCTCTTTCTAGCTCTCAGAATTATTCGGAAGTGTCATCATACGATTCAACGTAAAAAATTCCATAGAAAATAGTACCAAAGTCGTCAAGTCATCTTGAGATCGAGGGAACACTCGAATTTCTTGTAAAGCACACGTTTTTTGGCATTCAAATTTAATTTACTCTTCTAATTTGAGTTTGATTAAGACAATTTGATAGACCTATGGAAAGCTGACAATTTGAGCATACTTTTTCCAAAAAAAGTCAAATTTTCAAAAAAATTTATTTTTGACCTTTTTTGATAGTTTTTTGCCAAAAGGGTTTGGTTTTGCACAAAGGTAGCTTGGAAATTTAACGCTCTTTCAAACGATATGCTCAAATTTCTATTCACTTGGTAAATAACAGGAGTTAAGACAATTTTAATGATGTAAGGTCAAAAACACAAAAAAACTCTTCAAATTGTTGAAAATTTGAAAAAAAAAGAAGAAAAAAAACAAGGGGTTAAAACAAAGTTCATGAGAGATTTATTGTTGGAAATACCTTGTAGAATCGAACCCTGAAGTTTGCCAGACTCAAGTGGAGACACCCTGTAAACAGGGTTAAGGGGGTCTCAGTCGGTCGTCGTTCGTTCCTCGTTCCGGGTCAGTATTTCGCCAAATAGAAGAGGCAAATATTTAAAAAGTTGTACTTGAATTGGACATTTTCAAGGATTATAGAAATTCATTAGTGCACGGGCTTAGGGAATTGGGAAACTGAAATATTGCCGCTGGAATCATCAAATTCGAACAATAATTGCCAGAGAAATATGGGAAAACTACTGAATAAACGGGTTTTTCCATGTTTCTCTGGCAATTATTGTTCGATTTTGATGATTCCAGCGGCAATATTTCAGTTTTTTAATTCCCAAGGCCCCTGCACCAATGAATTTCTAAAATCCTTGAAAATTTTGCCCCTTCTATTTGGCGAAATACTGACCCGGAACGAGGAACGAACGTCGACCGACTGAGACCCCCCCGGAAAACTAGAGCCCCTTATTTCCTTTCATCCTACTACTACTACTACTACTACTGAGGTGCCACAGTACGGGTTAAATCCATAATTTATGCCGTTATAGAGAAAAAATGATTCATCTCTAAGTTCTTCATGTATTATTTCTAAACCTCAAAATTGACATTCATGACTGTATAAATTGAAATGTAGATAAATATTGATCAAAATTATGAGGAATTCAAAGTTGCATTGGTGATCTCAGAAAGGTTGAATTTTCCGGTCGTTGCGTTGAGTAGGAGTATCAAGTGGGGTGGAATAGTCTTGTGGTTGTGTGATGGTTCGTCACGATGTGAATTTGTTATAAAAGTTACGTCGAACACGTACGAGTTGGTTGATTGGTGGTTGGGGAAGAAGAGCGTGTTGAAACTTATGCCAATTATGAGGTTGAGTGTGAATAGGAGGATTTGAATGGCGTAGTATCCGCTGCGGTCGAGCTTCACGAACGCTTTTTTGAGGGAGCGGCAAATCAAGATTCCAGAAATGAAAGCGGCGAGGAGGAGAGAGATCCATCTCAGCCAGAGGACGGGTAGAGTCCACAGAGCGACCGTCGGGAGGAAAACAGCGCTGGCGTAGCCGTAAATACATAGCAAGTCTGTCAGCTTGTACTTGACCTCGTATATAGGATTCCACTCCAGTACGATCCAAATCAAAGCCGGGACGCACCAAGAGTACAGGAACAGCAGCACCGATGCTCTGTACACGGTATTGACCGACGATCTCCACGGCCGCTCGGCGGAGAACTGAGCCAAATGTGCGAGATCAGACGTGATCCCCAGTTCCAAGGCTAGTGTGATGCAAATCCAAATTGGGCCGTACAGGTCCGGCTTGTTCTGGATGACGTCGGCGAGGAAGTCGGAAGATGGCAGAGGCCTGATGGACATTCCCACTCGGTTGAGCACTTCTCGGGTGGTCACGTCGAAGAATTGCTGACAGTAGGCGAAAGTCCATCCAGGAATTTCTTCTACAGGCCTGCAAAATGAAGAATCAACATTGAAATTCTCCTATGCTGCCATTGAACGTATTTTAAAATAGTACCACTGATTTGTAATGACTGAAATTTGCCTTCAATATCAGAACATAATATTTCCAGTACTCTCTAGTGACTGGATTGTAAATTACTAAGTACGACGGCTCTTTCCTCTGCCAATCCGCTTGCACTTCTATTAATTCCACTGGTTTAGATAAATATAGTCCAGGATCCACCTGCTTTCCAGAAAAGAATTCTGGAATGACAATTAAGATGTCTTGCAGTCTTCAGGTCTTCTGCTCGCTAGCAGTGGCTCCTCCAGTCTTGCAGAGATCAGCAGTCTTGCAGAAGTCTGTAATTCTGCAGAAGTCTGCAGTCTTGCTGAAGGCTATAGACGTCGACAGTCTTGAAGCAGACTGTAATTCTGCAGAAGTCTGGAGTCTTGCTGAAACTATAGACTTGCAGACGTCGGAAGTTTTGAAGCAGACTGTAATCCCGCAGAAGTCTGCCGTCTTGCTGAAGACTATAGACTTGCAGACGTCGGCAGACTTCTGCAGAATTACATTTTGCTTCAAGACAGACGTCAGAAGACGTCGGCAGTCTTGAAGCAGACTGTAATTCTGCAGAAGTCAGCCGTCTTACTGAAGACTATAGACTTGCAGACGTCGGCAGTCTTAAGGCAGACTGTAATCCCGCAGAAGCCTCCAGTCTTGCTGAAGACTATAGACTTGCTGACGTCAGAAGTCTTGAAGCAGACAGTAATCCCGCAGAAGTCTGGAGTCTTGCTGAAGACTATAGACTTGCAGACGTCGGCAGACTTCTGCAGAATTACATTTTGCTTCAAGACAGACGTCAGAAGACGTCGGCAGTCTTGAAGCAGACTGTAATTCTGCAGAAGTCAGCCGTCTTACTGGAGACTATAGACTTGCAGACGTCGGCAGTCTTAAGGCAGACTGTAATCCCGCAGAAGCCTGCAGTCTTGCTGAAGACTATAGACTTGCTGACGTCAGAAGTCTTGAAGCAGACTGTAATTCTGCAGAAGTCAGCCGTCTAACTGGAGACTATTGACTTGCAGACGTCAGAAGACTTGAAGCAAACTGTAATTCTGCTGAAGTCTGCCGTC
This sequence comes from Apolygus lucorum, assembly GCA_009739505.2. Classification (NCBI taxonomy): domain Eukaryota; kingdom Metazoa; phylum Arthropoda; class Insecta; order Hemiptera; family Miridae; genus Apolygus; species Apolygus lucorum. The sequence continues at coordinate 6,251,862 of CM019173.2, read as the reverse complement.
CTGCTGAAAACTATAGACTTGCAGACGTCGGCAGTCTTGAAGCAGACTTTAATTCTGCAGAAGTCTATACTAACAGAAGTCAGGAGTTTTGCAGAAATCTTAAAAACAATTGTTTGTCGTGTAGTGAATCGAGAATCCCTCCAACGTCTCAGTTCACTCATCAGGATGTCAGTTTTTCTTTGTCTACTTTCCTACCTGCTCCACCTATTAATCGAATTATCTACTTATTACTTCTGAAGACAAACCTGGATGTTTCAGCTGCCGTCTGTTCTGTTTTCGGCTGTTCCTGAATCCCTTGTGTATTTTCCACCTCTTGAACGTTTTCCGGATAGTTGAGGAGGACTGAGTAGTCCGTGTCCACGAATTCCATTTCCATCATGGTGGAATTTCACAGTTAGACTCTATCTAAACCTAATGAACTGCTAAATAACAAACGGAAATCAAATTTCAAGAGTTCGTAACTTCTGTAAAGTGCAAGAAGGTGGAATCCGACGGAAATCTACGGAGTACGAAACTAGGTGCACAGAAAGAATGGGTATCGATACCCGAAATTTTGAAATATCGATACTCGGCCGATACTCAATACTGCACTATCGGATATTTTCGGATATCGATACTTTGGATCCGATATTTCTAAATATCGAATATCGATACAGTTCTCGAGGAAAATTCAACTTAATGGCTAAAAAATGAAAAGATGAAGAAGGTAGGGAGGCTGTTGGGTCTCAAACGGATAAAATTTATTATTATGGAAAAAATGTTAAATAAAATTTGCAATGGGTATTTTCTCCAAATTTTCATATGTTTTTACGTCAAAATATGCCTAATTTATTGTATGACAAGCTCACTTGAAGCGAATTTTGAGAAGAAGTTTTTTGAGAAAAAAGTCACAGAAATCCGTTTAGCAGCGTTCTAATCTCCTGTGCTGACTGTAAAAAAACTATACTAGATTTCTTTGCAAGGGCGTCAGTTGAAAATATTCGTCAGGCAAACAGCTTGACCAGTCTTAGAGGGAATGAATTCCCAGCAAATTATCACACAAAGGTTTATTATTTTTCTGTATAGATCAAGCGCCACCACCTACCAACAATGCTTCTGACATTTTCATGTCTTTGCTTTGGCACATAAACTGAAATTTTCAACTTTGCCCCTAGTTTGATTTTTTCTAGTCCAACCTTAAAACTTTGCAATTTTCGAGTTTTTTGACGAAATTCTCGAGCAATTTAACCCATTTCCTGTAGAGGAAAATCAATGCGGTTTTCAGAAAAAACATCCTCAAAATCTTAAGTCATCATGTACCCAAAAATCTTAAATCATGTACCCAAGCATAAAAATAAAATCTCTGTTCAATTTCTCCCTTGCGAGGGAAAAACATTAAATCATGTTTAATGTTTTTCCCTCGCAAGGGAGAAATTAGATTGCCGATCACTCAGCTGATCAGTGACCACTCTGGCGCCTTCAGCATTCTCCATTGACCCTGCTTCTCAAATTTCAGCTTCCTGCGTTCAACAGGAGAGAAAATGGCCTTGGAGCTCACTCAGCTGATCAGTGACCATCTTGGTACAACTAGACCCCAAATGGAGCCGATATAACGTGGTAACTAAGAAATCGGTCCGTGGTAACTAAGAAAAATAAGCGTTGCAGATTTGCGTGTCGGAATTCACAGAATGACCCCCAGCCCTAAAACATTAAACATGTTAAAAAACATTTTATTGTTCTCTACGCAACACAGTGAGTCTATTTTTTAATTATTTGTCGCGTGAGCAAGACTTGCTTAGTTTTCGTGACGATTTTTCAGTTTATGTGCCAAAGCAAAGACATGAAAATGTAAAAAATATTTTCCTTGAGGTAATATTGATATTTTATGACCCCAAAGTATCGATACTCGATATTTTGAAATATTGATACTCATGCCAGACGATACATGGGATATCGATACTCGTATACGATACAATATATCGATACTTATCTCTAGCACCCAGGCTGATCATCAATCACACACGTTATCATCTTTGTCGCCTGATATCTGGTTGCTTAGCACGCGACCAATAAATAAATAAAATAGACTCACTGTGTTGCGTAGAGAACAATCAACTGTTTTCTTATTTTGATGCTTGGGTACATGAACTAACTAGTGGTTGACATGAAAATGTCCCAATGTGTTGCAGACTCGTATGCAAGCATTTCTTAATTTGAGTATAAATTTGAAGCAAATGGAATCATCAGCTTCAAGCAAATAAATTCAAACAGAACGTTTTTCAATAATGAACCATTGGAATCTACCAAGATAAAAAAAAAAAACCCTCCCCCCCCCCTCGTAATTTGGTGGTATACGTTTCAAGGTAGGTAGAATCCGAAAATTTCTTCGTCTATGAAGCGACTTGGAAAATTTAGGGTGATGGCACCAGTATCAGACACTACAAGCGGAGATTATCAGTTTTTTAAAATTATACTGCGAGGCGTGATTTCATCAGATAATTATCGGGGGGGGGGGGGGGATTAGGTGCTCCAACTTCTCAACAACTCACAAAGACTTGGAAATCGAAGGATAGTTTTGTTTTCTTCATAATCGAGTTTATTTAGATGAAATAAACCCTTCACACTCCATTCGAAGAAATAAAGAATTACGCCATTAAGAAATTTGATTTGGTTGCTAAGGAATACTTTAAATTTCTGAATGGTAGCAAAATAATGTGCCTTGAGGGGGTTAATTAGTATCCATGGCTCATCTTCCAAGTTTCTCTGTTTCAAGGTGACGAAACAGCTTCCCAATTGTTTGCCTTGGCTGATGCTGTGGTGCATATTATTTACTTATGTCATTCTCCTACTTCTTCTAACTGCCTTGGTAGTAATGGAATAGTCCCTACATTTTATAGAAATTTTCCAAAATCGGCTAAATGTTACTTGCGAAAAATGGAAATATAGGAGAATCTCAGCAACAATTAATTTATTCATTTTGCATATTTTTAGTAAGGCAAACAGTGTTTGCTATGTTTGCCTGGAGGAGACGCCACTGTTTCTATGAAAATTCGTCCAGTAACTCATGCTGCTCGAATTGACTTTCGTTTCCTATTCCTTCCCGAGAGGTATTCAAAATCACACACAAGTGGTTGCTTCTCTTGGCGTTTCTAGGAAAAGATAGGTTCTTGGTACCTGGAACTGGAGACCTGCACGTGCTGGTTCCTTCGAGCCCTTACTCAGAATCCCAGGGTTTCCTCAACACTGCTTGTTGTACTTTGAGCGTCTTTGAGACGTTGAGAGGGCTGTAAAATCTCTAGTTATTTACACTTTTCCCAGAATATTCGCTCATGCAGGTACCTTCATGCTCTGGTGGTCGGTGGGGGGGTCTTCCGCATTAAAAACTACCCTGATCCCATCTTGGGATTTCTAGGAAACGTCTTAAGACAATAACGAGACCAGGACTGGACTTTGACATCACATGGGTAGGCGGAACACTTTTCTACCTGACCTCCCTGAGCTCCCTTCAATCAACTAAGTATTGACTCTCATTTTGAGACCAAATAATTTTATGAAAAACAATGAATTCGCAGGTGACGTGCCTACTCCTAGGTTTCCCACTTTCAAATTTGAATATTTCGGAATTTTCAACATTTCAACAAAACGCAAAAGAAGTTATCACCAGTGCACAATTCCAAAAATAATGGCTTATTACACCAAACTCTTTAATTTCTTCAAGAAATTTTTGAGCTATAATCATCAAGAAAGTCAGTAATAGTTTTGCAAAATTTGATATTTTTTCAAGCTGAAAAAAAATTAAAATGTGGAAGATGGATGGACATAGCCTTTTTGTGCTTTAAGGTATCGATTTGTCACTCCAAAAATTTCTATTTTTCCGATCAGAACTTTCTTGCTTTGTTAGCTAGACCGATGTCTAGGCTTGAAATTTGGCTATATTGCTATTGCTATTGAATGTATTGTACTTGTAGGTAAGCTAAGAAAGTGGGTGATATCGAGGATGAAGTGGCAACATGATCTAACTCATTTTTCCTGAATTTTCAGGAGACACCAAAAACCGATTTTTTTAAAATTATGTAGTGAGGGGTTTTAAAAGAAATAATGACACATCCGTTGCTGGTTCCCGTCTATGCAAACTGAACAATTACATTGTTTACCATTGCATAATTTCAACAATCTCTTGCAATAATTTTCATAGGGGACCATCTACACATAAATTCGCATGATGCCTGAAATTTTCATAAAAAGAAAATGCAGTTGTTGTGGCTATTACAAAGATTTAACGTTTACCCATGCGCACAAAGATTTCCATAGGGGACCATCTATACCCACACAATCCCTGAAATGTTCATCAAAATCGGACAGTAACTTTGTATAGCATCACCCTTTTTTAGGATTTGCGGATAGACGGACACAAAACAAAAATTGTTCATAAAATTTAGATTTTGTAAAACTTCTTATTTCTTTTACCTTGATAAGTTAAAACAATGCTTCCGCTACCTTGGTGTAACTCTGAAGCAAATTGCCTTTAAAACTGGGAGTGGAAGTTGGAAAAAAATCAACATTTTTCCTTATTCTTTGGCTTTCTTTCTCTTTACTTTCTTCCTGTTTTGGTATTAATGGTGGATTTAATTTAAAAATTCTTTAGCTACAGTTTCGCTGGGACAACTTGCCAGCATCTTCAGGCTAAAACGTTTGAGAACAGCAGTTCTCTTAATTAGTGTCTAAAAACTATGCCAAACACTAGACTATACACTAGACATACCTTACATCTAAATCTTGAAATTTACATTATCTGTTTTATGAAGTAAATACATCTCTTGCTTGTTTCACTATCCAATCTTTCAAAATTATTCAGAAACGCTCGTTTCAATGGATCCAAAGTAGGAAAAACGATGCTAATTATATTGCAATAAGGGAGACATTTCAAACAAGTGGGAAATAAACTGTACTCCTTCAAAGGAAAAAACAGTGCCTGAACAAGTCAGTTAGGTACCTTCGTTGTTTGATGGCATATTTCTTTGTTAATCAGTCTTTTAAAATTGATTAGGAAGGAATGTAGAACAAACATTACAACTTTTCCCTTTTTATTCACAAAAAGGACCCAGAGTCGTTTCGATCACCATCAAGACTGTATCATCCGACTCAACACCCTTCAACAATTTAAAAATTCGTAAAAACAATGGTCCCCAACGATTAGGATGGTGCGATGGTCCCTTATGAATTGGGAGGTTAGTCCCCAAGGAATTTGGGAACGGTCCCCTATGAATTGTAGGATGGTCCCCAACGAATTGGATGTTGGGACGGTCCCCTATATTCGGGAGGGTGGTCCCCAAGGAATTTGGGAATGGTCCCCTATGAATTGGAGGATGGTCCCCTATGAATTGGAGGATGGCCCCCTATGAATTGGAGGATGGTCAACTTACTGATTGAATGGTGGCAATGGGGAATGGTTTCCCATTACCCATTACTCTTCCTGTAATGGGTAATTGGAAAGACCCATTACTTTTCCAACTACGAGTAATGGGGAATTGGAAAAACCATTACCATTACAAGGAATTGGAAAAAGTAATTGAAAATTCCATTCCCATTACAGGAATGGGTAATGGTAATGGCAATTACTTTGGATTGTAAATTAATTAGTGTCTCTTAAAACCCCAGTTATTAGTTTTATGTGTACATTATCATAATCACTTCACTCATTTCATTGCTAATAAGGAAAGTAATTTTGAAAAGTAATCATTACTCAAAGTAATCATTACTTTACAACTCTCACTTCTAGCGTGATTAGTAACGTAATATGATACCGAGTTTACTCGTAAATACGGTAGTACTTAACAGTAAACTACTTAGTTACCTATTCTATTTTTTGATCACGATCACGCATATTTTGTCATGAACCCCAACCAAAAGACGTATTTATAAATAAATGTAATTGTGTAAATAGGGCTTGGACTCTTGATAGTAAGAAATGAATAAATAGCGATGAAAAAATACTTTCCTTGAGAATATTAGGTAATATTGATATTTTATGACCCCAAAGTATCGATACTCGATATTTTGAAATATTGATACTCATGCCAAACGATATGGGTGTAACGTGCGAACACACAGAAACGATTGTTGGAACTCGAAACACAATTATATTTTTAGGCTGTTGAAAATTACTTCCTAGCTTACCAAGTTTTAGAACAACACAACACGTATTTCATTCTTGACACCACAACATGCGTCTTCCAACAACTACCAGTAAACATAAATTCCATTATAACAATCGGAGACATCTAGGATGTTACACCATTCCCTCCCTCCGAAGGGACATCCTGTCCCTTAAAAGGCTTCATTCTGTTGAAATGGACAACTAACGTCTTCCTCCTCCTTTCCATGTCCTGAATTCGATAGACAACGTCTGAGATCACCTTCTTCACTTGATATGGTCCAGTCCATGGCTTGAAGAACTTCGCACTTCTTCCCCTTGGTACCAGTCGCGAGAAAACCCAAACCTTGTCCCCTTCCTTGTATCGTGGTCCATCTGTTGCTCTTCGATCATATGCATCCTTTTGGCGTTTTTGGTTTGTGATCTGGTTTTCCCTTATTGTCTCATATGCTGTCTCCAGCTTCGCTCGCAAATCCATTACCCATTCATGTAAGGGGACTACAGCACTACTCTCATTGTTTTTCCAAATTAGATCAACAGGCAGCCTTACCTCCCTACCCATTAGTGCAAAATGGGGAGTGACCTTGATGGTGTCATGAACGCTCGATCTATATGCCAGCATAATGTAGGGAAGCACTACGTCCCAATCTGTTCCTTGCTTGTTAACGTAATGGCTCAAGGAATCACATAGAGTTCGGTTGAATCTCTCTACCAGACCGTCTGATTGAGGATGATAAGCCGTTGTTCTTGTCTTGAATACATCCAATAACTCAGCCAGATTCTTGAAGACTTCTGCTTCGAATTGCCTTCCCTGATCAGTATGAAGCTCAACCGGTGCCCCATAGCGGGCAACGAACTGTTCAGCAAATGCTTGGGCTACAGTTGAAGCTTCCATGTCTGGCAGGGCACAAGCCTCTACCCATCTGGTGAAGTAGTCTGTCATGACCATGATGTATCGACTTCCTCGTGGAGTTCTGGGTAGGGGTCCCATCAAGTCAATGGCTACTCTCTGAAATGGAAATCCTGCTTGCACCATTTCCATAGGAGCTTGGTATCGGATGCCTGGTGCCTTCCTAGCACCACACGACCGACATGCTTGAATGAACAGTTCGCAATCTTCCCGCATACCTGGCCAATAGAAGCCAGCTCTCAGCTTAGCCAATGTCTTGGATACCCCCAAATGACCTCCTGTAATGGAATTATGAAGAGTTGCCAGAATTTCCCGTTTGAATTTATCTGGTATTACTACCTGCATTCTTTTGTTTCCACCCTCCATCCATTGTCTGTAGAGCACTCCCTCTTTCATCTCCAACCGGTTCCATTGAGCCCACAAACTAAGGAGTTTGCGGCTCTCACCCCTGACTGCTGCATATGGCGGCCGTGCCTGCTGTATCCACCAATCTTTCACTTTCTTGATAGGGTTCAAACAGGAGGCATTCAAAATCACACTTTTTTTCAAGTTTCCCCGTAACCATGATCTCATTAAATGGTTCTACTACTGTATATACCCCCACCACTACCCTGCATGGGTAATGGATTTGCGAGCGAAGCTGGAGACAGCATATGAGACAATAAGGGAAAACCAGATCACAAACCAAAAACGCCAAAAGGATGCATATGATCGAAGAGCAACAGATGGACCACGATACAAGGAAGGGGACAAGGTTTGGGTTTTCTCGCGACTGGTACCAAGGGGAAGAAGTGCGAAGTTCTTCAAGCCATGGACTGGACCATATCAAGTGAAGAAGGTGATCTCAGACGTTGTCTATCGAATTCAGGACATGGAAAGGAGGAGGAAGACGTTAGTTGTCCATTTCAACAGAATGAAGCCTTTTAAGGGACAGGATGTCCCTTCGGAGGGAGGGTAACGACCGATGGTGAGACATTGATCACTTTGATGGGTATTTCTCCTTGATTATTCCTCGATACAGAACGCGCCACCAACAGATTTCTTCTTTCCAGGAATTTTTGACAGGGTTCAAACAGGAGGCATTCAAAATCACACTTTTTTTCAAGTTTCCCCGTAACCATGATCTCATTAAATGGTTCTACTACTGTATATACCCCCACCACTACCCTGCATCTTCCATCTTGTGCATCCCTGTTTGCAAAAGGGAATGCTACACCATCCAACTTGACGGAACGAGTGACGAATTGTATTTCCCCTTTATGCTCTTCCAAAAAGTCAGTACCCAATATCAGGTCGTATTGCACATCCGCAACTATGAATTCATACTCAAAATGACTTTTGACAATTGTAAATGAAAGTTTGGTCTTCCCTGCCACATCAATCAGATTTCCTCCGGCACTCGATAACTTCATTATGTGTGGTTTGATACCAATACCTAAGTCCTTACAAACTGTATGCTTTATGAGTGATACGGATGCACCTGAATCCACCAGAGCTAGGAACCACTTGTTTTGAACCTTAATAGCTAATGTTGGAGAATTCGGCCCAATACTGCTTACTGTAGGGATTATCAACTCAGGGCCAATCGAGCTGATACCCCTCAGTTTTCCTCATGCTTAGGTTGGGGTCTTGGGGCTCTACAGCGGGACCTTGTATGCCCTAACTTACCACAATTCCAGCATTCCAATGAGGGCCTTGTTCTTCTCTCGAGCACCATCTCTTGTAGCCCTTTCAGACAGGATTTGATCTCCCCTAGCTCTTCTTTATATTGTTTAATTTCCTTTTGCCAGCTGGATGTCCCTGTCCCTCTTCCATTATCTGTTGGTCCAATAGCAGCTAAATCAACACTTGCCAACTCTTGACTCTCATCCACAACTAAGTGAGCTCTGCCAACTTTTTCTACTTCCAATATGGCTTGTTGTTCAACAGCTGTTCGGAAAGCTTCTGTGAAAGAGTGAGGTCGAGACTGTCTGACACAAAGTCGTAGCACACTGTCCTTTAGGCCTGACACAAACTGGTCTCTCAAAAATTCATCCTGAGATTCGGCATCAAGATGGGGGTAAGCTTCCACTATCATGCGTTTCAACTCTCTTCTAAATTGATCCAATTCTTCCCCACTCCCTTGACGTCGCTGCTTAAACAACAGTTTCTTGGTTTCTCTCAGCTCTGGAGGACTGAGGGCCATCTCCAAGGCCTCTACAAGGGCTGTATAGTTATTTCTCACCCCATCTGTGAACTCAGAATAATACTGCAAGGCTTTACCTGTCAGACTCAGCGCCAAATACTCAGCTTTTGTCTGTTCATCTTCCCAATGATTCACTTTCGCAACAATTTCGAAGTGAATTAGGTATTCCTTGAACAATCCACCTTCGTACTTGTTAGGAAGTACGATTGGTTTCACGAGGCTAGGAGCCTGCGAGAGGTCCCGGGCCTGAGACTGTGAAGTGGGCGACTGTGAGGGTCCTGCTTGTGACGCTCGTGGCCGGCGTCTTACCACTGTTCGAGTTGACCTTCGCAACATTTGTTATACCGCTGCCACCAAATGTAACGTGCGAACACACAGAAACGATTGTTGGAACTCGAAACACAATTATATTTTTAGGCTGTTGAAAATTACTTCCTAGCTTACCAAGTTTTAGAACAACACAACACGTATTTCATTCTTGACACCACAACATGCGTCTTCCAACAACTACCAGTAAACATAAATTCCATTATAACAATCGGAGACATCTAGGATGTTACATGGGATATCGATACTCGAATACGATACAATATATCGATACTTACCTCTAGTACCCAGGCTGATCATCAATCGTTATCATCTTTGTCGCCTGATATCTGGTTGCTTAGCACTCCCGTGACTCTGATTATGGAAAATCCAGTGGTGCCAAACAGTTACCCCAAATGTTTTCACAGCCTTGTGACCCTGAAGTTACCACATTGTTAACATCCTATTTTCATTAAAAATCGAAAATAAGTATTATTATCCATTATCTTCTTGTCTTGAGTAATGGCAGCTGGATGGGTAGTTTTCTAAGGCTTTTCTGGAGAATTTTGACAACCTGAAGAGGTGTTTACCCAGATTACTCCTGCGTAGGGTTTAAAGTTTATCTCACATTTTAATTGTAATAACTGAGAACTAGGTACCATTCACTGATTTATGTGAAAATTATAATTTTATTTTTATTACTAGTTTATACAACTTGATAGTTCGGACAGACAAGTCAGGTGAATTACAGAATTCTCTCTCATAACTACTGTAGTGGAGTGCTGACGTGATAGGTGCTCTAGATGCAGTCCTAGAGCTCGTTCTTACTTAAGGGATCATAAATATTGAGCCTGCTTGGTGTTCAATTTTCTTAGCGCTTGAGGGCTTCAGTTTTATGGAACTCTTGAGAACGACAGAGGTTCTTGTATTATTTTTCTCTAGAACCAAGATTTTCTTCTGTTAAATCTTTTTTTTTTTCTTTCTTTTTTTCCCCGTACGCCATTTGGCCATTGGCTATTCCGCTATGCGGCCTCTTGCAGCCCAATATAGTATTTTACCTTTTAGTTAAACCTTTTTCGCATTGATTTAAACCTTTTTTACTTTAATTTAAACTTTTTTTTACTATGAATTAAACCTTTTTCGTATTTAATTAAACTTTTTTAACTTTCATTAAAACCTTTCAATTTCATTTAAACGTTTTTTACTTTCATTTAAACCTGTTTCACTTTCATTAAAGCATTTTGGTTTATTATTTTCAATAATAAGCCTTTGGAATCGAGCAAGAAAAAAAAAAATTTAACCCCCCCTCAAAATTTGATGTTTTACGTTTCAAGGTACGTAGAATACGAAAATCGAATAAAAAAATTTCCGTCCGTCCGCCGTACGCCGTACGCCGTACGCCGTACGCCGTACGCCGTACGCCGTACGCCGTACGCGGCACTTTTCTTAGCAACACTGGACCGATTTGGTTCAAATTTGGTATATGGGCTCCATTTGGGGTCTAGTTGTGCCGCGAAGCTTTTGGTTGATGTAGGTCACTTCTAAGGGGTGAAAATTAAGGGTTGAAATTTTCAAGAGTGCCCTAGCTCGAAAACTCTCGAAATAAAGGTATCGTTTTTTCACCAATTTTAAATAGTATTGAATTTTTTAAAATTTTTGAGACCACCCGGAGCTCTGTAGGACAAACCGTTCGGTCCCTACGAGTACTTGAAGGTTTTCCTTCGATAAAACAGAATCATGAGTGTGAATCGCAAAAGAGGTCTAATCTCCATTCAAATTTTATCGGACTAAAATGCGATCGCTGTTCATTTCTTCGATTTGTATACAGTTTTGCCTTCTGCGTAACCAGTAATCAAATTTCCGTATGAAGCTTTCTATTTTTCCAATCGAGTGTGAAGCGTTTAGATCTTTCTAATAAACTTGATTGTGAAGGTGTGAAGCAGTATGGTGTGGTAGGTAGTACCTAGCTGGTAGGTAAAAAAAAGTTGGTAGGTAAAAAAAATGTTGGTGGGTAAAAAACGCTCCAAATCATTGCTCAAAGGCTTCTTCACTCTTCAGATCACTGATCAGCTGAGTGAGCTCCGAAGCCATTTTCAATCCTATTGAATGGAAGTGCTCTTCCAGGCGTCTCCAGCATTCGAGGAGATCTTCTTCACTCTTCATATCACTGATCAGCTGAGTGAGCTCCAAAGCCATTTTTACTCCTATTGAATGGAAGTGCTCTTCCAGGCGTCTCCAGCATTCGAGGAGATCTTCTTCACTCCTCAGATCACTGATCAGCTGAGTGAGCTCCAAAGCCATTTTTACTCCTATTGAATGGAAGTGCTCTTCCAGGCGTCTCCAGCATTCGAGGAGATCTTCTTCACTCTTCGGATCACTGATCAGCTGAGTGAGCTCCAAAGCCATTTTTACTACTATTTAATGGAAGTGCTCTTCCAGGCGTCTCCAGCATTCGAGGAGATCTTCTTCACTCCTCAGATCAATGATCAGCTGAGTGAGATCCTAAGCCATTTTCAAGCCTATTGAACGCAGGAAGCTGAAATTTGAGACGGAAGGTCAAGGGAGGTGGTAGGTGCTATTGATGGAGAACCAGTGATCTATACAGAAGGGTGATCTATACAGAAAATAATAAACCTTTGAGCAATGATTTGCAGCGTTTTTTACATTAAATTAAACCTTCTTCGATTTCCAAGTAGGAAAATAAATTATTGAACAGACTGAACACATAAAAACTTTACTTCACAGACAAGGAACAACAGGAACACAGGAAAAACGCAGTCAATGGCTAACCACTACACTGACACCATCACATTTCTGCAAGACCTTGCTCCATATTGACTGCATTGACTGCGTTTTTCCTGTGTTCATCATTGGCTACGTTTTTCCTGTGTACCTGTTGTTCCTTGTCTGTGAAATAAAGTTTTCATGGGTTCATTCTGTTCAAAAATTTAGTTTCCTAGTTGGGAATCGAAGAAGGTTTATTTCAATGTAAAAAATGTTGAAATGAAAGTGAAAAAGGTTTAAATGAAAGTGAAAAAAGTTTAAATGAAATCAAAAAAGGTTTAAATGAAAGTAAAAAAAGTTTAAATGAAAGTGAAAAAGGTTTAAATCAAGGCAAAAAAAGTTTAACTAAAAGGTAAAATACTATATATTTTGGATGTCCTCGACCATCTGGTGTCTTCAGGAAGAAAACTTTGTCTTATGTCCTCAAGTTGAAGACAGTCAAATAAATGGTCAGTTGTCGCCATTTCTGTCGTCTGGCATAGTGAGCAGGTTGGGCTGCCCTTGACTAGAATTTTGTGGAGGTGGGCATTAAGGTAATCGTGACCTGTTAGGTGTCAAAAACCTGCCACAGACTCTTTGCGCGACAAATCTTGCGGAACGCGATTATCTTTCTCCACCAACCCGTTCAATCTTCAACCCTCTGCCGCGCGGCGTTGGGCCTCCTTCGTTTTTGCTGCTACCAAGTCCTTTATGCGCCGCTTTGCCGCTGGAAAAGGTGTCAGAACAGCTGGCATCTCCATCTGGCTGGGATCCTTCCTTAGCTAGTGCGTCAGCTCGCTCATTGCCCAGAATAGCACAGTGGGAAGGTATCCATTGCAAAACAATCCTGACTTCATTTCTGGTCAGTTTTTCAATTTCAACTTTCTTCCCCTCATAACATCCAAGGATTCGGTGAGCGAGTTAGTGGTTAGCGCTTGGATGGCTGCCTGGGAATCAATCAGAATGACTGCTTGACATCGTCTGGATTTCTCAATCAGATCCAGAGCCAATACCGCTGCCCGAACCTTGCCATCAAAGCTAGTAGCCAGCATTCCCACTGGATCTGCAACACTTCCTGCAACAGAAAACGCCCCGGTTCCTCCATTTCTTGTCGCTCTGAGGGCTGATCCGTCAGTATAGACTCGTAGCCAGTCTGGCTCTGGATAGCGATTCGTCAATGTCCCCAGAGCCACAGCTCTCAATTCATGTGGTGGGGTGGAAACATTTGAGACGGGCATCACCAGATCCAAGCAGCCAACCGCTGTAGTCCTGGGAGAGTTTCTGCCAGGGATGGGAAAGGCTCATGTTCCTCAAGCGTCTCAGGGAGGCTATACAGCTCCTGCAGATCTCCTACTCTAGAGAGGAAGGCACCCTGAGTAATGAGAGATATGGGTAAGATTTTTCTTTAAGAGGATCTCGACTTTTGGAAAATACCTTTCAACAAATTGTTAGTGGAGGGAGTAAAATACCCCCCCCCCCCCCTGTGAGTAAAATACCTCGAACTGTCAGTTTCCCATCAAGACTGAAAGACCTCAGATATGCCACGGACTGATAACCACTTCTTTCATTCTTGGATCGCATGGCTATGTATCTTCAATTTCTGTCCTTCCTCAGAAAAATTATCGGGTCCCACAGCCTTCCCAAAACCAAACAAATGGCGTCCAGCTGTATTTTAATGTATCCTAGCCTAACTAGGTCAGTCGTGCTGAGTGGCGGCGCACTTCCGCTAGTTGCGCTCAACTCCTAGGAGAACTGCAACCGTGTCAACTTCAAAGAACCTGAAGAAATCCTGGTGAACAAAAGACTCAACGAAGCGAATTCCAACGGCTGCTTCCATCGGGGGCGGGTATTGATTCCCCGCTCGGGTCAAGTTGGGTCAGTGCGTGTCGTCTTGAGCGTGTGCGTGAAAACCGGTCGTTGGTGGACTTCGTGAGTTCCCAAAATGACACAAACTACAGAGAATATTAGGGAGAGTTTTTGTGTTCATTGACACAGTTAGCGGCAAGGATTCCCGCTTCATCTTGTTTTCCTCTCGACAGTGGCTGTGAATCGCACATGTGTGGCGAAATTGGACGAGTTGCCCAATTGGGAATCAATTCAATACGTTTATTTGCACCAGTTAAAACATTGCAAGGAGTTGCGCCCAATCTTATTATTAGTATGGCAATTCAAAGAGGTTTTTTTAAGAGCGTTTATTTTTCAATATATCAACTAGTTACATTTGGGGTATTGTACATCAGGTAACTATCTAGATATTTACTTCACGTATACAGGGTGTCTACACTTGAGATGGGCATAACTTCAGGGTTCGATTCTACAATATATTTCCAACAAAAAATGTCTATTAGCAATTTTCTTTTAACCCACTCAAAATTCCTTTTTTTTCCACTTTGAAGTTTTTTTTCGCGTTTTCTACCTTACTTCATTAAAACTGTCATAACTCATGTTATTTACCAAGTAAATTCAAATTCGAGGATATTTGATGCTTGGGTACATGAACTAACAACCTTACTTCACTACCTTGTTGTGTAGTGGTTGACATGAAAATGTCCCAATGTGTTGCAGACTCGTATGCAAGCATTTAAAATTGAGTTTATGATTTCGAATCGAGTGTTTTTTCGAAATATGACATGGTACGAAAGGTCCCCAGTTCTGGTTATTTAGCCACACGAATAGCCAGTTGTATTCTTGTTGGACACCCATACCTCTTGTCCCTTTTTAAATTCTCGCCATTTAGTCCGAATTACGCTACATAAAACACGAATATAGGAAAATACTAAATAAAGTTATATTCGCACAAAAATACATAATGTACGAGGCGGAAATATACGGAATAGGAATCGGAATCATACAATAATTGAATTCAAGTTTTTCTTCTCCGAGAGCCACGTCATCCCGTTGCCATGGAACTCTCTAAACTAATCTTCGTTTGTTAATCGCCACATTACCCCCTCCCTAACGGAGCGACAAATCTTGCCGGTAGGCTTACTGAGCGGCCACATCGCGTCTTGGCATTTTCCACAGGTGGTACCGTGGCTGGTGCAGTATCCGACGAAGCCTGGGATGATGGACTTGGAGTTGGCTGAGCAATCAGAGCAGGAACCGGATCTGCTGCATGAGGCACACCAAAGACAGACTCATGTAGGAAGAAGGCTGGCTTCAACCTATCCAGTGAGACAGTGTCTTGCCATTGAGATCCACGGTGTAGTACTTGGGATTTCTCTTGACTACCCTGAAAGGACCGTCGTATGGTCGCTGGAGTGGTTTCTTGACACTGTCCACCCGAACAAAGACGTGACTGGCCTTTTCTAGTTCAGGATGGACAGAAATCTTCCGTGTGTCAGCTCGGGCGCACTCTACAGGACGATACTTCTGGCAAGTTTCTCTCAGACGCTGCACAAAGTCACCATAGTCGAGTGTGGTCTGTTGACTCGTCACCAGCTCACCAGGCAGACGTAGTGGCTGACCATACAACAGTTCAGCAGGACTGTATCCGTGTTCCGGTACAACACTGTGAAGGCCTAGAAGAACTATCGGTAAAGTCTCCACCCAATTAGTTGATGCATGGCACTTGAGAGCTGCCTTCATTGACCGATGCCATCTCTCTACTTTCCCATTGGCCTGGGGATGGTTGGCTGTTGTTCTGAAGTGACGTATTCCTAACGCTTGATTGAGGTGCCCAAACAAGTCAGAAGTAAACTGTCGTCCTCGATCAGTTGTCAGAGACTCTGGGACGCCAAAACGAGAGATCCAGGTGGCTAGGAAAGTAACTGCAACACCTTCATTCCGGTACAGCTTCTGATTCATCTGGGCTTTTTCCACATTCCTTGACATTGATGGTTTAGAAAGTCAAATGGGGTGCACATACGAATAGATACAGAAATTGAACGGTTCGCTAAGGAATGTCAGGCATGTCAAGAAGGTCGTCCAAAACCAGAGGAACCCATTTCTTCCTGGAATGTGCCAAAAAGACCATGGAGTAGACTGCACTTTAGCCATTGTCTCATTACTATCCCGAAACCTAAGAGCAAATGTTCGTCTTCCTGCAAAAATGCAAGTCGACTTGACGCAGTAATGTTCTAATACAGTCTTCAACTGAGCGTAGGAAACAGTCACTCACTTCTTTTGGCCGGAAATCATCCACCAGCATTTTAAATGGCCCTGCTCCAACCGACGGAAGTAGTAATATACTCCATAGATTTTCTGGGATAGTTTTACCCATGATGTATCGCTTTACTACTACTTCAAACCGACTGATGTAATAAATCCATGTTTCTTCATCATCATACTCGCCGAACTTGAACGTCTGCAGTAGACGGTCAAGAAATTTTGTCTCCGACGCTGTTGTCTCAGCATCTCCACCCCCAGATCCCTGTTCATCTCCACTCTCTGCTAGTCCTGCTAATCCTGACTTCTACGTCTCGGCTTATTACTTTCTCTTTTTGGTTTATTATTTTCAATAATAAGCCTTTGGAATCGAGCAAGAAAAAAAAAATTTTAACCCCCCCTCAAAATTTGATGTTTTACGTTTCAAGGTACGTAAAATACGAAAATCGAATAAAAAAATTTCCGTCCGTCCGCCGTACGCCGTACGCCGTCCGCCGTCCGCCGTACGCGGCACTTTTCTTAGCAACACTGGACCGATTTGGTTCAAATTTGGTATATGGGCTCCATTTGGGGTCTAGTTGTGCCGCGAAGCTTTTGGTTGATGTAGGTCACTTCTAAGGGGTGAAAATTAAGGGTTGAAATTTTCAAGAGTGCCCTAGCTCGAAAACTCTCGAAATAAAGGTATTGTTTTTTCACCAATTTTAAATAGTATTGAATTTTTAAAAATTTTTGAGACCACCCGGAGCTCTGTAGGACAAACCGTTCGGTCCCTACGAGTACTTGAAGGTTTTCCTTCGATAAAACAGAATCATGAGTGTGAATCGCAGAAGAGGTCTAATCTCCATTCAAATTTTATCGGACTAAAATGTGGAAGTGCTCTTCCAGGCGTCTTCAGCATTCGAGGAGATCTTCTTCACTCTTCAGATCACTGATCAGCTGAGTGAGCTCCGAAGCCATTTTCAATCCTATTGAACGCAGTAAGCTGAAATTTGAGAGGGAAGGTCAAGGGAGAATACAGATGGTGGTAGGTGCTATTGATGGAGAACCAGTGATCTATACAGAAGGGTGATCTATACAGAAAATAATAAACCTTTGAGCAATGATTTGCAGCGTTTTTCAATTCTACAGCGCCAATGTAAAATAGCCCTCAACTCTGGATCCAAACTGAACTTTATTTGTGTATATTTCATACATCTTTGATATTCCTCTTGACTACTTGACAACTAAACTAGTGTAAATCCTACACCCCTCCCCGCCCCCTTTTTGGTTTATTATCTTTTGCATAGATCACCCTTCTGTGTAGATCACTGGTTCTCCATCAATAGCACCTACCACCATCAGTATTCTCCCTTGACCTTCCCTTTCAAATTTCAGCTTCCTGCGTTCAATAGGATTGAAAATGGCTTCGGAGCTCACTCAGCTGATCAGTGCTCTTCCAGGCGTCTCCAGCATTCGAAAAGATCTTCTTCACTCTTCAGATCATGAAGAGATTTGAGGAGAATACAGATGGTGGTAGGTGCTATTGATCGAGAACCACTGATCTTTACAGAAGGGTGATCTATACAGAAAATAATAAACCTTTGGGCGATGATTTGCAGCGTTTTTCATGGTTTTTTGTTTTTGTAGGCCCTGAGGAAGGTGATAAATTTACCAAAAGCTCGGCAAAGGAGAAGTTCTATTCCCGAAAACTTCATTCCCAATCAATTTGACAGAAGACAGGGTACGTTCTGATGAAATAAAACTTACTGCGGGAGGTAGCGGGAACGTGGATCTCAGATGGTACCTCCGTCTCGCCAGGTATCCAACCACGGCCTGGACAAAGTGTTGAACTTGATTTTCCATCCAACATGGCCGACTCGTATGAACTGAGCAGACGAGCGAAACCGTAAATGTGATTCCATATCTAGGGGCCACTGAGGTCTCCGCTGCTAAGGCAGGTTCTGTTCTGCCGGATTGGTCCTTGACACACTTCAGCCCCAGGCAGTTTCCAGCCCGTCCTCACTCTTAGCATTCCATTTGACTTTACTATTTTTTTCTTCCCCCCGTTTAATTTCCTTCGCAACGGATTTTATTGCTCGAATAAAAACGCTTCCTCCTCTTTCTCTCGGAGTTTCTCTTCTTTTTTTTCTCTTTTTGCGCAATTTTTACGACCCCTTCGCAAACTGGAAGAGGCGTAAAAGAAGGAAAAATTTCACTGGGAGTCAAGGTCGAGCGATTGAGGATAAATAGATTTCAGTTTCCGTTGCTAATTTCACTTTCTTTTCTGATCCACTTTACGAAATTTATACAAATTGGTGGGCAGGTGTGCTCTATGAAAGGTCACTCAGGGGCAGAGATGAAACGACGTTGGATTAGTTGGTGTAAGAATGCTTATTACTCAGCAGAACTGCTTATGTCTCAGTCGGTCGCCCTTCGTTCCTCGTTCTGGGTCAGTATTTCACGAAATCGAAGGAGCAAAAACATGAAAATTTGTACCTAAGTTTGAAAATTTAAAGGATTTTAGAAATTCATTAGTGCACGGCCCTAGGGAATTGAAAAACTGAAATATTGCCGCTGGAATCATCAAAATCGAACAATAATTGCCAGAAAAATATGGAATAAATCGTTTAGAAATTTTTCAAGTTTTGCGCCTTTGATTTCGTGAAATACTGACCCGGAACGAGGGACAAACGGCGACCGACTGAGACCCCCTTAACTTCCGGAAGGGACTAAGTCAAATTTTGTTAATTGTCTGGTCAATGGGTTTTTGAAGTAGTTGTGTTTTTAATGCAATTTCGATTGGTGATTTCTGTTTTGCAATTATTTGAATTATTGTTACTCAAAATTTACGAAAAATCTTTTTTTTTTGAAGCTATTGGTAGATCAGCCACTTCTAAAGGTTGAAATTTTGAAAACGCCCTAGCTCAAAAACATTTGATATAAAGGTATTGTTTTTTCATCAATTTAAGATAGTATTGAATTTTTAGAATCGAATTAGACCACCCGGAGCTCTGTAGGACCAACCGTTCGCTCCCTATGAAAACTTAAGGGTTGGGCTTACGATAAATCAGAAACACGAGTGTGAATCGAAAAAGAGGCCTAACCTTCGTTCATATTTTAGCTGACCGATGTTAGCGATCGATGTTTTTCTTCATGTTTGATTGAGGTAACAATGAGAAAGCCGTGTTCTTTGCAGGCGAGTGATCTATATAGAAAAATAGTAAATCTTTGTGTGATAATTTACAACGTTTTTCATTTAAAAATGTCCTTAACCCGTTTCAAGTCAAGGATAGAAATAACAGAGTAGTGCGAGGAGGAGGAAGAACTGTTTTACAGGATGGCGGCCGAAATAAGGCACAATTTGCTCACCGATTGAGAGCGAAAATACTCCAAATGTTATGAATTTTACATTTTAATGGGATTCAAGAGCCCTCAGTCTTCCAAATCGATGTGATTTATACAATTCATTGTTGTTGGTAAAATGTAAAAATCTATTTTATGGACCGGAATCCGTTTCGACTTGTGACCCAGAACGCTCAATCGCCCAGGATCGATTTTGAGCCACCATCATGCTTTCTGCCAAAATACCTACTTTTCAAAAAAAAAAAAAATTCAAAATCGCATCGAGCTCCCGAACGCCGAAGAATTTTTTCGACGAGTTTAGGATCAGCATGAACGAGACAAAATTCTTCTACGAAGATTTTCCATTATTTTCAATATTAAAATAAGTCGATGCGAAAACGCATCAAAGGCCGGAAATGGGTTAAAAACCTGAATTTTTAGAAATTATGATCACATTTATAAATTCAATTTAGTTAGTTAATTAATTAAAGACGAAAACCGACCCTGGAAAACCCGTAAAACTGAATTTTTTTTCGGGGAATCGCTGGTCACTCTGATCTTGCAGTCAGATTCCTGTACTTCTTACAACAAGTTGGCAAAATGGCCAGTCGGGTGGAGTCTGCCACCAAATTTACGACCTTATGGTTCGTTTTTATTTTCGATATTTACAGTAACGATGGAATTAACGGAGAGTGACGTCACTGTCAACAACTCACCGGTAGGCCCGCTGGCGACGTCCAATCGAGAGCAGCCAAAAGTGAAAGTGTCCAGGAACCTCCCGAAAAAAAAAGGTCTCCCCTCCTTTCACCGCCGCCTCCATCCTGAGCCGCCCCCGGTCGATAAGCGCAACGCCGCCCCCGCCCTCCTTTCACTTTCTACTAGGCCTACTATCAATACCCCACGCCGCCCCCAGGCAGTTGTAAAACCCTTTTCGCCGCCCCTGGAGCCCTTTCACCCGATATTTTCCCGTACTTCTAAAAATAATCTGAAAATACGCGGAGTAAATGCTTATAATGTGAGTTAATACGCGTATGAGTGCAGTTAGGCTGTTATTGTAAACTTGTTTTCCTACGTCACCAAAAATGATGTGTTCATGGTGACTTCAGATGCAACCAGTTGAAGTTTTCCATCAGATATTAGAACTACAACTGGAGTACATCAGCTAGAGCCTTCAACAATACCCAGACTCCCTTCTCGTCTTCAGCAAGATCTGCTGATGGCTATCCTAGTCTTCTGACGAAGAGCATCCAAATTAGCTTGTCATAGAGGCCCATTCGGTGCATTTGTTTGGAGACAAAGCATTCAGGATATTCGATGGAAGTACACGTCTGCAGCAAGATCTCTATCTGGCCACTGTACGACTCTGGCCATCATGAAAGGGCGTACCATTTACTCGATTTTTACCATTTTCCGACGACGAGCATACGATTCAGCTTGCCATTTGGAACCTAATTTGTTGCCAGAAACGTTTTGACAGTGCGATTTAGTCTGTCAGTTCGTTTGGTGATTAAAGTACTCAAGATTCTCACAGCAAATATGGGTCTTAGATCTTCATTAGTTACTGCCTCTAATAAAATGACTTAACTCCTATCCAGTCGTGTAGACTCTGGCCACCCTGGAAGGACGACGAGTGCCACCTTTCGATGTTTGCAACAAGATCTTCTAGTCTTCTGACGGCGAGCATCCCAATTAGCTTGCCATTTGGGACCTAATTTATTGCCAGAAGTTTTGATAGTACAAGTTGCTCTGTGCATTCGTTAGGGGACTAAAGTGCTCAAGATTCTCACAGCAAGTACAGGTTATCGTCATTGGTTACCGCCTCTAATAGAATGACTCCTATTCAACACAGTCAACACAGTCGTGTAGACTCTGACAGACTTCGCGAGTTTTTGGACTTTCCTTTATACATTTCATGCATTTAATTGGCCCACACCGTCAACAAACGGTATGATATTTTTCTCACGAAACTCTCTCTTTCCTCCTTGCATTTCCGAAATTATGACGGCAAAATCTGCAATAGAGAGGTGCAAAACTATTTCAATAAGGTTCGCCAACTCTAGCACTTCCTTGAGAATTACCCACGATGATAACTGTTGTGTTCTGCATCTATTTGAGTGAAGGCGATGGTCCTCTCGATGCGCTGAATTGTAAACTAGCCTGAACCCTACTCAACGGAGAGATTGATCCCTAAGCCTACGGCTTTGGCACTACATCAGCGGCGCCTCGCGACCGACCATCCAGATAAGTGCTTGAATTTTCTATCCGCAAACCTCGGCGTCTGGACCCTGACCTACTGGCGGGAAGTGGAGCATTTACCTAATGAAGCCTAGTGTTCTGAAGAGGTCCCTAAGGGGAGATAGAGGTTCGGCGCCTATGTGGGGCAAACCGTTCCCTCTGAGGAACTGGGCTGTAGGTAAGACAAGAAATGATAAGTCGGATTGACTAGGTACGAATGCATGTAGGAAGACTCTTGAGTGCGGCTTTTATACTCTAGCTATTATGGTGAGGGGAGAGTGGAAAAGAGGTGACGTTAGATGACGTGTTCTTTCCCTTCCTCACCTTATCCGTGTTGGTGATGACTCTTGCCACTCTGGGTTTTCCTACACATCACTTTATTGGAGAACTAACGTACATAGATGTATGACATTACAATAACATTAGATTTATAACTAACATGCTAAGTAACATAAAGTCACAAAATATAAATATTTTCTTAATTTATAACCAATTTGCTAAGATAAAGTAACAAAAACAACAATTTTCATAATTTTCTGAAATCATCCGTCATAATTTTGGACCATTAGGTAAGCTCTATTATCAGTAGTTATAATTATAAAATTTATAACAATACCTATAAATAGTATAAGGTAGTTAAGGCAGGTTTATAATAATCTTCAAATAAATAGTAATAAATAGTGATAATTATAAAATCTAGTAATATAGTAATAAATAGTATATATAGTAATAAATTGTAAAGTAATAAATAGAAATAGTAAAAAATATTAATAGTAACAAATAGTGATAGTAATAAATTGTAATAGTAATACATAGTAATAGAAGGTAGTAGTAATAATAGTAGTAGTAGTAAAATTAAAAGTAGTAATAATAGTAGTAGTAGTAATAGTAATAATAGTGATAAATCGTAAAGTAATAAATAGTAATAGTAATACATAGTAACAGTAGGTATTAGTAATAATAGTAGTAATAGTAGTAAAATTAAAAGTAATAATAGTGGTAATAGTAATAAATTGTAAAGTAATAAATAGAAATAGTAAAAAATATTAATAGTAACAAATAGTGATAGTAATAAATTGTAATAGTAATACATAGTAATAGATGGTAGTAGTAATAATAGTAGTAGTCGTAGTAAAATTAAAAGTAATAATAATAAAAGTAGTTGTAGTAGTAATAGTAATAATAGTAATAAATCGTAAAGTAATAAATAGTAATAGTAACACATAGTGATAGTAATAAATAATAGCATTTAGTAATAAATAGTGATATAAAAATTATTATAATAAAATGTATAATTCAAATAAATAGTAAATAAATAAATAAGGTTAGTTATGGCTTATTTGCATTCGTTTTAGGATATTTCATCTACGAATGACTCCTCCTTTTGCCTGTTATTTACAGGACTATTTTATAAACAGAATGTTGTTAAAAGTCCAAAAAAAAAGTTTATTCCTTCGCTTGATGGAGTATTTGGCTCTCTTATTCCTCATTTTTAAACAATGATTGTAGTTAACAGATTCGTCATCTCAGAACTGTATAGCCTGTAGTCTCGTGATTGTACCACAGGTACACCCTTACGGATATAACACCAAATTTCCCACCGAAAAGGTTCCACCTGCTTCCTGGTTTCTCAAGGAGTGGCGAGAAGAATCTCCGAGAAGAACGCGTTGAGGTCATGCGGGGAAAGGAGCACGGCGACCTACTTAGGACCGCTCGCTACGCCCCTAATTCGGTCAGTGCTCGAAAGTGATAGGTAGGTCCTAACTGTTCAAACTTCCACAATCCCCGAAATGGGTAAAAATATCTCATTCGCTTTTCTCCTTCAGAATGCCGGTAGGAAAACTTTGTTTTCGTGGAGCAAGTCGAAAAATTATAGTCCGAAAATCAAAGACATCAAGTCGATTTCTGATATATTTTGGATTTGTTTCGATTGTTCGTAGTAGCACAGATTGTAAGGCCTCAATTATGTATCTATAGTGTTTTTGGTTTATTATTTGCAATAATGAACCTTTAGATCGAGCAAGGATTTTTTTTTATCCCCCTCAAAAATTGATGGTTTACGTTTCAAGGTCCGTAGAATCCGAAAATCGAATACAAATTTTGTTTTTCCTGTTTTCCTTAGTTGTTCGTTTTGGTGAGGGGAGGAAGTCACGACAGCATTTCCTCAGATTTAGTCTAATCTCTTACGAACCGGCGCTCGGTTGCCCTTCACCCCCCCCCCCCCCATCCAAATTTCATGTATCTTGTGGCATTCTTCTAAGTTTTATAATCTCTACACTTAAGCACTTGTTTAATATCAAAAGTAAAATTTCAAAAGTAGAAAAAAAGTCACTGACTGAGAACCCCTTGATAGTACTGTACTATCAATTACACTATGTAATTCTCCTTTTATTTATTGTACTCATAGGTAGTTTCAGGCGGTCAATTAAGCTGTAAGTGAATTCATGATGGGTTTTGTGCTAGGATTACTTGATAAGTTTGCTAAAAGGTTGTTTAGTATTGATGTTCACATATATGGGTTTCGATGTGTTAGCCAGTTTGGTTCTGTACAGCATATTTCCCTAAAGTTACTGCAGTATTCAAATTTCTCTAATTTCCCAAATCCCAAAAGTTCATCCCAAAAGCATCATAAATTCACTTGCAGGTTAATTGATCGTTTGAAACTTCCTATGAGTACAGTTGCAAAAAACCAAAGGCTTATCCACGGTACTCTACAAGCTCTTCACCGAAGTAGAGCCGCCCAGTACTATTCACCTTTCAAATTGCAAAAAAAAGTCTGCCAAGTGGGTGTGGCACATAGCTTCATCGTATCCATAACCCGATTGTATAAATATCCGATACATACCTAGTAGTTGATCTCAAAACATCGATCTCTAAGTACCTTCCATTATCACAACAATCAATCTACACGTCAATCCGCACAATCTCTGAATATTGTTGGAAAATGTAGAAGCTATGGCTGTTACAAGGATTTAACGTTTGCGCATGCGCACTAAATACTTTTATTTTGGGGACCACGATTTTCATAGTGGACCACCTCTACCCCAACTCACATAATTCTTGAAAATTTCATCGAAATCAGATGTAAAATTTGTAGTAGTAGCGCAGTGGCTACTATCAGTCCGAAGGTGGTGATTTTCATAGGGACAGAAGGGGGGGGGGGATTTTTTTTTTCTCCACTCCAACCCTCACAATCCCTGAAAATTTCATCGAAATCGGATGAGAAATATAGAAGTTATGGCTGTGGCAAGGAATTCATGACAGACACGGAACCAAATTTGTTCAGGAAGGTCTGAAACGTAAAAATCGAGTGGAAATTTTGATTATGGAGAACTTTTTTTTCAACCTTGAAAAGTGAAAACAAAGCTTCCGCTGCTACCTTGGTAGACTCGGAAGCAATAAAGTAAAAATTATATTATTTAACAACTAACATCTTGTGGTTGTGGACTTTTTCTTTTTCCAAATAAATGGGGTTTTTTTGACAATGAAAGTCCTTTTTTCGGTTTCCAATCACTTTATTGTTGGATCCAGCAATAAAGTGATTGGAAACCGAAAAAAGGACTTTCATTATAAATAAAAACCATTTATTAACAACTAACACTAAGCAAATTGTCTTGAGGTAAATTGTACATAAATTCTTCACCGTTATCTATTTCTATGTACGTACGTGCTTCAATTGTCCCCTGATGGCGCTTTACGGCGAAACCTAGCTAGACAACAAGAACGACAGATAACACGGAATGCCCGAAAATATTACGTCGAGCTTCCTCGGACTTTTTCTGTTCACACTCGGAAGGAAGGGGTTCGACTTATCGTTATTTTGTCGAAGTGGGTCACCCGGTTATCGATCGAGCTCGAAGAGGGCTAGCTTGTCCCTAGGACTCGGAGAGAGCTCCTAGACTGACGGCCAAGGGAGGATACTTATTTTTTCTACTATTATGAGCTCACTTGAAGAACGAGAAGGAAAGTAAAGCGTGCAATGTGGTGGAAAACAGATTTTATTGTATATGTTGTACATTGTATGGATTATTGTACTTCCTAACTAAGAATAACAAGGACACATAAAATCCGTTGGTTCCAAAATTATTATGCTGATCAGGGCGAAGTCAACATTTTGCTGATGAGAAACGTGAACTTCACGATCAAGTTGCTGATTCCTTACATTCAAAAACAATATCTTCTTCTTCTTCTTCTTCTTCTTGTAGCACTACAAAAGACTCAATCGGTCTTTTGCTTGAATATCCGCCCGTTTCCAAACTGTTCTGTCATCACTCCAACTTATATTTGCCCGCCACAGGTCTTATAAGAGTCTTGTAAATTCTAATTTTGGTCGCTCTTGACAAATTTCTGGCTCCTAGAAGCTTGGCGAATGCGAAGTAGCTTCGGTTAGCAGCAGCAATTCCTCTTTTCACTTCAGCATCTTCTTCGTCACCAGTGATCCTAGGTACACGAAATTATCGACTATCTGGAATTCGCGGCTCTGAATATCGCAAACTTCAGGGTGATTCCCTGTTCTAGACACTACCATCACCTTTGTTTTGTCCCCGTTAACTTGCAGTCCATGCTGACCAGCCTGTTCTTCTAAAACTTGACCCGTTTTGAACGGCACACTAAGTCAAGGTCATCAGCAAAGCCTAATAGGACCTTAGACTTGTTAAATATGGTTCCCCTATTTAAAAAAATATCTAGGTATAGGTAGATTTTGCACCCGAGTCTACCAAGGTAGCGGAAGCTTTGTTTTCACTTTTCAAGGTTGAAAAAAAATGTTCTCCAAAATCAAAATTTCCACTCGCGTTTCACGTTTTAGACCTTCCTGAACAATTTTGGTTCCGTGTCTGTCTGTCTGTCTGTCATGAAATCCTTGCCACAGCCAAAACTTTTACATTTCTCATCCGATTTCGATGAAATTTCCAGGAATCGTGCGAGTTGGGTCCCCTATGAAAATCATCACCCACGGGACTGATAGTAGCCACTGCGCATGCGCAAACATGAAATCTTTGCCACAGCCATAACTTCCACATTTCTCAGCCGATTTCAATGAAATTTTCGGGGATCATGCGAGTTGGGGTGGAGATGGTCCACTATGAAAATCGTGACCCCCAAAATGAAAGTATTTTGTGCGCATGCGCAAACCGTAAAATCCGTCTAACAACCATAACTTCTACATTTTCCAACAATATTCAGAGATTGTGCGGATTGACGTGTAGATGGTCCCCTATGAGGGTAGTGGTAGGTACTTAGAGATTGATGTTTTGAGATTACCTAAAATGCATCGGATCATCTATACAATCGGGTTATGGATACGAGGAAGCTATGTGCCACACCCACTTGGCAGACTTTTTTTGGTTTATTATTTTTCGATTTAAGTTGATATTGTTATTTTTCAAAATTCCCTAGCTATAATATTATAGAAATATTGGACGGCTTTAAAACTACAGATTGCAGTAATATCTGATTTAATATATCGTAAGAAATTTGATGCATTTACCTATGCTGAGAACAATCTAGTTTCTAAGTGGTAGGAAATTGGTGTTCGGATGAAATCCTGTTTGCTCTTCGAGGATTCCGTTATCACGTGGGGAACTACTGGATGGAACTGGTTCGTGAAGTTAGAATGGATTTGAGATTGAGGATTCCTTGTAGCTACTAAATTGGGAAGGTGTAACAGGTTTCTGGGGTGAAACGTTGAATTAGGTTCTAATCTTTGTTGTAAGGACAATGAGGAATTTCACCGAATTCTTTTTCCTGAATAGTTAATGGTGTCGGATAGATGAAAATTGGGTTAATTTTGGAAAATATGTCTCCTGTTATTTTAGGGAGACATTCAAAATTTATGATTTTCAAAAATAACTGGGAAAACAGACCTCTTCAACTTGAAGCGGAAACGCTCACTGATTGGCTGTTCGGATCGCCATCCCCTCCCGTTGTTGGCCGATGGAACGACAAAACCTAACAGTGTTGCCTCCGAGGACAATAGGAAGTGAGATTCCACGATCTCAGCGCTTCAAGCGGCTGTACATGAACTATTCCAGGATGACGTCATTCTCCCGGTTGTTTTAAAAGTTCTTATTTTCTACACTGTTTTGATTATTCTTAAATTAGGAAGCACAGGCTGAAAGTTTGCCATAGGGGGTTTTTCGAGGTGCTGAATCCGATTTTGGGGTCAAAAAGTAGGAAATTCCGACATGGTGAAATTCCTCATTATGGCAGTTGTCAATGGCAGCCCACTGAGGTTAGCATGTCTTCTCATTGTTAAGTTCCATATTCAATTCATTTTCATGTGGGAAACGTTTATGGATGGAAATGAATCCATGAAGTGTAAAGTGAGAAATGGACTTGAGTATGACTATCAGTACAGTTCCATGTGGGGAACTATCATGGATGGAACTGGGTCCAGTATAGGAAGGTGTTTAAACCTTCCAAAGGAACAGTTAATTTTGGAGAGTTGTGGTCTTATCCTGGGATGAAACCTTTGGTTTAGGTTCTAATCCCCAGAGTGTAATGGCATGGCATGGCATCTCACTCAGTACCATGTAGGGAACTATTTATGGATGGAACTGGACCCAGAGTGTGGTGTTCCACTGGAATTGGGAATTGTGAAAAGTTGTGGTCTTATCCTGGGATGAAACCTTTGGTTTAGGTTGTAATCTGTTGTCTTTGTTGTAATGAGAGTTCAGGCAGTTTGCATGGCATCTCACTCAGTACCATGTAGGTAACTATTATGGATGGAACTGGACCCTGAGTGTAGTGTTCCACTGGAATTGGGAATTTTGGAGAGTTGTGGTCTTATCCTGGGATGAAACCTTTGGTTTAGGTTCTAATCTGTTGCCTTGTTGTAATGACAGTTCAGGCAGTCTGCAGGGCATCTCACTGAGCTCCATGTAGGGATCTATTATGGATGGAACTGGACCCTGAGTGTAGTGTTCCACTGGAATTGGGAATTTTGGAGAGTTGTGGTCTTATCCTGGGATGAAACCTTTGGATTAGGTTGTAATCTGTTGTCTTTGTTGTAATGACAGTTCAGGCAGTTTGCATGGCATCTCACTCAGTACCATGTAGGTAACTATTATGGATGGAACTGGACCCTGAGTGTAGTGTTCCACTGGAATTGGGAATTTTGGAGAGTTGTGGTCTTATCCTGGGATGAAACCTTTGGTTTAGGTTCTAATCTGTTGCCTTGTTGTAATGACAGTTCAGGCAGTCTGCAGGGCATCTCACTGAGCTCCATGTAGGGATCTATTATGGATGGAACTGGACCCTGAGTGTAGTGTTCCACTGGAATTGGGAATTTTGGAGAGTTGTGGTCTTATCCTGGGATGAAACCTTTGGATTAGGTTGTAATCTGTTGTCTTTGTTGTAATGACAGTTCAGGCAGTTTGCATGGCATCTCACTCAGTACCATGTAGGTAACTATTATGGATGGAACTGGACCCTGAGTGTAGTGTTCCACTGGAATTGGGAATTTTGGAGAGTTGTGGTCTTATCCTGGGATGAAACCTTTGGTTTAGGTTCTAATCTGTTGCCTTGTTGTAATGACAGTTCAGGCAGTCTGCAGGGCATCTCACTGAGCTCCATGTAGGGATCTATTATGGATGGAACTGGACCCTGAGTGTAGTGTTCCACTGGAATTGGGAATTTTGGAGAGTTGTGGTCTTATCCTGGGATGAAACCTTTGGATTAGGTTGTAATCTGTTGTCTTTGTTGTAATGACAGTTCAGGCAGTTTGCATGGCATCTCACTCAGTAGCATGTAGGGATCTATTATGGATGGAACTGGACCCTGAGTGTAGTGTTCCACTGGAATTGGGAATTTTGGAGAGTTGTGGTCTTATCCTGGGATGAAACCTTTGGTTTAGGTTCTAATCTGTTGTCTTTGTTGTAATGACTGTTCAAGCAGTTTGCATGGCATCTCACTCAGTACCCTGTTGGGTATTATTATGGATGGAACTGAACCCTGAGTGTAGTGTTCCACTGGAATTGGGAATTTTGGAGAGTTGTGGTCTTATCCTGGGATGAAACCTTTGGTTTAGGTTCTAATCTGTTGTCTTTGTTGTAATGACTGTTCAAGCAGTTTGCATGGCATCTCACTCAGTACCCTGTTGGGTATTATTATGGATGGAACTGAACCCAGAGTGTAGTGTTCCACTGGAATTGGTAATTTTGGAGGCGTAACCTTTCCTGAAATGCAACGTGTTCAACGTGTCCGCACCACTTCTCTACTGATTCATCTAAATATCTATTTTACGACATCTAGCAATATTATTTCGAGGCGTTCCGTTGAATAATGTTTGGGGAAGGGAGATGTTTGTTTTGGCCGGGCTCCTACAGAGCGCCCGTCCTTGCAAACCCTGGCCCCGCTCACCTTGGAGCCCTGCTTGTGTAACTCTCAACCTCTCACGATTTTACGCAACTTATTATATTTAGGAGCGTAAGCCATCGTATTCGAAATTCACAAGAGGTAAACAAAAACGATTCCACCACTTCCTCATCAACAAAAATTACGATTCCCACGGAAAAGAAAGATTTCGGGTGAAGAAAATGCGTGATATCCAGTTATTTCAATCAAAATGTGTCCAACCTGGTACGTTGATGGGTTTTAAATACCTTTCTGTTCCCATCCCTATTTGGCCACAAAAGCTGAGGAAAATTTTTCGTGACAGTCTGCAATGAAAATGAATGTCATGAGAAAGATGAATGAGTGAGAATGAATGGATGAATGAGGAAAATGAATGATGTCGCAAATGATTTGTGACAATCTATACTCGTGTCGTTATTTGTTTTGAACCCTCAGTGAAATTCAAATTTCGGGCCGTCTTTTGAGGTGGTACGCCATCGTCAGTCTCAGAGCTAGTGTTCACGAATGCTTGAAAGCATCTAAAAATCTCCATCTTTAGGTGTCTTGGCTACCTTTATAGCTATATGTACTTCCAATCCATTCAACCCCAAATTGGGAGCCATTTTCTGACTTGGTGCTCCATCAGTCTGACATTGAGCTCATCTAGCTACAAATACTGTTGAATAAACCTGTGTTATTTGTTCTACACGTCTATAAAACTTCCAAATTTGAAACCCTCATCAGTCCAATATTGAGCTAGTGTACACGAATACTTGAAAGCACCTTCTATCAATCTTCATCTCTTGATATCTTGGCTGTATGGCTTCATGTAGGTACTAGGAATTATTTGTCTTGAACTTCAAACCATTCATCTCAAAATTTGAAGACTTTTTCCATAGTAGTGCTCCATCAGTCTGACATTGAGCTCATCTAGCTACAAATACCATTGAATGAACCTGTGATATTTGTTCTGCATGTCTATAAAACTTCCAAATTTGAAACCATCATCAGTCCAATATTGAGCTAGTGTCACGAATGCTTGAAAGCACCTTCTATCAATCTTCATCTCTTGGTATCTTGGCTGTATGGCTTCATGTAGGTACTAGGAATTATTTGTCTTGAACTTCAAACCATTCATCTCAAAATTTGAAGCCTTTTTCCAAAGTAGTGCTCCATCAGTCTGACATTGAGCTCATGTAGCTACAAATACCATTGAATGAACCTGTGATATTTGTTCTGCATGTCTATAAAACTTCCAAATTTGAAACCATCATCAGTCCAATATTGAGCTAGTGTCACGAATGCTTGAAAGCACCTTCTATCAATCTTCATCTCTTGATATCTTGGCTGTATGGCTTCATGTAGGTACTAGGAATTATTTGTCTTGAACTTCAAACCATTCATCTCAAAATTTGAAGCCTTTTTCCATAGTAGTGCTCCATCAGTCTGACATTGAGCTCATCTAGCTACAAATACCATTGAATGAACCTGTGATATTTGTTCTGCATGTCTATAAAACTTCCAAATTTGAAACCATCATCAGTCCAATATTGAGCTAGTGTCACGAATGCTTGAAAGCACCTTCTATCAATCTTCATCTCTTGGTATCTTGGCTGTATGGCTTCATGTAGGTACTAGGAATTATTTGTCTTGAACTTCAAACCATTCATCTCAAAATTTGAAGCCTTTTTCCAAAGTAGTGCTCCATCAGTCTGACATTGAGCTCATCTAGCTACAAATACCATTGAATGAACCTGTGATATTTGTTCTGCATGTCTATAAAACTTCCAAATTTGAAACCATCATCAGTCCAATATTGAGCTAGTGTCACGAATGCTTGAAAGCACCTTCTATCAATCTTCATCTCTTGATATCTTGGCTGTATGGCTTCATGTAGGTACTAGGAATTATTTGTCTTGAACTTCAAACCATTCATCTCAAAATTTGAAGCCTTTTTCCATAGTAGTGCTCCATCAGTCTGACATTGAGCTCATCTAGCTACAAATACCATTGAATGAACCTGTGATATTTGTTCTGCATGTCTATAAAACTTCCAAATTTGAAACCATCATCAGTCCAATATTGAGCTAGTGTCACGAATGCTTGAAAGCACCTTCTATCAATCTTCATCTCTTGGTATCTTGGCTGTATGGCTTCATGTAGGTACTAGGAATTATTTGTCTTGAACTTCAAACCATTCATCTCAAAATTTGAAGCCTTTTTCCAAAGTAGTGCTCCATCAGTCTGACATTGAGCTCATGTAGCTACAAATACCATTGAATGAACCTGTGATATTTGTTCTGCATGTCTATAAAACTTCCAAATTTGAAACCATCATCAGTCCAATATTGAGCTAGTGTCACGAATGCTTGAAAGCATCTTCCATAAATCTCCATCTCTAGGTGTCTTGGCTACCTATATAGCTATATAAGTGTTGTACTTCCAATCCATTCAACCCCATTTTCTGAGTTAGTGCTCCATCAGTCTGACATTGAGCTCATCTAGCTACAAATACTGTTGAATAAACCTGTGTTATTTGTTCTACACGTCTATAAAACTTCCAAATTTGAAACCCTCATTAGTCCAATATTGAGCTAGTGTACACGAATACTTGAAAGCACCTTCTATCAATCTTCATCTCTTGATATCTTGGCTGTATGGCTTCATGTAGGTACTAGGAATTATTTGTCTTGAACTTCAAACCATTCATCTCAAAATTTGAAGCCTTTTTCCATAGTAGTGCTCCATCAGTCTGACATTGAGCTCATCTAGCTACAAATACCATTGAATGAACCTGTGATATTTGTTCTGCATGTCTATAAAACTTCCAAATTTGAAACCATCATCAGTCCAATATTGAGCTAGTGTCACGAATGCTTGAAAGCACCTTCTATCAATCTTCATCTCTTGGTATCTTGGCTGTATGGCTTCATGTAGGTACTAGGAATTATTTGTCTTGAACTTCAAACCATTCATCTCAAAATTTGAAGCCTTTTTCCAAAGTAGTGCTCCATCAGTCTGACATTGAGCTCATGTAGCTACAAATACCATTGAATGAACCTGTGATATTTGTTCTGCATGTCTATAAAACTTCCAAATTTGAAACCATCATCAGTCCAATATTGAGCTAGTGTCACGAATGCTTGAAAGCACCTTCTATCAATCTTCATCTCTTGATATCTTGGCTGTATGGCTTCATGTAGGTACTAGGAATTATTTGTCTTGAACTTCAAACCATTCATCTCAAAATTTGAAGCCTTTTTCCATAGTAGTGCTCCATCAGTCTGACATTGAGCTCATCTAGCTACAAATACCATTGAATGAACCTGTGATATTTGTTCTGCATGTCTATAAAACTTCCAAATTTGAAACCATCATCAGTCCAATATTGAGCTAGTGTCACGAATGCTTGAAAGCACCTTCTATCAATCTTCATCTCTTGGTATCTTGGCTGTATGGCTTCATGTAGGTACTAGGAATTATTTGTCTTGAACTTCAAACCATTCATCTCAAAATTTGAAGCCTTTTTCCAAAGTAGTGCTCCATCAGTCTGACATTGAGCTCATCTAGCTACAAATACCATTGAATGAACCTGTGATATTTGTTCTGCATGTCTATAAAACTTCCAAATTTGAAACCATCATCAGTCCAATATTGAGCTAGTGTCACGAATGCTTGAAAGCACCTTCTATCAATCTTCATCTCTTGATATCTTGGCTGTATGGCTTCATGTAGGTACTAGGAATTATTTGTCTTGAACTTCAAACCATTCATCTCAAAATTTGAAGCCTTTTTCCATAGTAGTGCTCCATCAGTCTGACATTGAGCTCATCTAGCTACAAATACCATTGAATGAACCTGTGATATTTGTTCTGCATGTCTATAAAACTTCCAAATTTGAAACCATCATCAGTCCAATATTGAGCTAGTGTCACGAATGCTTGAAAGCACCTTCTATCAATCTTCATCTCTTGGTATCTTGGCTGTATGGCTTCATGTAGGTACTAGGAATTATTTGTCTTGAACTTCAAACCATTCATCTCAAAATTTGAAGCCTTTTTCCAAAGTAGTGCTCCATCAGTCTGACATTGAGCTCATGTAGCTACAAATACCATTGAATGAACCTGTGATATTTGTTCTGCATGTCTATAAAACTTCCAAATTTGAAACCATCATCAGTCCAATATTGAGCTAGTGTCACGAATGCTTGAAAGCATCTTCCATAAATCTCCATCTCTAGGTGTCTTGGCTACCTATATAGCTATATAAGTGTTGTACTTCCAATCCATTCAACCCCATTTTCTGAGTTAGTGCTCCATCAGTCTGACATTGAGCTCATCTAGCTACAAATACTGTTGAATAAACCTGTGTTATTTGTTCTACACGTCTATAAAACTTCCAAATTTGAAACCCTCATTAGTCCAATATTGAGCTAGTGTACACGAATACTTGAAAGCACCTTCTATCAATCTTCATCTCTTGATATCTTGGCTGTATGGCTTCATGTAGGTACTAGGAATTATTTGTCTTGAACTTCAAACCATTCATCTCAAAATTTGAAGCCTTTTTCCATAGTAGTGCTCCATCAGTCTGACATTGAGCTCATCTAGCTACAAATACCATTGAATGAACCTGTGATATTTGTTCTGCATGTCTATAAAACTTCCAAATTTGAAACCATCATCAGTCCAATATTGAGCTAGTGTCACGAATGCTTGAAAGCACCTTCTATCAATCTTCATCTCTTGGTATCTTGGCTGTATGGCTTCATGTAGGTACTAGGAATTATTTGTCTTGAACTTCAAACCATTCATCTCAAAATTTGAAGCCTTTTTCCAAAGTAGTGCTCCATCAGTCTGACATTGAGCTCATCTAGCTACAAATACCATTGAATGAACCTGTGATATTTGTTCTGCATGTCTATAAAACTTCCAAATTTGAAACCATCATCAGTCCAATATTGAGCTAGTGTCACGAATGCTTGAAAGCACCTTCTATCAATCTTCATCTCTTGATATCTTGGCTGTATGGCTTCATGTAGGTACTAGGAATTATTTGTCTTGAACTTCAAACCATTCATCTCAAAATTTGAAGCCTTTTTCCATAGTAGTGCTCCATCAGTCTGACATTGAGCTCATCTAGCTACAAATACCATTGAATGAACCTGTGATATTTGTTCTGCATGTCTATAAAACTTCCAAATTTGAAACCATCATCAGTCCAATATTGAGCTAGTGTCACGAATGCTTGAAAGCACCTTCTATCAATCTTCATCTCTTGGTATCTTGGCTGTATGGCTTCATGTAGGTACTAGGAATTATTTGTCTTGAACTTCAAACCATTCATCTCAAAATTTGAAGCCTTTTTCCAAAGTAGTGCTCCATCAGTCTGACATTGAGCTCATGTAGCTACAAATACCATTGAATGAACCTGTGATATTTGTTCTGCATGTCTATAAAACTTCCAAATTTGAAACCATCATCAGTCCAATATTGAGCTAGTGTCACGAATGCTTGAAAGCATCTTCCATAAATCTCCATCTCTAGGTGTCTTGGCTACCTATATAGCTATATAAGTGTTGTACTTCCAATCCATTCAACCCCATTTTCTGAGTTAGTGCTCCATCAGTCTGACATTGAGCTCATCTAGCTACAAATACTGTTGAATAAATTTGTGATATTTATTCTACACGTCTAAAACGTCCAAATTTGAAACCCTCATCAGTCCAATATTGAGCTGGTGTACACGAATACTTGAAAGCACCTTGTATCAATCTTCATCTCTTGGTATCTTGGCTATATAGCTTCATGTGCTAAGAATTATTTGTCTTGTACTTAAAATCCATTCAACTCCAAATTGGAAGCCGTTTTCTCCATCAGTCTGATATTGAGCTCTTCTTCACAAGTGCACAAGTGCTTGAAAGAGTCTTCCCATCTCCATTTCTTGATATCTTGGCTTTGTAGCTTCACCTACTAAGAATTGTTTATCTTGTACTTCAAAGTATTTGTCTCGTACTTTTAATCCATAGCACTCTAAATTGGGAGCCATTTTCTGAGTTAGTGCTCCATCAGTCTGACATTGAGCTCATCTAGCTACAAATACTGTTGAATAAACTTGTGATATTTATTCTACACGTCTATAAAACTTCCAAATTTGAAACCCTCATCAGTCCAATATTGAGCTAGTATTCACGAATACTTGAAAGCACCTTCCATCAATCTTCATCTCTTGGTATCTTGGCTGTATAGCTTCATGTAGGTACTAGGAATTATTTGTCTTGCACTTCAAATCCATTCATCTCCAAATTGGAAGCCTTTTTTCAAGGTAGTGCTCCATCAGTCTGACATTGAGCTCATCTAGCTACAAATACTGTTGAATAAACTTGTGATATTTATTCTACTCGTCTATAAAACTTCCAAATTTGAAACCATCATCAGTCCAATATTGAGCTGGTGTCCACGAATACTTGAAAGCACCTTGTATCAATCTTCATCTCTTGGTATCTTGGCTATATAGCTTCATGTGCTAAGAATTATTTGTCTTGTACTTAAAATCCATTCAACTCCAAATTGGAAGCCGTTTTCTCCATCAGTCTGATATTGAGCTCTTCTTCACAAGTGCTTGAAAGAGTCTTCCCATCTCCATTTCTTGATATCTTGGCTTTGTAGCTTCACCTACTAAGAATTGTTTATCTTGTACTTCAAAGTATTTGTCTCGTACTTTTAATCCATAGCACTCTAAATTGGGAGCCATTTTCTGAGTTAGTGCTCCATCAGTCTGACATTGAGCTCATCTAGCTACAAATACTGTTGAATAAATTTGTGATATTTATTCTACACGTCTATAAAACTTCCAAATTTGAAACCCTCATCAGTCCAATATTGAGCTAGTGTACACTAATGCTTGAAAGCACCTTCTATCAATCTTGATCTCTTGGTATCTTGGCTGTATAGCTTCATGTACTTGGCATTATTTGTCTTGAACTTCAAATCCATTCAACTCCAAATTGGAAGCCGTTTTCTCCATCAGTCTCATACAAGTGCTCACAAGTGCTTGAAAGAGTATACCCATCTCCATTTCTTGATATTTTGCCTACTAAGACTTGCTTCACCTACTAAGAATTGTTTATCTTGTACTCCAAAGAATTTGTATCGTTCTTTTAATCCATAACACTCTAAATTGGGAGCCATTTTCTGAGTTAGTGCTCCATCAGTCTGACATTGAGCTTATCTAGCTACAAATACTGTTGAATAAACTTGTGATATTTATTCTACACGTCTATAAAACTTCCAAATTTGAAACCCTCATCAGTCCAATATTGAGCTAGTGTCCACGAATACTTGGAAGCACCTTCTATCAATCTTCATCTCTTGGTATCTTGGCTGTATAGCTTCATGTGCTAAGAATTATTTGTCTTGCACTTCAAATCCATTCTACTCCAAATTGGAAGCCGTTTTTTCTCCATCAGTCTCATATTGAGCTCTTCTTCACAAGTGCTTGAAAGAGTCTTCTCATCTCTATTTCTTGATATCTTGACTTTGTAGCTTCACCTACTAAGAATTGTTTGTCTTGTACTTCCAAGTATTTGTCTCGTACTTTTAAACCATAGCACTCTAAATTGGAAGCCATTTTCTGGGTTAGTGCTCCATCAGTCTGACATTGAGCTCATCTAGCTACAAAAACTGTTGAATAATCTTGTGATGTAATCTATAAAACTTCCAAATTTGAAACCCTCATCAGTCCAATATTGAGCTAGTGTTCACGAATGCTTGAAAGCACCTTCTATCAATCTTCATTTTTTGGTATCTTGGCTGTATAGCTTCATGTAGGTACTAGGAATTAATTGTCTTGAACTTCAAATCCATTCATCTCCAAATCGGAAGCCGTTTTCTAAGGTCTCCATCATCTCTCTCCGTCAGTCGGATATTGAGCTCTTCTCCACGACTTCTTGAAAGAGTCTTCTCATCTCCATTTCTTGGTATTTTGGCTTTGTAGCTTCACCTACTAAGAATTGTTTATCTTGTACTTCAAAGTATTTGTCTCGTACTTTTAATCCATAGAACCACCCATTTGGGAGCCAGCATTTGGGTTTTTTTTGGGAGCCATTTTCTGAACTAGTGCTTATAATCAGCATAATATTACTGTTTCTATATTATTATTCCATCTTCGTTATCTTGGTTCTTCAAAGATTTTGGCATTTGTCCTGCACATCCTTCAAACTTAAAATTGAACGTCTCTTGTGGTTGCATACCATTATCTACCATATCGAGATTTGTGTTCAAAATGCTCTTGAAAGCATCTTTTCGCAATATCTATCTGGTATTAAGAGTTTTTGTCTCCTACGTATCAATAATTAAACGAAGCTCTGAAAAGCCTCGGAATTCCTGGAAAATTGGTTAGGTTAGCGTCAATGACTTTGGAAGGTAGCAAGTGTGCTGTTAAGATTGATGGAAAGAGAGCCAATGCCTTCGAAGTCACCTCCGGCGTGCGTCAGGGAGACCCAATTTCCACCGTTATGTTCAACTTGGTACTGGAATATGTCATACGTAAGCTGGAGGTTAACATCTCCGGGAACATCTACCACCGAACCACACAACTCTTAGCTTTTGCTGACGACATTGTGGTAACTGCAAGGTCAGAGAGGCACCTCGAAGAGGCTTTCCTACAGTTGCGGGCTGCAGCTGAAGATGTTGGGTTGGTCATTAACAAGGACAAAACCTTGTACATGAAGACGTCCCGCAGCGAGGAAAATTATCCTGATTTTGTGAAGTTAGATGGCTCTATTTTTGAATCCACCAAAGAGTTTAAGTACCTCGGTGTTATGATATCCAGCAACAACGACTGCTCCAAAGAGATTCGTTCTAGACTGGCAGCAGGGAACCGGGCGTACTTTGCTCTCCAAGGCCTGAGAAAGTCGAAGGTGCTCTCGAGAAATCTTAAGATCAAACTGTATGAGACAATCATCCGCCCCATAGTGACATACGGCTCAGAGTGCTGGGTTCTCACCAGCAAAGATATGAGAGCTCTAGAGGTATGGGAGAGGAAAATTCTCAGGAGGATATTCGGGCCGGTATGTGATCAGGGAACATGGAGGATCCGGAAAAACTTGGAGCTACTGGAGCTTTACCAGAGGCATGGAATAGTCGGGATTGTGAAGAGCGCGAGGCTGCGATGGTTGGGACACGTGATGAGAGCTGATCCAGAGAGTGGCTTAAGAAAAGTATTAGATGGAAACCCTGGAGGACGTCGAGTTCGGGGAAGACCGCAGAAGAAGTGGTTGGAGGATGTGGAGAATGACATTGAGGAGCTGGGAGTGAGACAGTGGAGAAGAAAATCACAGGAAAGATCAGTCTGGAGACAAATTACTGAGCAGGCCAAGGCTCTCAAAGGGCCGTAGAGTCAAGAAGAAGAAGAAGAAGAACGTATCAATAATACAGTAAATAGGAAGCCATCTTTTGGCTTACGAAATTGCTTTTTGACTGAATCTTGGAGCTCTGATAATCTCTGAGTCTTGGTATGTGCGTAGCTTTTCTCACCAAGAGGTATTTTTCCCGCATTCTAATCAACGAAACGCTTGCGCTCAACAGGATTTTGATCTTTCAGCTTCGTTATCCTCTGAACCGTGGTATTTTGGCTTTTGAGCTTTCGGTATGTGTCCTGCACCTTCCTGTATCTTACACTCCGATAATCTTTGGTAAGCTCTTGGTATCTTAGCTAGTTGTCTCAATCTTAATCTTCCTAATTTGTTGTGGAAGACCTTCATCAGTATGATCTTCAGCATTTCAATGAGTTTGAGTTGGTCGTGAAAAGCTCGTATCGTTGGAATCGCCTCGTTTGTCCACAATAGATTCAAACGATGGATTTCACATTCCTTTCCATCTCTGTCTCTCACATTCTTAAAAGTCGGCTTGGAAACCGTCCGAGGAAGGTGGATATTCCTCTCTCCGTGGGGGCGTTACCCCTCCAGAACTTGCGATGGTGAAAGTGCCGGATGTTGGAGGAAGCGAAGGACCTCATCGGCTCTTCGCCCGTTAAACACAGTTACGGTTAGTTTCAGAGGAAAAACGCCTTGATGCCGGGGCCCGAATTCGACATACAACGCAACCGCAATATTTTTGTGGCAATCCCTCAACGACAGAAGCGCGAAATCGGGAGTAGAGTCTTGTAGCCTCCAGCACCTTCAAAATACTGTAGATTGGGCGGGATATCTACTGAATCAAACGTTTGAAGGAATGTGGCGCAGGGCTACTTTCTTCACCTGATGTAAACTCAACAAAAGGGTCATTTGACTCTTGAGCTAACTATTATACTTTGTTTGCTAAGAATCAAACTTTTTTTCCAAACAAGGGTTTCAACGGTATGCTTGGCTTGGTTGACGAGGGGTTTCAATTACGGCTCGTTTGGAAGACAGTAATTTCTCAAGGTTTCTTGGTATGATACCTTTCCGATTTCAGCCTGATGATCCAATCATCTGGTTGTCCCTGCTGCGTCTTCAACCCTCTTTTGACGAAGTTTCAACTGCGGTTAGTGCGAGGATCAATTTGTTTTGGCAAGTTTTCAGTGACTGGCTGGATCCTGGTTTGTAAAGGTTTCTGCGATCCTGGGTTTTCAAGGTGGAATCCACCTGGATTACAAGTCCCGATCCATTCATCGTTTGGTTGTGTTGGGTTCGCACCTTAGGTTTCACATAACCCTTATTGTGATCCGTGTTAAATGTCAGGACAGGTTTTGGGACAGCCCTGTGGTAACATCCAGCACTGCACGGGATTCCGAACACCCATTTTCAAGTCCGGGAGCCGACCTCACGAACTCCCACAAGTG
This sequence comes from Apolygus lucorum, assembly GCA_009739505.2. Taxonomy (NCBI): domain Eukaryota; kingdom Metazoa; phylum Arthropoda; class Insecta; order Hemiptera; family Miridae; genus Apolygus; species Apolygus lucorum. Next base: position 6,210,747 of record CM019173.2, on the reverse strand, counting down.
TCCTCCAAATCGGATTTAACGAGCCGTTGCGTAACGGTCTCCCAGGTGCTCGACGCTTCTGGACGGAGCTGAACTGTACTCGATCCACCTTATAACCGCAGCTCAGCTCAAACATACGTATTTTCTCATTCGCCATTAAACCATCAAGAACAACAAACCAAACATCAAAACTAAGTAGAAAGTACGAGTATAAACCATCAAAGCCTGAAAAACTCTTTTTCGATGACACGAAAATTTACGGTAGTTTGTCCGCGTGCTGCTGTCATTACCCCTACCCTTGTTTTATCGGAGAAAAAGGTTAGTTATTTGACATATTTCATCTTGTTTTTTGGAAAACTACTCAAAACTAATCCATCATTGTAGTTGTCTACAATAAATTGAATTGAGTCGAATGGGACCAACTTTCCTGAGAACTTAGTAATATAACTTGAAATTAAGTGGAGATTGAGAAAAAGGGGAGCAAGAACGAGGCACGGAAAACGATATCATAAAACTGTTTAATTATCAGATCCCTAATAGCTGAACTTATAACAGGTAGACAAAGTGATTGTGTTTTCATGGATTCTGGGTTATAACAGTCTCCCCCACTAAATTTAGCTAACAATTTTTCGAAATTTAACAATTAACATTCATCAAAACTCGTAGTTCTGCAAATAATGAGGGGGACGTCTTTCTCTTCCTGATCGCCGAAGTCCCTCATGTCCTGAAGTTGCAGTTTGCCTGTTCTGATGCTGGCTTCCTTGCTGGACCACTGGTATAGGTGCAGGAGAAACTGCAGGTCTCGCCTCTTCATCATCAAATATGACAGAACAGCGTTGTACATTCTGGAGAGCGTTTCCACTAATTCTATGTGGTTTTGGTACACGTGTTGACACCAACTGGTTTATGTGTCGTTTGATGGACCGTCCACAATCCAGGAGAATAGTGTAGTGACGTGTGCCCAGACTTAACTACTCCAAATTGCCAAATTTCGCGCGGTTCTGAACGTACCCACGAGACTGAACCCTCTCTCCCTCTTACAAATTCCGAACTGGAGGTGTAGTGATCTTGAGTATAATGGGGAATTTGCCTCAATTATAGATTCTGGAGTTTCAAGTCAAATCCTATAATTTGATTGATATAAGCGAAAGTCGAGGCAGCCTGAGGGACAGTAGCAACGTCACCTCTTGAAACCTGAGGGCGTTTCCTCCTACAAAACGACGCGAAAACTGACCGAATTCAAACTGCTGTGCTCTGGCGAAGCGTAAAAGAAGTATCTCAGCAAATAGTAACAGAGAACGTCAATAAGTAGAGTTGTAGGCGCCCTAGGGACCGAAATTCAAATTAATGTGGGCAATGGCACGATTTTCGAAAAAAATTATCTCACAAGCAGCGATATGAGAAGATGAAGACTAATAATGCTTGATAGACTAATAGGTAGAATCTAATTGCAAAAAAGAGTGAGTAGAATTACTTCTTAGGTCACTTTCGCGTCTGCCTTCTTCCCTCTCCCAGTTCGCGCACTCCTGTGTTTGACCACGTTAGCTAATAGTTTCATTTACGCTTCCAGAGGTAGCACTACTATCTGAAGCGGCACAGATCCCCCCATGAAGTGACTCTTCCTAATACTCATTCCATGAATGGACTCAGATTGGTTAGGCTTCCAGAGGTAGCACTACAATCTGAAGCGGCACAGATCCCCCCATGAAGTGACTCTTCCTAATACTCATTCCATGAATGGACTCAGATTGGTAAGGAAGGTGGATATGTCGAACATGGTTGCCCCCCATACAGATTTCCGCTACATTTAAAATTTCCATCTTCCTTAAATTCTCTCAATTTTTTGGATGCTTTTTTGAGCAGCACACTATGTTTTTTTTCATATCAGTTAACCCTATTTCGAAGAAAATTTTAAAAAATGTGAGGTGATTTCCCCATTCTTGTCTAGAGTCTTTGGTAATCTCAATCAAGCGGTTGACAGACCAAAAAATCATTATACTCTGGTAATTGTTCAAGAATCCTGGATGAAGATCCCTTCCTTGGTAACCGAGCTGGTCTTCAACGTTAGACATCATTGATGTACGGTATTCATGTTACTTGGAGCCTGTAAAGGTTTCACCAGGAGGTGAAACGATCAAAAATCCCTTCCAGTGACCTTTCCTTTTACTTCATGATGTTCTTCCGCAATTCAAAGTTACCCTAAAAACTCCATGAATCTTGGATAAAGGTATTTTATTGCAAACAACCTAGGAGTATTTTCTTGATTGATTTATGCACATTTGGTAATTCTATCAGGATCCAGTAGAAGATGATCACCTTCCTTGGTAGCTCTTCTGATAACTAAATCCTCAGCGATGTATCAACGATCAAGTATATTATGGAATTTCCTGAAAGGGAAGTGAATTCTGATAATTATTTTTTCTACTCGGAATCCATAATTCGTCCAAGAAATGAAACTCCTCGATGATTTTTCCTAGATCCAAGATGACATCCTCCCATTTCCTTGACAACCCAAGCTAGACCTATTTCACTTTCAAACTTTGTTGAGTCCATCTTTGATTGGTCAAAGTTGTCTTAAATGTGGAGTTCATCCTCATAGGCAAGGTGGTCTTCTGGCATCCTTCGAAACTATGATGATTCTGAGGTCCTCCTTATTCAGATGAAACTTGTAAGATTTTCATGTTTTGACCTTTAGGCCCTTGGAAGATTAGGAACTTTGAATCAGTGGCACTATCAGGGTTTCTAGGATACATCGTCAGGTGATGATGCATATAACCACCAGATGTGACAACTCAAGCTTGTCTTCACCTTCAAACTTTGTTGAGTCCAACTTTGATTGGTCCAAGTTGTCTTAATAGATCGTTCATCCTGATTTGCAAGGTGGTCTTCCGGCATCTTTCCAAACTATGACGATGTTCTTATTCTGATAAAATTTGTAAGATTTTTCATGTTTTGATGTTTAGGCACTCGGAACCGTAGGAATTCTTCGAATTTGCAGCACTAGATGGATTTGCCCATCAGGGTCTCTAGGATACATCGTCGGGTGATGATGTAACGCGCACATAACCGCCAGATGTGGAGCCCTCAACGTAATTCTCCTCCTTTTGGAATGTATTTTTTTCAACAAAAGACTCCCGTTGCTCCAGAGTCCCACCCTTTGTGCCGCATTCTTTGAACACTGTCTTGTCAATAGATATTCACTGGATGTCCAGTTTTTACCGCAGCGACAGCGAGAGGGGGGTTTTCTTCTGAGCTGAGTTCTTTGAGGCGTAGCAGGGCGTTGAACCGACCCGCGGCTTCTCGTCCCCACGGACGCGGTTTTCGGGCTCGACCTCCTTTTTTTCTTTCTCTCAGCTTTCGACCTGAGAACCGCTTCTGGACTGTTTGGACGACTGTGAAAAGAACAGTAGTCCAATTAGGTAGAATCACATCTTCTGATGTAGGAGAACCAGACAAATGAGAATCACAAATGCAGAATCTCAGTTAAGAAAGATCTTATACAATGAAGTCCCGTTATGGTACTTTCATCTGCTCTGTAGTTTCAGTCCTGAGTATCAGCCTGTATACAGTTTTGACGTCTTCCCCATCCAATTGTATCATGAATCAATAGAGATACTGCAAACTTCCTCACTCGTATCCAAGCCAACATCTATTCTTGGATTTCTCTTTTCTGCCTGATAATGACTGTTTGGACTCTATGGAGGAGCTGTTTGGACGATTATGGAAAGACCAGTCGTCCAATTAGGTAGAATCACTTCTTCTGATGTAGGGGAATCAGACAAATGAGATTCAAACGCAGAATCTCAGTTAAGAAAGATCTTATACAATGAAGTCCTGTTATGGTACTTTCTTCTGCTCTGTAGTTTCAGACTGGAACATCAGCCTGTATACAGTTTTGACGTCTTCCCCATCCAATTCTATCATGAATGAATAGAGATACTGCAAACTTCCTCTCTCGTATCCAAGCCAACATCTATTCTTGGGTTTCTCTTTTCTGCCTGATAATGGCTGTTTGGACTCTGTGGAGGAGCTGTTTGGACGATTATGAAAAGACCAGTCGTCCAAATAGGTACATTCACTTGCACCAAATATCAATGTTTCCAAATATTCATTTTGAATTCATAAAAACATGAATGTAGCAAGCCTGCACCCTACTTACAAATTAAATAAATAATTATAACTGAAAATAATTGTAATCATTACACTCGCAGTGAATGAAACCTGTGTAAATATTTAAGCGTCAGGTGGATTTTTTCCGTGTCCAACGATTGGGGACGAGGTATCGTCGGTCGATCCACGCGCCATTGATCTCGATCATTGACTTCTCTGACCTCACTGCCAAGGTCGACTCTGATGTCACTCAACTCATCCGTTTGAGACCGAAAACGGAAGCCTTCTACCGCCAGGTATGAGTCGACCTCACAAAGGAGAACCAACTCGATCCACGTAGAAGCAAAAAAAGAAAAAACCGATCCAAAAACAGTTTGCCTTTGCGAGAAATGATGCCGAGTTATATTCCTTAGTAATTTTCCCCCTCAAGCTCATTCGATCTGACACCATAGACCAATCTGACCTAATACCAATTAGGTGAACTGGTCTAACACGAAGAGCACCAATTTATGTACCAGTTTCCTCTCTGGGTTCTAATAAACTTTGAACTTTGTTCAGCTCCGAGTGGCAGCCATTTTTACACCAATTTCCCCTGAGCCAGTTCAACTTCTGAAAAGAACCAGTGCTCTAGAGCAACCAAATGAATAATACTCATTTGCTCGATCTGCAAGGTATTGAAATATATTCACTATTATATTTGATGGAGATGGGATAGGTCTAGACCATCTGGGGGGCGGCTACACGGCCATCCTGACAGTCACGTCGTCCTCGACGTGCTGAAAACAATCAAACCCAACCAAAATGGTGTGGTTAGTTCTTATCAAAAGTACTTTTTACACCCTTACCTTTGCTCGGTGGGTGAACACAATTATTGAACAAGAAAAAGCTTCATACAAATCTGGGGATGGACGAAATAGACACACCTCGTCCAAAAAAAATCACAAAATGAAAATACTGAAAATGGGTCATTCTGACCAAACTGAGAACTGACACATACTATGTCAAAACATGGAAAATGAGACAATCTGGTATTATTGATCAAAATACCGCTGGTATTACTGACCAAAATGAGACAAGCTGGTCTTACTGACCAAAATGAGACAAGCTGGTCTTACTGACCAAAATGAGACAAGCTGGTCTTACTGACCGATATACAAGCCGATCTTACTGACCAAAATGAGACAAGCTGGTCTTACTGACCGATATACAAGCCGATCTTACTGACCAAAATGAGACAAACTGGTCTTACCGACCGATATACAAGCCAGTCTTACTGACCAAAATTAGACAAGCTGGTCTCACTGACCGATATACAAGCCGATCTTACTGACCAAAATTAGACAAGCTGGTCTTACTGACAGATATAGAAGCTGTTCATACTGATCAAAATGAGACAAGCTGGTCTTACTGACCGATATACAAGCCGATCGTACTGACCAAAATCAGACAAGCTGGTCTCACTGACCGATATACAAGCCGATCTTACTGACCAAAATGAGACAAGCTGGTCTTACTGACCGATATACAAGCTGATCATACTGATCAAAATGAGACAAGCTGGTCTTACTGACCGACATACAAGCCGATCTTACTGACCAAAATGAGACAAACTGGTCTTACTGACCGATATACAAGCCGATCTTACTGACTGATATACAAGCTGATCTTACTGACCAAAATGAGACAAGCTGGTCTCACTGACCGATATACAAGCCGATCTTACTGACCAAACTGAGACAAGCTGGTCTTACTGAACGATATACAAGCTGATCATACTGATCAAAATGAGACAAGCTGGTCTTACTGACCGATATACAAGCCGATCTTACTGACCAAAATGAGACAAAGTGGTCTTACTGACAGATATACAAGCCGATCTTACTGACCAAAATGAGACAAGCTGGTCTTACTGACCGCTATACAAGCCGAACTAACTGACCAAAATGAGACAAGCTGGTCTTACTGACCGATATACAAGCCGATCTTACTGACCAAAATGAGACAAACTGGTCTTACTGACCGATTTACAAGCCGATCTTACTGACCAAAATGAGACAAGCTGGTCTCACTGACCGATATACAAACCGATCTTACTGACCAAAATGAGACAAGCTGGTCTTACTGACCGATATACAAGCCGATCTTACTGACCAAAATGAGACAAGCTGGTCTTACTGACTGATATACAAGCCGATCTTACTGACCAAAATGAGACAAGCTGGTCTTACTGACCGATATACAAGCCGATCTTACTGACCAAAATGAGACAAACTGGTCTTACTGACCGATCTACAAGCCGATCAATTCCTGAAGTTTTTCGAATTGATTTTGAATTGAATTACAAAAACTACAAAAATAGAATCTTTTTTTACCTCAATTTTTGAAATTTTGAGCCCTCAAAGTTGTGCGAAATTCCTGGCTAACGAACTCATTGCTATTATGAACATTTTAGAACAAACTCGACGTTTACTACACACACACACTCATAAATATTAATATAAAAAACGACAGAAATCGTTTGGAACGTTCCAAAATAGATTTCAGTTGAGGAAAAACATCAAAAAAGTTGATGGTAAAATTTTTGAGTCTATTGCAAAAGTTTAATTATTTTTCAAACATTCGCTAAAAGTTGTTTTTTCTCCACACAAACCACAATGAATCCTCTAAATTTGAGAAAATAGGGCTGTTAGTGAGAAAATGAGGGGTTCAGCTTTGGCCGAGCGAGCTGCGGCATGTGTCTCTGAGACGAAACTCGGACTGGTTGCGGGGCAGTGAGTTCGAGGCTCGCCAATGGCTCCAATGGGAAGCCATGAGTGAAATCATCAGAACAAATTCTGATCTTCCCTTAGGAAGATTGATGACGTCCGCGACGCCAGGAATGGCAGTCGGACGAAAATCCAACCTGAAATGGTTGTTTACTTACTTGAGTGAGAAATCGATGTTTTAAAGAAAGTTCCGTTTTTGCGTTCACATGCGGGTTGGTTGGATTGACGAAATTCGTAGGGGACGAATAGAAATTGGACCACAATTGCAAGTTACGACCGACACCGAAGTTGATCAAAAACCCCCAAAGCTCAAAATGAGAGCGAAATTTTTGATTTTGGAGGAGCCTGAGGTGAAACCCGGGAATCCAAGAAATAACACGATTAAACCATTGAGAGGTTTTTACACTTTTTTTGTGCGTCTTCCAGAGAATAATGAATTGCCTTCATTCCGCGGGCACTGGCCACCTGTTGAGCTCATCATTCACTTCTCTCCGTCGACAAATCGATTACATTCTACATCACAATGGAGCGTTCGCCTATTCAACAACTTTATCGCCTGTCCATCGCTGGTCACCCGGCTAAGTAGGTTCGAAAGCCGAGATACTGTAAAAATAGGCTTAAAAAGGGTGAAATGGGGTTAATAAGATTGCAACTTGGAGGTCTGAAGTTGAAACTTGGTGGAGATGTTCCTTTTGGCATTGTACTAGAAAATGGGTCAAGTGGGTGTGGCACATAGCTTCCTCGTACCCATAACCCGATTGTGTAGATGAACCGATGCATTGTAGCTAATCTCATCTATTTCTAAGTACCTACCTTGCGTCCTCATAAGGGACCATCTATACGTCACCCACAGAATCCCCTAATATTTCTTCAAAATCGGGTGGAAAATGTGGGAGTGATGAGGAATCCACATTCACTGTGATAAGGAATTCACATTTGTTAATGCGCATGCGCATAAAAAAGATGATTTTCATAGGGGATATTCTACACGTTAATCTGAAATATTTGTCAATCGATTGGGAATGAAGTCTTCAGAAATAAAACTCCTCTTTTGCCGAGCTTTCGGTGAATTTATCACCTTCCTCAGGGCCTACAAAAACAATATTCTCCCTCAACATTTAAAACCTAATCATCCTGAGAGTAGAAAACAACAAAAATAGAATCTTATTCAGGCTTATAGCTTCTAAACAGTGTGTCAGAAAGAAAGATGTATGAGTCCTATGTCCTCCTAAATCTGATACTTGGCGAAAATAGGGTGTTCATGCTCGATTTTGCTTCCAAGTCTACCAAGGTAACGGAAGCATTGTTTTCACTTTTCAAGTTAAGAAAAAAAGAAAAATGTTCTCCAAAATCAAAATTTCTACTCACGTTTAACATTTTAGGGTTTCCTGAACAATTTTGGTTTCTTGTCTGTCTGTCTGTGTCTGTCCAAGGTGAGTATAGGAGAGGTGTGCTCAGGCTCCACGGCTGGTAAGGGGTGTGACGTCACAAGGGTCCTCCGGCGCCAGCCTCCCTGCGTCATGCAGTTTTTTCCACGTGAGAAATTTATAGGTACTTCAACCAGCAAGTTGTAATACAATTTTGGGAAAATTCTCTCGGATTGTTGTCTCGGGCAAAGTTAGTAATACATGGACGGGGTTTCATGGAAATTCCATCTTTTTCTGAATTATTGTCATTCCTTGCCTGTAGGTCAATTTCTTGACACAAACTTTTAGAATTCGAGCCTATGAAAATGGTGATATGAAACAATTAACCCTGCACTTGGCGAAAGTACCCCATGGCGATTCTTAACAATTTTCCCTCCTAAAGTGTACTTTAGGCCCTCCAAAAACATGGTAAATTGTCAAATCTTCTAAAATATTCAAATTTGAGCAGGTTTTCAACACATGTGGTATAATAAGTACGTATATCGTACACTGCCGAGTCACCGATGAATGAAAATTGTTATTAAATAAAATATATTTCGTTTAATTCAATTAGAACAAAATTGGAAGAGAAAAAAATAATCTATAAAATAAAATAATGGAAGAATCGCTAGTAATTATACTTACTTGCACCAATTAGATAAAGTAGTACAGAAGTGAATGTACAGAAATACAACTATGCAGTCTCAATCGAAGACGTAACGAGTTTATCTAAAATTTTGGCAGTTTTCCTAAGGCAATTTGTTTCAATTTTTCCCTTAGCCCTCTAAATACATGGTAAAACTGAAAAAGCTTCTATAACCCTTTGACTACCAATTTTTTTTTATCAAGAAAATTAGTGTTTTTAATTTGTATCGATTAGGTATAATATATATATAATATACCATCATATTATGACCAATGAATGGTAATTATTCAATATCTTGAGAATAGGATGAGAGGGGGGGTAATTAGGGGGTGGGACCTATTGTCCCACTAATATGATCAGATGGGATCTATTATCCCACTGGTATGATCAAGTGGGACCAATTTCCCCATTGGTACAGTAAAAAATATAAAGTTTCGCTAACATTCTCTAAAATGCTTTATTATCGTATTCAAACAATACAAATGATATGTAAAAAAATGATTTAGAACCCAAATCATTTTTTTTTTTGTAAAAGTTACAGCCAACCCCGTACAATAGAAATTATATTGTTATGTAAAAATTATAATCCAAATCATGTAAGTATTTCCCGCAATTCTTCGCTTGTAAAGCGTCGTTTTCACTGGGCTGAAAGCTGAATGTGGGAGCCCGAGAAGCGTTCTGATTGGTGGAGCTCCAGGACGTAGTTATAGCGGAAAGAACCAGATCGCGTTCATGGCCGGTTCACGATCGTTTGTTCCCAACCTCATCACAACAAGTCACCTTGTTTATCACATATTTTTCTCATTGGTGCGTAACCGGCCGCATCCAAGTAATTAATTTGATAACATTTAGTTATATTCGCGATATGTACGAAAAAATCGGGCGATATTCAATAATACACTGGGTTTCAAACGTTTCTAAGGGTGGCAGTTGTCGATTCAACATTCGAACTACTGGCGATAGGGACAACAACAATTGCATGAGGAACTCTGAAAATATCTTTCGCCTCGATTGGTTTTTCCAAGTAATTTTTACAAATTGAAATGATGATGGAACGAAAAGTTATCAATTTCTGGTCATTCGAAAGGATTTGAAAAGAAGCGGTATGAAGAGTGTGTCCTCTCCTCCCCGCCTCTTCAGTAGTAGTTCCTCAATCCTAGCTGAAAGTAGATAGCGCCACTGAGGCAGCCTCAAAAATACTTGCACACCATTTTAACGTTGGCTTTCTTCTCTGTTAACTTGTCTCCATTACTCTGTGGTCGTTTTCGATCCATTCTACAAACTGCAAATAAAATTAAAAAACGGCTCGCTACAAACTTCAAATAGAATTAAAAACGTAGGCAAAAACAAATCGGGAACAAAAGTAGGTAAACACCAATGGGACATAATCGAATAATATTATAATTGCATGTTGATTTTGTTTACTTATCACTTTATCGCGAGGAAAAAACACCTTCTGATACTCGCCGACACTCAAATTTATAAGAAACACTGATTACACTAGGAGAAAAAGCTGTGTTCCACACAAATGAAGGTGCCAGACGCTTCTTCGCATTATCATCAGTCATGACATGCGATCTAGCGGCTGCCATTGGAACAAGAGGACATTGTGTTAAGCGGGCCCCACACGATCAAACATGCTTGACAAGCATGGTTTGACAAGCCGCGCTTGTCAAGCATGTTTGACGTTTGACGCCGCACCCACACGTTCAAACCAACTGTTTCAACCGCATCCACCAAGCTTCAGTAGTGTTCAGTGTTCATGTTGCGTTCATCTGTTCAATCTGTTTCAAGTATGGATATTAACCATCTGAGTTACCTGTATTGCCACATCAGAGCTGAAGCAACAAAAAAAAGAAGCCAACAGGAAGATAAAAAGGTCCATGTGGACCAAACAATGGCTCTTGAAGAGAGCTACTTTTGGCCACGTGAATCTCTTGGAAGAGCTGAGGTGTGCTCCTCAGGATTGGCACAACTACAAAATAATCAAAATCAGAGATTTTACCCCAATAAGGGGATCTTCAGAGATGAGAACGATAATTTGGTTAATAACGGAGTATAAATATGAGTATAAATATCGGAGTAGTCCATATCGATAAAAAAGCATCGATAATCGGAGGCAGAATATCGATATTATCGATAATCGTTTTGCATCCCTAATGGAGACTGTGATTCACAGACGCCAACTCGGTGATTCACGGAAACTAACTCTGTGATTCACAGTAAAATTACCCCCCACCACCCTTTTTTCTTGATGGTTTGAAGGTTTGATGGTTTGACGCTCACCCACACAATCAAACTTGGTTGTCAAACCTCATGTCTGACAGCAAATTTTCTGACAGTGACTGAAAACCGTCAAGCGTGCTGTCAAACCTTCAAACATGACCCCCCACACGATCAAATCTGCTTGACAAGCGAGGTTGGCAAACCATGCTTGTCAAGCATGTTTGATCGTGTGGGGCCAGCTTTATACCTCTACCACTGGGACACAGATTGGGGCGAATATTATTGCTTGAAAACCCAGTAGTTTAGTGATTTACACGGTTAGGACGATATGTCCCGTTGGTAGTCAAAGAGGAGTTTATCTAAAATTTTGGCAGTTTTCCTAAGGCAATTTGTTTAAATTTTTCCCTTAACCCTCTAAATACATGGTAAAACTGAAAAATCTTCTATAATGGACAGAAAATACGTGTGGTATATTAGACGTTGCGAAGTATAAGGTTAACTATCGTTTCTCGAATTTTTCGTTTGAGAGTAATATGAGTAAGTTGTTGTGCCGGGTAAGATGATGTGTCATGGATTATGGGTTATGGATTTATGCCACGTCCACTTGGCAGACGTTTTTCAATTTATTTCATCAAAATATTTGATATTTTTAGTATTGTTGCTATCTAATTTGAAGGGAGGATTTATTATTCATGGATCGGATCTTTTTATTGTGTTATGGATGCGAGGAAGCTATGTGCCACACCTACTGGTCAAAATCAGGTAACAAGTGCATTGAAGGCCTTTCGAAGGAGAGGATGCACCTGCCATGATAGTCCGCTAGTCAGCTGCACCCCCCCCCTCCCCCTCATCTATTGTACGACACTCATCTCAAGGACGACAATGACGTCATGAGTCCCCCCTTCCGCCGTAGTCTCTCGCGGGGGGGGCTCCCCCTTTTTTGCCCCCCTTCCGAGGGGGTGACGTCACTTCGTGGCTCCGAGTCCGCCTCCTCCTTTTCGGAGAGGGCGAAGGAGCCCTCCTCGCGTTCGGCGTGAGGGAGCAGGAGGGGCTCCACCTCCTCCTCATCTCCGGCGGGAGGGGTTTTCGGTGTCGGCAAGGCGGAACTGACCTTCCTCAACGTCCCGTGCTGTCACGTGAACTCATCACATTCCGGTAATTGGATTCCTTCAAGTTGCAGACCTCCACCTCTCAAACTTTTGAAATCCCTACATTTTCGGAAAAATTCATTTTTGAATACCAATAACTGTATCAAGTGAAAATGACCAAATTACAAATTAGTGGGTTTTCTTGACAATAAAGTCTTTTAGCATGGAACATGCTTTAGCCTTAAGCTAACTGGCAAAAAGCGTCACGTTTTTGGTAGATGGCGATGTGTCATGATGATGTGGAAAGCCCTAAATTTATGCATAAGTTAGAAGAAACTGAGATAAACCCCTGAGTTAGAAGAACTGTAAACAACATTCGCGGTAAGAGCCATCATAGATTTAGCGAGGTTTTATTTCGAAAGAAGATGTTATTAACATGGATATGTTTTTGGGCTGGGGGTTTTGCGTAACGACACCAAAATTTGCGACGACTAGAGATGTGTCGGTCAGGAGTGACCGTATTGAAAAGACCTTATCTTCAAAACGACCTTGTCTGAACTGAAAGTTTTGTCAAAATGAACACGGTCATTCGTTCATCAACCCACTAATCGAGTTTTCCGAGAACAACTTAAGAAGGCCAACAAAACGAATTAATTGCACATTAATTATACATGGATCACGAATGTGTGAAAATGACGTGGAAGTACCACCGGAAAGAAGTAGCTGGAAGTGGTTTTCTGAACAAAACCTTCCATCATCCAAGTGAAGAATGAGGAATTTCACCATGTCGGAATTTCCTATTTTTGACCCCAAAATCGGATTCAGCACCTCGAAAAACCTCCTAAGGTAAACTTTCAGCCCGAACTACCTAATTTACGAATAAACAAAACAGTGTAGAAAATACGAATGTTTAAAAAAAAAACGGGAAAATGACGTCATGCTGGAATAGTTCATTTATGGCCGCTTGAAGCGCTGAGATCGAGAAATCCATAGTCCCCAGATGCAACATTTCACGAAACAGTAAAGTTCGAAATCGAAAAACTGAAGAAAAAAATAGAAAAAGCAAGATGGGGAAAATTAGGTTTCCCCTGTTCTTGTTTGATAACTTTTCTCTTAGATAACACGATTTCGTCGTCCCAATGGGCAACACTGGGAGGAGACGGCGATCCGAACAGCCCAATCAGCGAGCGTTCCCACTGCACGTCTGTTTTCCCGGTTAGTTTTGAAATTAAAAATTTTGATTGTCTCCCAAAAATAACAGGAGACTTATTTTCCGAAATCAGCCCGATTTTCATCTATCCCACACCATTACCTATTCAGGAAAAATGCAAACAGAAATCGGTAAAATTCCTCATTATTCGAATGAACTGTGGACTAAAAAGAAAACTGCAAGACAAAAAATACTCCATGATTCGTACGATTTTTTACTCTTTCATTCGTTTTTGTATTTTAGTTCATTCGATTCATTCAAATCACCTACTCATAATGAGGTTACTGTAACCTATTCCGACTCGTTCGATTTACCAACTCGCGACCGGTTGGTTGTTTGTCTGTGTGTGAACGGGTGAACGGATTCAAAAGACCTGGTCTCTGTAATGAGTGACCGTTTGGGATTCGAATCCGCCAAATGCCAAATGTTTTACGCACCTCTAGTGACGACCCGGCACTTTAGATTATTATTAACTCGAATGAAAACTGAAGGCGACCAGTATTTTGAGGCAGGTACCAAGGAATTATTCACCGGTTTTCAACCAAATATTAAGTTATTAGGTACAAATTAAACGAAATTTGTTTATTTCAAATACAGTAACGTTACACACTGAATATATCGATACCTTAAAGCACAAAGCAGCTATGTCCAAAAACGGAGTGTTGAGAAAAACGCAAAAGAAATTATCACCAATGCACAATTCCTAAAATAATGGCTTATCACATTAAACTCTTTAATTTCCTCAATAAATTTTCAAGCTATTATCGTCAAGAAAACTCAATAATAGTTTTGTTGAATTTGAGTTTTTCTGAAATTAAAAAAAAAATAAAAAATGTGGAAGGTGGATGGACATAGCTCCTTTGTGCTTTCTCTAACAGTAAACATATCCATGATTCAATGTTTTTCCGTGAAGCGGAGAAATTTACTTTGATTTTAATTACATTATGTCTTTACCTCTTTTGATTCTTTTCTTACCATATAGGCGGGTGACACGAAACAATTTTGCTGACTTTCAGCTCTGCAGTGATGGTTTTTGGTGTTTTATCATTCTCCGTTGTGGATTGTTGTAGACGGCGTTTGAATTTATTTTGTACATTGGCAACGTATTTACGAAATGGAATCAAAGGGACCTGAAACACGGGTGTAGGGAATATAAAATAACATAATATTTATACTTCCATTTAAGGATCTCGTTGCCATCAGTTTTATTTCAATTTGAATTACCAATTGTAATGTAGAAGTATTTTATTAATATTTTTGCATTGTAGTTATGTAATTCTATGGCTGATTGTAAATAAAAACTAGGTATGGTATTAAAAAAAAGGATCTCGGGAGGCCTAATTTACGTATCATCATATTCATAGCAAAACACACGTAGTAAAAACAGAATACATAGTGGAAGGAAACAGGATACAGATTATACACGGCTAAAGCATGTTCCATGTTTCTTGAATTTTAGCCAAAGGCTCTGAGCAGTAAGCATCCGGGGGTCCAGGGTGCTTGTCCCCTGGCAAAGCCTGAAGGGTCGAGTTTTTTTTTTTTTAAATAAAAATAAACGGCTTGTGTTCAGAATTTGATAGCTGAAAGCTAACTAAAGAACAAGGCAGTCAGTGTACCAACGTTACAAAAAATAAAGTCGGTGGTCGTTTGACACGTTTGGTCGGTTCCAACACCCCCCATTAGAGAAGGGCGAAACGGTTTACATTTGCGTATTAGGTTCCACTGTTACCTCTCTGGGTTGGTAATAGTTTCCAATAACCTGTTATTTATTAATAGGTTATCTCAGGAACCTTCTCAGAAGCTCATTCCGACATACCATTCCAAGGTATCGTTTCTTTGATTTCTACAGTTCGTTCCTGACCTACGTTCGTTTGTTTATCATGTTATATTGTTATTCCATTCCAAAGTATCATTCCGTTGATCTCTAGTTTTCGTTTCCTACTAAGAATCTCTAGTTTTCGTTTACTACTAGTTGGAGTTTCTATCAAGTTATTCTCGATATATTCATGTGTTAGTGTATTTTCACTCTTTTTCGATTAAAAAAAACCCAAGCTAATGTTCTGGCTCCACACATTTTGGAAAATGGAAAAATCGGTCCATTGTAACTAAGGAAAGTGCCGCATAAGGCCGAATTTATTTCGATTTTGAATTCTACATTCCTTGACGTAAACTGTTAAATTTTGAAGGAAGGTTACAATTTGTTTTCCTTGCTCCAGTCCAAAGGTTCATTATGGAAAATAATTTACTTACCAAAAAGGTTTTGTTTTTTCGTCAATTTAAAATTCAGACGATTTTGGTTTATTAAATTCCATAATGAACCTTTGGATAGGAGCTAGGAAAGCAAATTGTAATCTTCCTTCAAAATATAACAGTATACGTTTCAAGGAATGTTGAATCCAAAAATCGAATGCACGTCTTTTTCTGTCCGCCGTACTTTGCCCAGTCCCCATGGACCAATTTCGATGAAATTGTAATGGAAAATGTCTAGGTCAGTTCTAAGGGGTGAAAAGTGGGGAAAAGCCAACCCAGCAACCAATTCAAAATTCCTCATTAATTCCAAAATGTATTGCCCGAAATTGCTGAATTATTCCAAAAGTCCTCCCACCAAATGTGTCCAATCCATTCGTCCTAAGTACCCCGTTACATCTTACGTTACATCTTACCAAAGTACCTTTCAAGTTCCCAACCAAATCCATATCCCCTCCACCTAAGAAATACGAAATCAGACCATTTAGACGAAATGCCTCCTGCAGTTTTATTCAAATTAATTAATGTCGATGTTTTGTTGCAGGTGAGTGAATCGTGGAATGACGCTGTTCATCGGTAATGTACTCCCCAGCACTTACGTCCTTATTCCTTATTAGTAGGGCTGGGATCGAAATGCTCGATAAAATCTCCGGATATGCTCGAAAATCATGTGTTTTATGCTCGATAGATATGTTCGAAAAACCCATTATATGCTCCAAAACCCCGTTATCTGCGGTTAAATATGCAGAATATGCTCGAAAAACACCGTTAAAGCTCTAGAAAGAAAAATGAAACAAAAAACCAATAACTTATCTTTGTGTTCGAGCTTTATTCTATATTAATTGTATGTGATACACTGCTATATTCGCACTAAATTTTCAAGAATATATATATACACCTATGAGAAGTTTTCTTATAAAAGATACAGTTTAAAAGTTAATTTACAAAAGGATCATAGAAATATGCGAGTCAATGAAGTAAAAAATCTGCATTGGTTTGTAAAAAGAATTTTTCTATATTTTCAGTTGTCAATGATTTTCTCAAATCAGTCAATAAACGTTTCCATGATGCTGAGTGCCCACTTGTGGCTCTATGTTGGGAAAATTGAAAACCCTCCGAAATCTTGATCTGAAAATAAATACTTAAGTAAATACGCATACGTGAGAAAAAATATATTGAATGAACAAAAATAAAGCATTGTGGACTATGAAAGTATTTTCAAATATTGCTGTAGAAATACGAGCACCCCCTCAATGATCCCATGAAAAACCAGCGAATCCAAATGTCAATTTCTGCCTTGGAAATGTGAAATCTGAGGATCTACTGGGTCTGCACTCCGAATTCCTAGACCTATCTCTACTTATCTAGTAGGTAGGTACACATACGACTTACTTGAAATTTCAACTGTTTGACCCTTAATGTAAAAGGAAGTACATGTGAAAATGTCAAAATCGAAAAGAACTTACCTCTTTTTCGCACATTTTGCAGAAATGAATTTTTCCATCAGTGGAAAACGAGTCAAGGTCTTCCCTCGCACATCTTCGGAGTCGCATTCTAATCCGGAAGAGGTCAATTAGGGTGTGGGAATGACCTCACTAAAGGTTAACTACCTGCGGTTTTATTATTCACACCAGACATTCTTGTTTTCGAACTTGATGGATGGTCAGGGCGCAAATTCGGTAGGGGAATTCGAAGAAAAACAAGCTATTTACACGAAAACCACAGGAATATTCATTTATATGCTTCTATCCCGAAAACCGTGGTTTCATGCATTTGTATGCTCGGTAAATTTAAATTGTGTTGTTACCAGAGAGGTGAAAATACCATCAAAAGGCTTCTTTCAGTGCATACTACCCAGGAAAGTAATATGCAAATATGCTCGGATCCTAGCCCTACTTATTAGGTTCACATTGTGGAAGAAAGAGTGTGAGGGTGAGGGCGAGGGTTTCTTCGTATCAATAAGACGATTGTATAGATAACCAAAGTCCAAATACGATGAATATATCATGATGAAATTAAGGATGGGTATCGTTATAAAAGTATCGATACTGTATCGTATCCGAGTATCGATATCCCAAGTATCGTTGGGCATGAGTATCGATATTTTAAAATACGAGTATCAATACTTTAGTGTCACTAACTATCATCATTATCCAATTTTCTCAAGAAAATTTCTTTTTAACATGTTTAATGTTTTAGGGCTGGGGGTCATTCTGTGAATTCCGACACGCAAATCTGCAACGTTTTTTTTTCTTAGTTACCACGGACCGATTTCTTAGTTACCACGTTATATCGGCTCCATTTGGGGTCTAGTTGTACCAAGATGGTCACTGATCAGCTGAGTGAGCTCCAAGGCCATTTTTTTTTCACTATTAGGAGTCCAAGAAGAGTGATTTTTTCCATGATATAAACGTTATTTGTGCAACCAAAGAGTAATGGCCCAAAAGCCTCTCTACTCTAGTACCTTCTCGTTTTTAGCCGTCATGTTGAATTTTCCGCGAAAACAGTATCGATATTTAGAAATATCGGATCCAAAGTATCGATATTCAAAAATATCGGATAGTGCAGTATAGATACTAAAATATCGAGTATTGGTAGTACGAAAGTATCGATATTTTGAAATATCGAGTATCGATACCCATCCCTAGATGAAATTTGTAGGGGATCATCACAGTGTTGCCAACTCATAAAATCGGAACTCGTATATGTCCAGAGGAAAACTCGTACTAAAGCTCTTTCGTCCAAAGGGGCAAATGCCAGGGATACACTGCAATTTTTAGAATCGTTTTTAGTCCCCTAGGTAGGCATGTAGCGATAATTCACATATAAAAAATTGAATTTTTAATAAATGGGTGCATAAACAAGTATGAATATTGTGTTTTTAAACACTATTACAGGGGTAATTCGCTGGATAGACATGCTTACAGATACTATACTCTCAGTAATTATTATAAAAATAATTTCAAATTTCCACAGTCAAATACTATTGTTGACGTTATGGTGAGTTTACATAAACGAAATAATAATTTTCGTATATGCAAGTAGGTACCAGCTGTAAGAGGTCCCTAAGCCTGGGAGGTCTTAGGTGCTAAAATCTTATTATATGGTGAAAAGTACAAGGGTACCACTTGTATAATTGTATTGATAACGTCAGTCAAATTTTGCAGCGGCAATTTAACCAGAAGTTTCTCCAAGGGTAATCCCTTCTGTCCGAATTTTTTGGTATGCTGCCTGCACTTACCCACCATTGTACCTACAATTTGTTTCCCTGCCTGCGATCAGCACCTGTGTATGCAACATTGATTTGCAATTTAAGTACCCACTATATCTTAAAAACGAACCACCCCGCCTTGTATCTCTTTCTAATACATATCCTGATGAAGAGTGGAGACCACCGCTCGAAATGCATCGACTTGGAAAGAAGAAGAGTATTTCATTATACCCTTGTACTTTTCACCATATAATAAGATTTTAGCACCTAAGACCTCCCAGGCTTAGGGACCTCTTACAGCTGGTACCTACTTGCACATACGAATATTGTACTTACCCAGCTTTTAGAAATATCATTTTGAATTAATAATTTTCGGGTTTTTTCTCATCTAGTTCATGAATCTAGTTCATTGCCTGAACTACGCGTATGATAATTTCCATAACTTTTCAAATTTGGCAAAGTTTCTAAAACTTTGTGTTAAAAGTGTCTAAAGACCAACGTGAGCTCAGTAGGTTGAATAATACAGAAGGTACACTGATTCAAAAATAGGTAGGTAAAATTTTGGTGTTCGGGACGTGTTTTGAGTTTTTCATTCGCCAAACTACTCATTTTAGAAAGGAATAAAGAAAGAAGAATTTAAAAGAAATTTTATCGGCTTCAATTTCAAGCCTTAATCATAAAACTTGAATACAAACTTAGAACTGTGCTCATGATTGAGTACTTCAGCTCTGCTTCTGAGTCGGTGAACGCTTTCTTGCATTTGATACGATCTACAGGAGCACCTGAGGAGCTCCACCATCTTGAGTTTGAGCCGTTGCTCACGGGAGAATCTAGGAAATAACCCGAATAAAATGTTAGGTAGGAAAGCAACTACTGTATAACTAAGTGAAACAGTAGGTAACTGTTATTTTCCCGCTCAAGGAACCCGTTCCGCGTGTGGTTCCCCGTTCCATATAACTGTGACAACAGGCAATTAAGGTTCATTCGTCATCTAATCACCCGTAATTATTAATCGCTCCCGAACTCCGAATAATCGAAGAATATTACGCTAAGTACTCGACATGATGCTGGATTGGGGTATATCCACTTGAAGTTCAAGATTCGAACTGCATTGTAGCTGTGAAACGATGAAATAGCGGATAAACTGCAGCATCTATTAGAGTCTAACTCATTCCTATCAATCAGAGAAAGATGCCAAGACCTATTTAAAACAGTGGAACTCTGCTACTACCCCAGTGATCTGGGGAAAATCCAACCCAAACATATTCTCCCAAAAGTCAAAAAAGGAAAAAAAGTAAATAAACGCAGGAATGAGGAAAAATGAAGACGTAATAAAAGAATAAACGTCTGCCAAGTGGTTGTGGCACATAACCCGATTGTATAGAAGATCCAATGCATAGTTAATCTCAAAACATCAATCTCTAAGTACCTACCACTACCCTCATAGGGGACCATCTACATATCAACCGGCACAATCTCAGAATATTGTTGAAAAATGTAGAAGTTATGGCTGTTACAAGGATTTCACGTTTGCGCATGCGCACAAAATATTTTCAATATGTGGGCATGATTTTCAAAGGGGACTCTCATAATTTCTGAAAATTTCATCGAAATCGGGTGGGAAATGTAGAAGTTATGGCTGTAACAAGGAAATACATATTTGCGCATGCGCAGTGGCTACTATCAATCCGGGGGTGATGATTTTCATAGGGGGGCATCTACACGCCAACTCGCACAATCCCTGAAAATTTCATCGAAATCGGATGAGAAATGTAGAAGTTATAGCTGTGGCAAGGATTTCATGACAGACACACAGACAGACAGACAAGGAGCCAAAATTGTTCAGGAAGGTCTGAAAAGTGAAACACAAGCGGAAATTTTGATTTTGGAGAACATTTTTTTTCAGCCCTGAAAAGTGAAAATAAAGCTTCCGCTTGGAGATAAAGACTGAAAATGGAAAGAAATACAAAAGCTGAAAAGAACAAAAGACAAATCACACTGGATTTCAAATGGAGAAATTGAAATGAAAAAGAAACGCTGCAAATTATTACACAATGGTTTATTATTTTTCTATATAGATCACTCGTCTACAAAATCACCAACCATCCAATATGAAGAAAAAAAGAAGAAAAAAAAAAAAAAAAAAAATCCAAAAAAATAAAAATCACCAACCATCGGTCAGCTCTAATTTGAACGGAGATTAGGCCTCTTTTGCGATTCACACTCGTGTTTTGATTTATATATATATATTTCAATATAAACCCTTAAATTTTCGTAGGGAGCGAACGGTTAGTCCTACAGAGCACCGCGTGGTCTCAAAAAATTCTAAAAATTCTATAGAATCTTAAATTGAAGGAAAAACAATACCTTTATATCAAAATTTTTTGAGTTAGGGCGTTTTCAAAATTTCAAAATTGATTTTGGAACCCTTAGAAGTGACCTACATCAACCAAAATCTTCGGGGCACAACTAGACCCCAAATGGAGCCTACAAACCAAATTTCATCAAAATCGGTCAATGCTAAGTGGCAAAAGTGCCGCGTACGGCGGACGGCGTACGGCGGACGGACGGCCAAATTTGTATTCGATTTTTGGATTCTACGTACCTTGAAACGTAAACCATCAAATTTTGAGGGGGTGTTGAAATTTTTTTTTTCTTGGTCGATTCCAAAGGTTCATTATTGAAAATAATAAACCAAAAAATGAAAACTCAATCATGATTCGCTGATTCTAAAGAAAAATTAAAGAAAGAACTGAACTGGTCAAGTGATTTGAAACTGGAAAAAGTGGGTGTGGAACATATCTTCCTCGTATCCATAACGTGTATAGATGATCAGATGCATAGTCTTTCAATTTGAGGGCCATGATTTTCATGGTGGAACCTCGCCCCCTCCCCAATTCGCATAATTCCTGAAATTCCTGAAAATTAATCGAAATAAGGTGGGAAATGTAGAAGTTATGGCTGTGGCAAGGATTACATGACAGACAGACAGACACGGAACCAAAATTGTTCAGGAAGGTCTAAAACGTAAAATGCGAGTGGAAATTTTGATTTTTGAGAAATTTTTTTTCAACCTTGAAAAGTGAAAACGAGCTTGGTAGACTCGGAAGCAAAAGGAATGGAAAAGAGAAAGAAAATTTAACGACGGGTTTTGTATGTTTAAAAAACTATAGAAAAGAGAGAGAAGCTAACCGCTGGAAGGCTGGTGAACAGGTGGTTTTGGGGAATAGGCTACGTGAATTTACCAGTTGAGCATAAAATAAGAATGGAGGTTGATAAATTGTGCGATTAAGTCTTAATGGAGTGCGGTGTTAATTAATAATGGGTTTGATTGGGTCTCGAGAGAGTGTGGTAGTTGTGACAAATCAAACTTCAAGAGTTGTCTGACTGGATTCTTGTGATCAACAACGTTTCGAACGAATTCATGGAGTTATTTCGGTGGAAGCTCCAGGTCGATGGTCGGGTTTGAATGTTTTCCCGAACCCAGCAGCTTCCACGCGAAGATACCTCCTAAAATTAGACGACGCGTTTTGATGCTAAAAATAGGGGAGGCCACACGGAAACAATTTCTGGCCGACTATCAGAATGAACCTTTTCGCTCCTCTGCTGCGCGAAACTCGAGTGAGAAAAAAATCCTGGGAAAGGAACCATCAAAACATGTAGAGGGATCGCTAAAATGACACTACTTTCCTTACGCAGACATGTTCGAAAGAGGCAATTTTCGTTCCAGTGCTGAATATTTAAGAACCCTGGGTGTAATTCATGTGAAGTGCATGATGGGATAAAGAGGAGAGATTATATGTTATCAAGAGTGAGCGCTAATCAGTTGTTTTAGTTGACCACTTTTATCAGTAGTGGGAAGAGATAGACGTTGACGACATCATTAAGATATTAGAAAAAACTATCGAGAGAAGGTTTGTCACTCTGTGAAAGACTTACTCTAACAATTAGGGCTGAATCTGAGATTGAATTAGCACGAATTCCCATCACTAAAGAGCATATTGGGGACATAGGAAATACGCCAATTCCCTTCAGATAACAGAATTTTTGGGGATTTAGAAAATTAGCCAATTCTCATCAGATAAGAGAATTTTTGGGGATTTAGAAAATGAGCTAATTCCCTTCAGATAAGAGAATTTTTGGGGATTTAAAAAATCAGCCAATTCCCTTCAGATAAGAGAATTTTTGGTGATTTAGAAAATGAGCCAATTCCCTTCAGATAAGAGAATTTTTGGGGATTTAGAAAATGAGCCAATTCCCATCAGATAAGAGAATTTTTGGTGATTTAGAAAATGAGCCAATTCTCATCAGATAAGAGAATTTTTGGGGATTTAGGAAATGAGCCAATTCTCATCAGATAAGAGAATTTTTGGGGATTTAGAAAATGAGCCAATTCCCATCAGATAAGAGAATTTTTGGTGATTTAGAAAATGATCCAAATCCCATCAGATAAAAGAATTTTTGGGGATTTAGGAAATGAGCCAACTCCCTTCAGATAAGAGAATTTTTGGGGATTTAGAAAATGGGCCAATTCCCTTCAGATAAGAGAATTTTTTGGGATTTAGAAAATGATAAGAATTTAGATTGAAGAATTTAGATTGAGAATTTTGATTAGAAAATCAGATAAGAGAATTTTTGGGGATTTAGAAAATGAGCCAATTTCCTTCAGATAAGAGATTTTTTTGGGATTTAGAAAGTGAGCCAATTCCCATCAAATAAGAGCATTTCTAAGCACATAGAAAATGCGCCAATTCCTATCAGATAAGAGAATTTTTTGGGATTTAGAAAATGAGCCAATACCCTTCAGATAAGAGAATTTTTTGGGATTTAGAAAATCAGATAAGAGAATTTTTGGGTATCAAGAAAATTAGCCAATTCCCTTCATATAAGAGAATTTTTGGGGATTTAGAAAATGGGCCAATCCCCTTCAGATAAGAGAATTTTTGGGGATTTAGAAAATAGCCAATTCCTTTCAGAAAAGAGAATTTTTTGGGATTTAGAAAATGAGGCAATTCCCATCAGATAAGAGAATTTTTGGGGATTTAGAAAATGAGGCAATTCCCTTCAGATAAGAAAATTTTTGGGGATTTAGAAAATGAGGCAATACCCTTCAGATAAGAGAATTTTTGGGATTTAGAAAATGAGGCAATTCCCATCTGATAAGAGAATTTTTGGGGATTTAGAAAATGAGCCAATTCCCTTCAGATAAGAGCATTTTTGGGGATTTAGAAAATGAGCCAATTCCCTTCAGATAAGAGAATTGTTAGGGATTTAGAAAATGAGCCAATTCCCATCTGATAAGAGAATTTTTGGGGATTTAGAAAATGAGGCAATTCCCTTCAGATAAGAGAATTTTTGGGGATTTAGAAAATGAGGCAATTCCCTTCAGATAAGAGAATTTTTGGGGATTTAGAAAATGAGGCAATTCCCTTCAGATAAGAGAATTTTTGGGGATTTAGAAAATGAGCCAATTCCCTTCAGATAAGAGATTTTTTAGGGATTTAGAAAATGAGGCAATTCCCATCAGATAAGAGAATTTTTGGGGATTTAGAAAATGAGGCAATTCCCTTCAGATAAGAGAATTTTTGGGGATTTAGAAAATGAGGCAATTCCCTTCAGATAAGAGAATTTTTGGGGATTTAGAAAATGAGGCAATTCCCTTCAGATAAGAGAATTTTTGGGGATTTAGAAAATGAGCCAATTCCTTTCAGAAAAGAGAATTTTTTGGGATTTAGAAAATGAGGCAATTCCCATCAGATAAGAGAATTTTTGGGGATTTAGAAAATGAGGCAATTCCCTTCAGATAAGAGAATTTTTTGGGATTTAGAAAATGAGCCACTTCTTTTTAGATAAGAGAATTATTGGAGATTTAGAAAATGAGCCAGTTCTCTTCAGTTAAGAGAATTTTTAGGGATTTAGAAAATGGGCCAATTCCCTTCAGATAAGAGATTTTTTAGGGATTTAGAAAATGATCCATTTCCATTTAGATAAGAGAATTCTTGGAGATTTAGAAAATGAGCCAATTTCCTTCAGATAAGAGAATTTTTGGGGATTTAGAAAATGAGCCAATTCCCATCTTATAAGAGAATTTTTCGGGATTTTGAAAATGAGCCAATTCCTTTAAGATAAGAGAATTTTTGGGGATTTAGAAAATGAGGCAATTCCCTTCAGATAAGAGAATTTTTGGGGATTTAGAAAATGAGCCAATTCCCTTCAGATAAGAGAATTGTTAGGGATTTAGAAAATGAGCCACTTCTTTTTAGATAAGAGAATTATTGGAGATTTAGAAAATGAGCCACTTCTCTTCAGTTAAGAGAATTTTTAGGGATTTAGAAAATGGGCCAATTCCCTTCAGATAAGAAATTTTTTAGGGATTTAGAAAATGATCCATTTCCATTTAGATAAGAGAATTCTTGGAGATTTAGAAAATGAGCCAATTTCCTTCAGATAAGAGAATTTTTGGGGATTTAGAAAATGAGCCAATTCCCATCAGATAAGAGAATTTTTAGGGATTTTGAAAATGAGCCAATTCCTTTAAGATAAGAGAATTTTTGGTGATTTGGAAAATTAGCCAATTCCCTTCAGATAAGAGAATTTTTGGGGATTTAGAAAATGAGCTAATTCCCTTCAGATAAGAGAATTTTTGGGGATTTAGAAAATGAGCCAATTCCTTTCAGATAAGAGAATTTTTGGGGATTTAGAAAATGAGGCAATTAATTCCCTTCAGATAAGAGCATTTTTGAGCCTCAGTAAACATGGGATTCTGTTTAAAAAAATTATAATAACAAGGACATGAAAAACCACTTCAGACAACAAAATTCTAGAGAACGAAACGGAATTTTCAACTACTCAAAATCATAGATAGGAAAAAAGTTGATTAAGCTATTATTAGTCTCGAAATTTCAATTAAGACGCGGAAAAAAAACTTACACTGCAAGTAAACGGAGTTTGTTACGCCCAATAATTTATTAGGTGATTTTGTGAAGCAGTCTTTATGGAGGGAATAATTGAATCTGAGATGGAGATTACAGGAATCCGTTGGGGTCCGAAGGTGGACCAGGATTGTGAGATGGGTCATTGGCCTGCGGTAGGTGCGCGGGTACATTCCTTCTTCCACTTCTCTTCTTCCCCTCGGCTTCTTCCTCTTCTTGGTGGCGCGTCGGTAACGGAGTCGCCGCGGGAGGGCTCCGAAACCTGTTGGGACGACGATACCCTCTTTATAACGCGAGTACCTACCTGGATTGTGGAACCCGCAACCTCCGAGATCCACTTCGTTGCCGGTAAAACCCCAGATCAGCCTCAGACTGGGCAACGATAGTATTGGATTTTCTTATTTGACGTACAGCATAGCTTGGACAAATATGCAACAGTATTTCAAACAGACATTTTTGCAATTAACAAATGTATTATGACACTAGTGAACCTTGGCATCGGCAACAAGAAAATAAACATCTTTACTGATAGCCAAGCAAGCATAAAAGCCCTTCAAAATCCCATCACCACCTCAAAACTGGTGTGGGAAACGAAAAGGTCAATAAATAACTTGTTTCTTGGAAACAACAAAATTTCTATAAAATGGATACCCGGGCATACCAACCAGCTTGGGGATGAACAAGCCGATATTTTGGCAAAAGAGGGTTCGAAGAAGGAATTCATAGGACCTTCTCCGGCAATGGGCATCTCAAAAAATGCCTGCAAAGAAAAGGTCAAAAATTGGGAATCCCAAGACCTTAACATGGTCCAAAGAAACTGATCAATACAGACAGACCAGAATGCTTATTACCTCATACTATCCCAAACAAGCCTTATGGCTGACTTCCAAAAGTCGAAATACCTTCAGGCTAATGATAGGCATTCTAACGGGGCATTACGACTTTTGTAGAATGCTGAACATCATGGACAATCGAATTTCACCGATGTGCCCATGTGAACAGGAAGAGGACTCCGCTGAACACTTCCTATGCAGATGCGACCGCTTCTGGAGGTCCAGAACGGAAGCATTTGGTCACCACATTGTGGAACGCGCATCCTTACGCGAAATTTCCTGGAAAAGGATGAAAAAATTCGCGGATCTAAGCGGAAGATTTACTGACTCCAACACGGGGTAGCCAGCCGGCGGAATCCTCTTTTGGTTTATTATTTTCAATAATAGGTAAACCTTTGGAATCGACCAAGAAAAAACTTTTTAACACCCCCTCAAAATTTGATGGTTTACGTTTTAAGTTACGTAGAATCCAAAAATCGAATGAAAATTTGGCCGTCCGTCCGCCGTACGGGCACTTTTGCCACTTAGCATTGACCGATTTTGATGAAATTTGGTTTGTAGGCTCCATTTGGGGTCTAGTTGTGCCCCGAAGATTTTGGTTGATGTAGGTCAGTTCTTAGGGTTCCAAATGAATTTTGAAAACGCCCTAACTCAAAAAATTTCGATATAAAGGTATTGTTTTTCCTTCAATTTAAGATTCTATAGAATTTTAAGAATTTTTTGAGACCACGCGGAGCTCTGTAGGACAATCCGTTCACTCGCTACGAGAATTTAAGGGTTTTACGTACGATAAATCAGAAACACGAGTGTGAATCGCAAAAGAGGCCTAATCTCCGGGAACTTGGCAACTGCCCTCCCGGCAAACTGCCCTCCTACCTCTTTAGGTCAGTTTAAAACCCCGGTTTTAAACTGCCCTCCTAGGCCATCTCGAGCAACTGCCCTCCCGGTAAACTGCCCTCCTGTTTTAGGAGGTCAGTTTCGAACCCCGGTTTTAAACTGCCCTCCTAGACCACCTCGAGAAACTACCCTCCAAACTTCCTGCTTCCAACTTTTGAGGGCCAGTTTCGAACCCCGGTTTTAAACTGCCCTCCTAGACTACCTCGAGCAACTGCCCTCCCGGTAAACTGCTCGGAACAGATCTCCTCTACCTGTGCGACTTCTCATTTCTGCGACATGGGTCTCTCAAAAGAATAATGAGCTGCCAATGATAATGGATCTTCAGTCACGATCATCAGTATATATTAGGAATAAAATAATTAGAATATCAATTTCATGGAGAAATCGAGTTTTTACGCGAAAATCGGAGTTTTTTCCATTAAATTGGCATGAGACTTGAGGGTTGGATGGTGGGCAGATGGCTGGAAGGGGGTGGACTTTTGCCTCCGAGACGGTGATTTCGCTGAAATCAACAAGAAATCGCAAAGTCGACCATACCATTAGAAAGTTGATTAAATTTGCAAGTTTTCCTGAGATTAGACAGTTTACAGCAAGTTTTCCTGAGATCTAGTCGTGTTTGTAAGGGCTAGGAGGCCAGTTTACCGGGAGGGCAGTTGCCAAGGAGGGCACTTGCCACGGAGGTCCATTTGTAAGGACCGATTCGATGAGAGGGACCTGCTAATACGTGATGTGAGCAGGAGGGGAGTTTCTCCTGACGTACAGTAAAAAGTGGCCTCCTCGGAGGGCAGTTTACCGGGAAGGCACTTTCACGGGGCGCACATTTGTGTTTCGGGTTGAAACTACCCTCCCGCAGGAGGGCAGTTGCCACGGGGGGCACCTGCCCTAGGTCCTAATCTCCGTTCAAATTTTAGCTGACCGAAATACGATCGATGTTTTCTTCAAGTTGGATGGTTGGTGGCTTTGCAGGCGAGTGATCTATATAGAAATTTAATAAACCATTGTGTAATAATTTGCAGCGTTTTAAAATAAAGGGGCCTCGAAAGAGGGAGAGTATAAGCCATCTGTGCCTGAAACTCTTTTCCAATGGCAACCCCAGGCAGTGAGTGAGTGACTTACAGCATTCTTAAATCTTAACAAATTTGACTTCTTTGTAAAGAAAAGTTGCAATTGTGCATCAGGTACCATGACTTCAGGAAGTGCTTAGCTTCCTCATATGAGATGTCTAGAATACAAGGGGCGTAAGTGACTACTTTTAGATTTCCTAGCTTCTGATTTCAAAGTTCCATGAATATTGCCAATCACCGGGCGCACTAAACTCTTCAAAAATGTTGTCTAGTGCTGTAATGGGGCTTAGGTTTGATTTAACAATTCTGATACTTGAAAAGTTTTCTTTCAAACGGGCTTATATCCACTTGGACTTTGTTGTGGGAAATTGAGAAAATCTAATTTCATGGTGAAGAAAGTTGTCTAAGGTTAAATATTCCAAATAGTTCGTTCATAGAACTTTCGATTGTAAGACCAAATTTCGAAATTTTGGCATGCGTTTTGAGGGAGAAACGGCCATGTTAGTTGAAAGGTCTCTCGCGGGAGTGCGATAGAAGTGAGGTTAGACGAATGTTGGATCAGAAACACGAGTGTGAATCGCACTTGAACATTCAATGATGAAAGTGAGCCAAATTTCAGGTTATCATAGGCGATCTATGTTCCTTTCTTCGAATGGAATTTCATGTCATTCAGTTGAGTAACTCAACACTGTTAAGAAACTTCCCGTCAAAGTAACCTTGATTCGTGGAAGAGCCGAGTTCTTTGCAGATGGGTGATCTTTACGGCAGAGGTGTGTTGCCCTGCTCCACCCTGGATCAATCTCATAAGCGCGTCAAATCTGGGAGAGATATTCTTCACTCTAGTATTATTCTAGGCGGTTTCCAGCTTCGATGTTGGAATTTTCCCGCGTTAAAGCGAGCAGAATTGTCGTTCCGTTGTTTTCTGTTCGGAGTTGCGACCAAATTAATCATCATCAAGACGTCGCTCGAGCGAAATTGAGGGGTCTCCAGTCGAGTGGGTGTCCGCTCACTTCAATCCGATTGGTCCGCCAATAAAACCGAATCTACTTCAGCGAACTCAACGCTTTCAGTTCATCGTGTCGAACATGAAAATTGTCTGCTAAGTGTGGCAGACAGTGTAAATTCCTGTCGTATTGTTTTACAGGGTGTTGATTCTCCAGGTGCCAACAGGGATTTATTCCCTAAAATTCATCTTAGGATGGATTGAAGTATTTAAGTACATGCTAATTGACGTGATTGA
Source organism: Apolygus lucorum (assembly GCA_009739505.2). Lineage (NCBI taxonomy): Eukaryota > Metazoa > Arthropoda > Insecta > Hemiptera > Miridae > Apolygus > Apolygus lucorum. The sequence goes on along the minus strand of CM019173.2, from coordinate 6,180,893 downwards.
TTTATAGTTCAAAATAATTCAATTTGGCAACGTATTTTTTTTTTTTTTTTTTTTTTTTCATTTTGAAGTGTAAATGTCGATTGGCCGAGTTATGCAAGAAGAGGAGAACACCTGAAAATCCGCGTAGCGCCGCCCACCTGAGCGAGAGAGGAAACCGTTAGATCCTGGGAATCTGTGTCAGCGACCCTGAGGGGGTTCAGAGAGGGAGGGAAGAGAAGGACCGGTCATCCAGGAGAGGGCAGAGGGAAGAAGTTCTGAGGTCCTCCAGGAGTTCTGAGGAAGTGCAAAACAAGAGGGCGGAGTTGAAGAAATGCCAGGATGGTTCATTCTAGAATTGTAGAATCTTAGCGATTCGTCCTGATAGTGGGACAGGAGTTCCAAGAGAGGAAAATTGGGAGTCGGGAAGAAAACACGTTTGCTCTTCAGAATTGGAAACGCTCTTCAAAAGTTTGAGGAAAAGTGAATTTGAAAACAAAAGACTTGGTGATTGGGAGCTGAATGATGGTAAGAGAATTGAGATGAGAGACGTTTTGAATTGGCTCAAGTCCAAACAAGCTCCTCAGAGTTCAGTATTAGGTTTGCACACCTGCCGCTTAACACATGGGGTTCGAGGCTTCAGATTACAGGTGGTCTCCAGCAAAACATGATGGTTCAAGAAGGCATATGAAGAAGATTTTAGTTTGAGGAAGAGTGAATTTGAAGGCAGCAGACATGGTGATTTGGAACTGAATTGGAGGTAAGAGAAGTGAGATGTTGTGAATTGGATCAAGTCAAGCAGACAAGCACATTGGCTCCTCAGAGTTCAGTGTAAGGTTTGCACACCTGCCGCTTAATACATAGGGTTCGAGGCTTCAGATTACAGGTGGTCTCCAGCCAAACATGATGGTTCAAGAAGGAATATGACGAAGATTTTAGTTTGAGGAAGAGTGAATTGGAAGGCAGCAGACATGGTGATTTGGAACTGAATTGGAGGTAAGAGAAGTGAGATGTTGTGAATGGGGTATTTCGGTCAATTTTTTTTATTTTTTATTTCAAAAGAGTATGGCTCAGGAATAACGGTAATCGGGTCTGTTCGTCGAGAAAATATTTTTAAAAAATCAGAGAAGCTAAGGAAAGTTGAAGATTTGAAAGGTATGACGTAGCTAGCCAATCGTGACGTAGCTAGCCAACTGTCTTTGAAAAAGTATCCATGCACAGAAACCCTTGGAAGACCTCTTGGATACTAGAAAATAGTACTCACACACGCGCGCGGCGTTGTCCGCGGCGTAGTCCTTGCCTAGTGTGTGTGCATTTATAGCAGCCCGCCTTTTTCAAACGTGTGATCTTTTTAATTAATTTTTCTACCACATTTTATAGTATCATTGGGCTTAAAGTTGTAGTATATAGGTTTTCAAGGGTGATGAATCCAAATTTTACGTCAAAAACCTGAATTTCCGACCCACCGAAATACCCCATTGGATCAAGTCCAGACAAGCACATTAGCTCCTCAGAGTTCAGTATAAGGTTTGCACACCTGCTGCTTGACACATAAGGTTCCAGATTACAGGTGGTCTCCTGCAAAACATGATGGTTTAAGAAGGAATATGGAGAAGATTTTAGTGCGAGGCAACAGAGGAAAGTGAATAGGAAGGCAGCAGACATGGTGATTTTGAACTGAATTGAAGGTAAGAGAAGTGAGATGTAGAGACGTGAATCGCCAGAAGTCCAAACAAGAACATAGACTCCTCAGAGTTCAGTATAACGTTTGCACACCTGCCGCTTAACACATAAGGTTCCAGATTACAGGTAATCTCCAGCAAAACATGATGGTTTAAGAAGAAATATGGAGAAGATTTTAGTGCGAGGCAACAGAGGAAAGTTTGAGGAAAAGTGAATTGGAAGGCAGCAGACATGGTGATTTTGAGCTGAATTGAAGGTAAGAGAAGTGAGATGTGGAGACGTGAATCGCCAAAAACAAGAACATAGACTCTTCAGAGTTCAGAATAAGGTTCGCACACCTGCTGCTTGACACATCGGGTTCGAGATTCCGGATTGCAGGTGGTCTCCAGCAAAACGTGATGGTTCAAGAAGGCATATGACGAAGATTTTAGTTTGACGAAGAGTGATTTGGAAGGCAGCAGACATGGTGATTTGGAACTGATTTGGAGGTAAGAGAAGTGAGAAGAGAGATGTTGTGAATTGGCTCAAGTCCAGACAAGCACATTGGCTCCTCAGAGTTCAGTGTAAGGTTTGCACACTTGCCGCTTGACACATCGGGTTCGAGAGTCCGGATTACAGGTGATCTCCAGCAAAACATGATGGTTTAGGACGGAATATGGAGAAGATTTTAGTGCGAGGCAACAGCGGAAAGTTTGAGGAAATGTGAATTGGAAGGCAGCAGACATTTTGAGCTGAATTGAAGCTAAGAGAAGTGAGATGTGGAGACGTGAATCGCCAAAACAAGAACATAGACTCTTCAGAGTTCAGAATAAGGTTTGCACACCTGCTGCTTGACACATAAGGTTCCAGATTACTGTTGGTCTCCAGCCCAACATGATGGTTTAAGGAGGAATATGGAGAAGATTTTAGTGCGAGGCAACAGAGGAAGGTTTGAAGAAATGTGAATTGGAAGGCAGCAAACATTTTGAGCTGAATTGAAGGTAAGAGAAGTGAGATGTGGAGACGTGCATCCCCAGAAGTCCAAACAAGAACATTGACTCCTCAGAGTTCAGTATAAGGTTTGCACATCTGCTGCTTGACACATCGGGTTCGAGATTCCGGATTACAAGTGGTCTCCAGCAAAACATGATGGTTCAAGAAGGCATATGGAGAAGATTTTAGTGCGAGGCAACCGAGGAAAGTTTGAGGAAAAGTGAATTGGAAGGCAGCAGACATGGTGATTTTGAGCTGAATTGAAGGTAAAAAAAAAAGTAAGAGAAGTGAGATGTGGACACGTGAATCGCCAGAAGTCCAAACAAGAACATAGACTCCTCAGAGTTCAGTATAAGGTTTGCACACCTGCTGCTTGACACATCGGGTTCGAGATTCCGGATTACAAGTGGTCTCCAGCAAAACATGATGGCTCAAGAAGGCATATGACGAAGATTTTAGTTTGGGGAAAAGTGAATTGGAAGGCAGCAGACAAGGTGATTTGGAACTGAATTGAAGGTAAGAAAAGTGAGATGAGAGACGTTGTGAATTGCCTAGTCCAAGAAGGCACATTGACTCCTCAGAGTTCAGTACATAAGGTTTGCACTCCTGCCGCTTGTCACATAAGGTTCCAGATTACAGGTGATCTCCAGCAAAACATGATGGTTTAAGAAGGAATATGGAGAAGATTTTAGTGCGAGGCAACAGAGGAAAGTTTGAGGAAATGTGAATTGGAAGGCAGCAGACATTTTGAGCTGAATTGAAGCTAAGAGAAGTGAGATGTGGAGACGTGCATCCCCAGAAGTCCAAACAAGCACACAGACTTCTCTGAGTTGTGGATTGCCTCCATGAGTCCAAACTTGACTTCATTATGAACCGATCAGACGGAGCCTTACTCTACTATGTTGTAGTAGGGGAGGTGATGATTCAAGTAGGTCACCTTACGTTGGACAACTCGTGGTAATTTTCAGACGATAAGGTCCGAACAGAGACAAATACTCGTATTGTCACCGTGAACGGAGAAATCGTCTATTAATAATTCATCGTAGGAGATTGTGACCTCGTTAAGAGTCTCCTCTGAGCTTCCCGTCCTTGAACTGTCATACCGCCAATCGAGAGTGTCACGCTCGCCTGTCCTAGTTGTGACGTCCCCACCGAAACAAGCTCCACTGTTTCTTCCCGCTCATGTTGACTTTTTTTACATTTCTCGAATTTAAAAAAGTTGCGGAAAAGCCCTCGAAGTATCAAGTATGGAAAATTGTGAAATTCATACATAGGAATATTGCGTCTAATTTGAAGACAACTCCTGATTTCTTGAACTCTTCTTCTGAACTCTTCCAGAGAGTTACAGAACATGTGACGAGTCCCTTCAATTTGGAAGTACTTCTGTCATCGGAAAAGATAGCAGTGTACGAGGCCTTGGTACATTTTCTAAGTGAATGTGATATTATGCGTGAAGATTGAAGTTTAGTTTTTGTTTGATGTAATATGTCGGCTGTATAGGCTATGCCTGATGCCAATTAAAAAAAAAAAAAACTCCTGAAAAAATCTAGTTACTTATGTGACAAACTTCCGCAGATAACTACTAGCAAATCAATTGATGTGGTGTCTTTTGCTTCTCATAGCTCCTAAGTAGATGTCAGATATTATCTATTACAAAGGTTCCTTGATAGAAAGAAAGACCCAGTCGCAAGATTTTGTAGTTTCAACTTAACCGGTAGGGAGGGTTCTTGCTCTCAGGGAAAGAATGAAATCAATCAATTTCTGAAAATTTGTTAATTTTTGATTTCGTTCCCTGAGGTCTCCCATTGATATGGTGCCTTCAGCTCCTAGGTAGATGTCATATATTATATATCACAAAGGCTCCTTAACTCTTCGGCCGGGACATGAATGAAATTATGGTTCGGAGGGATACCTGCAAGGCCGCTAAACCTACACTCCAAGGGACACCTGCCTTTTAGGCATTCCTCTCGTGATTTCGCTACGTACTCTTAGAGGGATGTATGCTTTTCAAGCATGTGAATTCAAAATGAGGAACCCATACCAAAAACGTCACCAAAATATCTAGCAGAGCCGTGCTAAGTGATTTTCTAGTTCAAATATTGACTGAAAATAAAAGGATGATATTGAAAATATTGAAAATTTGATTCGAAAATTTGCTAATAGAACAATTTCACTTGACGGGAAATATGCTTTTTAGGCGTGGAAGATGTGCTCACTCTTAGAGGGACATATGCCTTTTCAGCACAAGTGAAAGTGAACCCCCCTTGAAAGGGATGTATGCCTAAAAATCATACAATTCGTACTACACTTGGAGGGACTCATGCCAAAAAAGCAGGAAATCCATGTACACACGGGATGTATGCCAAAAAGGCAGGAAATGTTCTGATAAAATGAAACTTGAAGCGGAATGGAGGGAGAGCGAAGATCCCTAATGTTTGCTCCTCCACACTAGATAGCAAACTGATAATTAGGGTTGGGTATCGATACCCGATATTTCAAAAAATCGATACTTTCGTACCGATACTCGATATTTTAGCACATCGATACTTTGTATCCGGTATTTCTAAATATTGAATATCTATATAGTTCTTGTGGACAATTCAAAGTAATGGCTAGAAAATGAAGAGATGAAGATGGTGGAGAGGCTGTTGGGTTTGATAAAATTGATTAATATTGTGGAGAAAATGTTCAATAATATACTCAGTTTGGACTCTTGATGGTTGAAAATATTTGTTAAAAATAAACATTGTTGTAAAAAATATTTTCCTACAAGTGTCGATACTCGATATTTTGAAATATCGATACTCAAGCCAAACAGTACATGGGATATCGATACTCAAATGCAATAAAGTATCGATACAAAATATCGATACTTTTGTAACGATACCCAACCCTACTGACAATGTCCTAGGAGGAGAGAGGACCCGTTGCAGTAGAACCGCCTCAAGCGACCGAAATTAGTAGAAGTTAGTAGAAAGAAGGACCAGTCTCAAGATATTGAATTTTGAACATGCTATGCTCAAATGGAAAGAATGAAATCATCAACACCTCAAACTTCCTCTTTGTTCTTACAAAATTTGTTCATTTTGGACTTTGATCACTCCTATTGGTGTGGTGCCTTCAGCTCCTGGTAGCTCCCAGGTAGGTGTCGTAGACCTCGAAGGATCGTTGACAGCAAAAAAAAAAGGGTCGGAGCCAACCCAACAGGTTTGCCGGTGGACATTGGACAATGCGAACAGGTCGTCCTGGGAGAAATGCTGGAAGACTCGACAAAAAACTGTCCTTTCTCAATGAAAATGGATGAGGCGATGCGACAATTTCTTTTGTTGAAGGCAGTATCTTTCCAACCTGTTCAATGTTCTCGGTCTATTTTTGCTTCGAAGGTGAGGGAAGCTAAGAAGTCAAGAAAGTCTGCCAAGTTGGGTTGGCAGTATAGCTACTTCACATGGAACAGGGTGACTAGTCGTCCTGAATTTTGATGTGTCCTGGAGGACCTGCAGTTTAGACATGGATATATCTTATCGGTGGGGCCGATCCAAAAATTTCTCCCAGACGAAAATGCCACGATTTGAGAAGAAAGAGAGGGTCTAGATGAGAATTTTTCAGACGAGCGTTTTTACCAGTAGAACCAGAGTTGTGCACCATTACCATATTTTTAAACAAATTTTCCAGATGTGTATTTCTACTATGCAGTTTGACCGTGCAAGAGAGTTTCAACTGTGTAGTAGTATGCATTTGCAATATGCAGTTCCTGAAACCTCCATTGACCAATCTGTGAATATTGTTCCACAAATTTGCCCCAGCTTGGGTGAGAATGCGTATTTTTGAAGTGCCTGAAAGCTAAATTGACACAGGAGGGGGCACGCCATAAAAAATTAAAAAAAAATTAATAAATAAATAAATCAAATCCAATGGGGAAGACGCCAAGGACTCACCCGACGCCGGCCCTAGGGATAAGGGAAGATGAGGAAGGTGGGGGTGGGAGAGAAGGATGAAGGGAAGTGCCTCTATAAAACGACCGCCAGTTCAAATATGAGCCGAGCAGGACACGGGTGGTGATACCACGGAGTACGCCTACTAAGATGCCCAACTCGCGCAACTCCATGGCACTTTTCCCGCACCACACACTGCGCCATGACAAGGTTGCAGCCATCACCCCGATGTTTTTGGGTTCCACTCCTTTTAGCTCTGACACTGCTTGCTGTAAATCATGTCTATCATACTTTCTTATCTTAGCCCGCCAGGTCTGCTCCATGTCCATGCTGCCATTAACAACTTGGACATCCAGGATAATGCAAGACCTGTCGGGCTTGATGGCAACGATGTCAGGCTTCTTGCCCTGGTCACTTGGCATGTGGTATAATCTCTCCCTTTCAACATCCCAGCCACTGGATGACAAGGCACCTGCTATCTGCTTGGCGACTGCATCATGACGTAGGATGCGGCCCCCATGAGTTCGTGGACATTGCTGCACTTCATGATACAGGTATTCATTTCCACTCCGACAGGCATGGCAAAGGGTATCTGTCATCCCACAACTACCCTTTGAACACCGTACCACTGTTGGCAGTGTTGCCACACGGATGGCGTGGAAGTTCCGGTAGTCGCAGGCCCCAATGCCCTCCAAAGAACAATCCACCCATTGGGATGAGATAAGGCTTTCGGAACACTGTCGGAGTTCTTTACCATCCACTGACTCATGCTGGGCAGCAGTGAACTCAGCACACGAACTGGGTTTTGGAGCAAATTACCACTATTTGGTTTTAAGGAGAGCCGATCCAAACAGGATTTCGCTACCCCCTCCATCTGCAAGCAGATAGATGAACCCCGAAAACCCTAGGAGGGTGAATCGAGGGAGTGGAAGGAACTCACCACCCGGGAGCCCCAGGGGAGCTAGTCATAACTATCAGCTCCTCTAGGTACCTGTTTGTATTAACACCACAGGTTAGGCCGAACCTTCTAGCTGAGGTTCTACCAACTAGACAGGTTGGTACCCGAGTTCATAACAGAACTCACATGTCGAGAGACATCTTCAGGGGGCTAGCCCTTGAGGATGCCATCTCTCCCCTTATAGCCTTCTTGGTACAAGCCCATGAAGTAGGGTTTGCTCAACCACGACCGCCACGAATCCAACCTCAACTGAGGGGCAGGCAGGTGATGCTTTGACCGAAGTCGGTGCATCTGTAGCCTGGGGCTCCCCTCGCCCGTGGTATTGGTAATTGAGATGAGTAATAAGCCTTTTACGGCATTACTGCTATCCCCGGAAGCCCGACCAGGTAACAGGCCCGGGAGCAGAGAATTTGTTTTTGTATTTGGGTTTTGGAGCAGATGGTGTTGCTCGGTCGCACCATGCTAACTGTTGCCTGACAAAATCAAGACCAGCAGCAACACGGGCGACCTCCCAGCTCGACCCCTGTGAAGTTTCTGGAGTATCTCCCCAAGTAAGGACCATTCGTAGTAGATTACCGAATCTCACTTGAGTGGTGTTGAGAATCTGCGAAACTCCTGAAAGCTCCATTGGCCGATCTGCCGTTTCATTGGATTGTAATATAGGATTTATAGGTAGAATTCCTATGAGTTCCCTTGGCTAACCTACCGATGGATTCCTGTAGTACCTTTGCGAAATCCTGAGACCAATGTTCCTTCGAGTTGCTATTTTTTCTGATCTGTCTGAAGATTGAGGATTTTTGGAATTGCGGCGAACCCATCTGATAATGTTGGACTGATGGACCAATCCACACATTTGGATGGCTGTCCACTCCAACTCCGGTGGTGGTGTGTGAAATTCCAGCGAGATGTCTACGGGAAAAGGTGCGGTTGCCACCCGGAGGTGTTTCTAGTAGGTAAATTCTTCAAAGAGCCGAGAGTCGGAGGCACGTGGGGGGTCGTGGATCGATCTGCCAGCCAACCCCTTCAGACGAGGTTCAAGGACCTGCTGGAAAAGTAGGTGGTTCCACCTTCGTGCAACACAAAAGTGGTCGCTACCTCTGATTCGACGAACTTTTCACCCCGAATTTTTCCGGGAAGAAGTGAGGCTTTTGTTTCCAAAACTCCTATTCTATTTTTTATCAAGATTTTTGGGGGGAAATGGACTTGAAGTGGTTTTTGTCAACACTTCATAGCGCGTTTTCATCGTAAAACATACTGATTCGTTTGGTAGAATAGTTAAAATATGAATAATAATTTTCCAAAATAAAAAATATACCTTCCAGAACAATTTTGATTCCGTGTCTGTCGGTCTGTGGGTCAGCAGTTTGCCAATCCTTGTAACAGGCAGATCTAAACGAATTTATAGTCCGATTCTTATGATATTCACAGAGATGATGCGTGTTGGAGTGAAGATGGTTCCATATGAATTTCTTCACCCCCAAACGGACGCCTGCCTCACATTTTCCAAAGATATAAGCTTCTCCACATGAGTAAACATAAGAGTTCTCGTAACAAGCGAAGTTCTACTACGTTCAAATTCGATGAAATTGACAGACATAAATGTGGGTTAGAGTGTGGATGGTCCCATATGACGTAAAATCCTTGTAACAACCAGAACAAGTAATCTATCAAGATCCTATATCTGCTTTCGGCGTCATAGATGGATATTTTTATTAATTAAATTTATAGATATGATGTGGGTTGGAGTGTGGATGGTCCCCTATGACGTAAAATCCTTGTAACAACCAGAACAAGTAATCTCTCATGAGCCTATATCTGCTTTCGGCGTCATAGATAGATATTTGTATTAATAAAATGTATAGATGTGATGTGGGTTGGAGTGTGGATGATCCCCTATGATTTGCGTCTCCCCCAGAAGATACTTCTGCTCATGAGTAAACGTAATTTTTTTCAACAGACAAAACTTCCTCCAGCCTATCTCTGCTTTCATCATCATAGATGGAGATTTTCATCCAGGCAGACAGAGAACTTCGGCGGATTCCTCTCACATGCGTCACGTCGCGCACCCTAGATTTTCTCCTGACCCACATACTCGGACTTTGTCGGACGGACTCAAACCTCTCAAAATCCCATTCAAGCGTCGAATTTCGGCTGCCTTCTGCGGCTTCGGAAGAAAATGGTATCGAATGAAACCTTCCACTTCAAATGACTCTCGTCGTGGAGTTGAAATCCGCTTGACCCAGATCGAGCTGCAGCCTTGGACAGGCGGTTCTGCCCCCACCAGTCCCATCCTGGTCTTCACGAAGGCCTTTCACCTTCTGCCTCTTACAGCCCGTGCGTTGATCCGGCACGAGGTGCTCAGATTGCCTTGCGACCTTGAGCTCTGTGTTTTACTATTCTGAACTTATTACTTCTGCCCACTGTTTCCTCGGTGAATCGTGTAGGAGGCTGCTTGGAAATGGAGCTGGAGCATTGTTGTGCTCAATTTAAATAGGATGCTGTACTGAGATTCGAGGAACCCAAAACTTCCCACAGAAAGATGTGTCACTAGTTCACATTTTCGTTTATTTTCTATTAACCCTTAATTTCCCACTTGTTCAAAAAATTGTATTTTAGGATATTTTTTCAAGATTTTGGTGTATTTTGGCCAACCGATGCCATAGAATTGCTAGTTTTGATCGGGATTTATGTGAAGTTTCTTAATTTGATGAAAACCGGGGGGGGATGGCTATCGTTATTTTAAAAATATATATTTAGAATACATTCTATCCAAGTATGACTGGACGGAACCAGCAGCTTTTTATTCTGAAATAAATAAATAAAAACTAAAATGACAAATAAACTAAAATTGTTAGCCCAATAAGACCCCTTTCAGAAGTATATCCAGATCAGACAGTAAAGAGTATCCAGACAGTAAAGATCAGTTTCATGAATTATTTCGGATATATAACAACTATTCTGACAGATTTAATTTTAAATCTTACAGAAAAACAACCCAAGATGTTGATGAAATAAGAGTTGTGGCTGGAAGTATCCAAGAATATCAGAAAATTTCGATTTTTAATGGTATATTTTTGGATATCTTGAGGGGCGGATGGTGTATTGTATAAACAATAGTTGAAGTATCAAGGTAGCCACAAGAATATCGGTTTTGTCATAAAAATGGTTGAGCAGTGCTGTAGAATGCTTAAAAAATCGGACTTCCGAAAAGATACTTCAGGACATTCAGGGTTAAGCTGACTGTCTTCCGGTTCAAGGCTACCTGGCTGACTTTTTGTATCAAACTGGAGCAACGTCTCTACGTAGTTGCATGTATATTAACTGGGTAGATAAACTGGTGGTTAAACTAGGCCCTCACTTCCTCAGTACTCTGTGCCTAGTTGAATGCATGCGTGCTCTGTGCATTTATCCATCCAAGAAGAAGTTAAAATACCACCATCCAACCCCTGGAACGAACTTATTTTGCGTCAAAAGCAGCTAGAAGAAGCTTTAGATACCACAAAGTTTTGTGCAAATCGTCGAGCACACAAGCCGAGAGGAGATCGATATGGTCCATCAAAACATTCCGAGAAGACATAAAAAATCCTCGTCAAACAGCGCTTTTCCAAAAAAAAAAAAAAAAATCAATTCATGCAGCATGAATCAATGAGCGAATTTTCAAAGAAATCTTTCAGTTGAAGGTATGGTTAAGAAAAGGAACAATGGTGTTGCAATTTCTTTTAGAAAGTTTTTTCTACACGATTCATGGTTTTTCGATTTTCAGTGTAGCATACCTACCAACATACTGTATGCACCGGGTATGCTTTGGAGATGTTAGGAGTCCATATTCACGTTCTACTCGTCTCCACGAACTCATAGAGTACCCACATGGCTATTGTTGGTTTTTTCGATTTTCAGAATACCTACCATACCAACATACTGTATGCACTGGGTATGCTTTGAAGATCTTAGGAGTCGATATTCATGTTCTACTCGTCTCCACGAACTCATAGAGTACCCACACGGCTACTGCATTTCTGGGTACAACAAATATACGCACATATTCATTATATATATAAATACATACATTCTTTTCTTAATTTTGGACAATTTTGATTTTTGAAAATCGCATTAATATCCAAACTTGAAATTGGATTTTCGAAATTCATTAGTGCATCAGGCTTGGGAATTGAAAAACTGAAATATTGCGGCTGGAGTCATCAAAATCTAAGAATAATTGCCAGAGAAATAGGGGAAAAACTTGAGAAAAACCGTTTATTCATTCAGGTTGTCCCCATATTTCTCTGGCAATATGGGAAATCAAGATCTGAATTGTTGGCGATGGTTTTTATAGGGGACCATTCACGTCCCAATTTATATACCTGAAAATTTCATGGATATTGGACAATAACTTGGAAGACAGTCACGGAACCGAATTTGTTCAGGATAGAAAATTTGATGGTTTACGTTTCAAGGTACGTAGAATCCGAAAATCTAATGAAACTGCTGCAAATTATTACACAAAAGTTTTTTCTATGTAGATCACTCGCCTGCAAAGAACACTGCTTTGCGACTGCCGCTTTCTACCAACCGTATTTTTGCTTCACAATCAATTTTATTTGGAAGAAATAAAGAGTTGTGGGTTCATTAGGAAATTTGATACTGGTTGTTGAGGACGCAAAACCGAGTACAACTCGGAGGAATGAACAAAGATCGCATTTTGGTCAGCTAACATGTGAACGGAAATTAGGCTTCTCTTACGATTCACACTCGTGTTTCTGATTTATCTTAAGTCCAGCTTTCGTAGGGAGCGAACGGTTTGTCCTACAGGGCTCCGCGTGGTCTCATTCGATTCCAAAAAATCAATTCTACTTCAAATAGGCGCAAAAACAATACCTTTATTTCGATAGTTTTCGAGCCAGAGAGTTTTGAAAATTACAACCCTTATTTTTCACCCATTAGAAGTGACCTACATCAACCAAAACCTTCGCGGCACAACTAAACCCAAAATGGAGCTCATATACCAAATTTCATGTGATTCTGTCCACAGGAATTGGGCAAAGTTCCGAGTACGGAGTGAAGCATACGGAGGACACATTTATCGATACCTTAAAGCACAAAGGCGCTATGTCCAAAAATGTCACTTTTGAGATAAATGGGTCAGTCACATCATAGGACCATACTCTTTCATTAGGATACATGATTGTAGCTCTAAAAACTTTGAAAATGGCTTAAAAAAGGAAAAATTGACAGGGTTCTTTGTCCTCTCTCGAATAATCGTAAATGCCATTCGGTGCTTTGTCCAAAAGAGGAATGCACAATGGTTCTATGTCCCAATAAGATAGCTATAAAATTCAATCGTATTGTGGACACTGGAGCTTTGTCCGGACATAGCTCCTTTGTGCACTACGTTTAAGGAAGGCGGACATTGTTTCTTAGAGAAAAATAAACCGTTCTCTCCCTTTAAGAAATCAAGGGTTGGACTTGAAATTAACCAGAAAACCAAAACTGAATCCCAAAAGGTTGTTCACCATAGAAAATTGGCCTAATTTCCGTTCAGATTTCAGCGTAGGTATTAAGCGTACCTATTAAATGCGAGTGTTTCATTGAAATGAATTTTGTGTAGCACTCAGTTGTGCATCCTTCGCAACCGAACAGGATACCGATTTTATTGGTTACTACCTACTTGCAATAAAATCGGTATCTTCTATGAAGATGGTTAGTAATAATTAACAGTTGTGTAATAATTTGCAGCGTTGTTAACTTATACCCAGTGTTTCTTAAAATCATGGCACATTTTTTGTGATAATTAAGTAAAAAATTTGATAGTTCATTTTTAAATAGCTCATTTAGTACGTTGAATTTCCGTGATTTTTTATTAAACAGTAGGCAGTTTACGAACAGATAGGTAGTTAAAGAAGAAGATTTTGGTGATCCTTTGAAACCAAGAGTTCCTTCAATTTTTGTGCTTCAAATTGATATAATATTAAGATTTTGTAGTTATTTGACATTTCTAGGAGAATAAAAGAGTTGAAAAATATAATTATTGATGTTTAGTAATCTATGTATTATGCATGAAAAAAATTCCAAAATTCCTGATCAACAACACCTACCCAACACGCGAAACCTCCTTGCGACAACACCCTCTAGTGCCAGTCTGTCACCAAAAAACTGGTGGTGACGCCAAATTATGATCGAGAGCGTGATAAAGTCCTTTACCCAAAAGGGTCATGTCCACAATCGAACTTGGTTAGACGATCCATGTCCTTAACCTTGTTTGGCCAAAGGAGCTATGTCCACATTTATTAATTTTTTAATTTCAGAAACACTCAAGTTCAACAAAACTATTTTTGGAAGATCTTCTTGAAGAGTATAGCTTATAAGAAATTAAAGAGTTTAGTGGAATAAGCCATCATTTTAGGAATTGTGCACTGGTGAAAACTTTGCAAAACTTTTGCATTTTTCTCAAAACTCTGTTTTTGGACATAGCCCCTTTGTGCTTTAAGGTATCGTTATAGTTTTATAAAATAAAAAAAACCTAATTTTAATAGTTTAGATCCACTTCCAATTATGATGGTTTACTTTTGATGATAACGTAGGGTCAGAAGGGGGTAAACAGGTGACGTCACTGCCAATGAGGTGGACTGAGGAAATAAAGTGGTTCGGAAACCTTCTCTATGTTGTACGTTGGCTGCACTGAAGAAGCTCCCCCGCATTCCGGTCAGCTGATTGTCGAGTGACAAGCCCCACTTTGTTTTTCAAGATGTTGTGTCCTCGGTTTCGCTCAGTTAGAGCCTCACCAATTTGAAAATAAGTGAGTCTCACTATTTATCCTTCATTGAGGGTGTTAGATTGATGGTGCATCGACGATGCACCGATTTTTTGGAAACAAAACTGGAATACTCACTACTAAAATTGAGTTTCGACATAAGTAGTTTATATAGTTTGTTGAATGCCACAATTCTGCTTGTTATATATTTTGAGAAGCCGAAAATTTTAATTCTTTTGTTTTCGTCGAGAGCCAGTTGCTATATTTACTTACTTTGAAAGTTTTTGACTTATTTTGGTTCATTTCTTGTTGAGTGAGAACCGGGTTGGTTTGTGCCCTCTCCTCATTTTTGACTGCCGGTGAGCCCTGAAGGAGGAAATGGATTTCCGAAAGTTAGGCAGTAACGGCGTATAATTTATTATTTGATGACCCCAGTCATGAGAGTCTAGCCCCCAACAATCCTTGTCGGGTTTCAGCGCTATCTCAACTGCCTACCATTCTACAACTACAACCAAGATTGTTGTCTCGTAATCGTTTCTCATATTTCTATGACATGAACCAGTGACGATTTTGGAGACCAGCTTTGAAATTGAATGACTTAGGGCGCGTTTCACAACATAAAACGACACTTGGCATCATTTTCACTGTTCAGAGGGAAACGAAAACGATCACGAGACAACAATCTCTAGAATGGTAGTTATGGTAATCAGGAATGGTAGTTCGTTGAATCCCCACAAGGATTGTTGGGGGCTAGACTCTCATACCGAGGATCAAACGGCGACCGAGACCCCCTAAAAAAATTTCTTGGACGAGTCCAAAGGTTCATTATTGAAAATAATAAACCAAAATTGGACTGGGTCACTTCTACCACCTTATCTACTCATACTGCTTAGTGTCAGTGCACTACTGTTATTGATTTATCAATTTGGAAGACCTAGCTTACTGTGGTAGGCGGTGGCGTGGGGAATGCGGAAAATGAAAGTTTTTGTCTCGGAAGATCGTAAACAATAATATTTACAAGAGATCGTCACTTGACATTCCTCTTGAGCTTGTCCTACTGAAACTGAATCAGATGTTTAGTAAGTGGGGCGCTAAGGACGTGAGCGGGGGTGGTTCGAAAACCGCTGACGAAGAGGGGGCAAAGTGTACGTTATCCAATATGGCCGCCGACGATGGAGTCATAGGCGGCCATGTTGGTGCCGTCTCGTTCCCGTGAAGTGCTGCTTCTGGTGGCGTTCCTGGCGAACTGGCGAGGCTCGGTTAGTTCGATCCACGATAGAATGCGCTGCCGTCGGCTAATCGGCGTGAACGTAGGATGAAAGTAAACTCTGAATGGCTGAGAGAGGGCGAGCCTACAGGACGAGTAACTGGAGGTCAAGGACATCGCTCAACTCAAAGCTGCTCTTCTTGATGTAGATATCGTGCATCAATCATCTAATCTTTCAAACTTTACCTCTTATTATTTCATTTCGTGTCACAAATGCGAACAAAGACATGTAGGGTAAGGGCACCAGTTATAGACACTACAACCAAAACTTTCGGGTGATTTCATGATTAGGTTTATTTTATTTATTTTTATTTCATGATTGTTCGTGTTAAGATTTTTTTCTACTTTTTCTTGCTGTGTCAGACAAGATGTGTCGACAAGCCATTG
Source organism: Apolygus lucorum (assembly GCA_009739505.2). Classification (NCBI taxonomy): domain Eukaryota; kingdom Metazoa; phylum Arthropoda; class Insecta; order Hemiptera; family Miridae; genus Apolygus; species Apolygus lucorum. Next base: position 6,164,970 of record CM019173.2, on the reverse strand, counting down.
TATCCGCGGTTTTTTATTTTGCAAAAACCTGGTAAGCGCCAAATGTTGAATTTTATTTCACAAATACCTAGTAAGCGCCACTAGGTTTCATTGCAAATACCAGGTAAGCACCAATTGGTCACTACAGTAGTTACGCAAACACCTGGTAACCGCCAGAGATCGTCGTTTACCAGGGATTTGCGTAAATTCAGCTGGGTAAACATCAGAGTCAACAAGCTGGTAAGCGACAGTAGGGATGGGTATCGTTATGAAAGTATCGATATTTTGTATCGATACTTTATCGTATGTGAGTATTGATATCCTAAGAATCGTCGGGCATGAGTATCGATATTTTAAAATATCGAGTATCGATACTTTAGTGTCACAAACTATTAATATTATCCAATATTCTCAAGAAAAATAATTTTTTCAACAATTTTTATTCATTTTTTACTATCAAGAGTCCAAGCAGAGTGAATTTCTCCATGATTCAAAGGTTATTGGTGGAACCAAAGAGTAATGACCCAAAAGCCTCTCTACCTTTTTCATTTTTTAGCCAATGTGTCGAATTTTCCGCGAGAACTGTATCGATATTCGATATTTAGAAATATCGGATCCAAAGTATCGATATTCAAAAATATCGGATAGTGCAGTATCGATACTGAAATATCGAGTATCGGTACGAAAGTATCGATACCCATCCCTAGGTCACGTTCTTCCATCCGAGATTCTTTCTTTTTTTCGTGCACCCTCAGTAGAAGGTTAGGAGTGACATTTTCCTGGTAAAGTCTCTGTTCTTTTTGATGTGGCATCAAACAGGAAATCGACAAACTGGCACTTACCCTGTTATCAATGTTCTATTTTCTGTTCAATTAATTTCACAATTACCAGTTAAGCGACACATTGGCGCTTACCAGGTTTTCAAAATTTAGATTTGGTCTCTGGGTGATTTTTGCAAAAACCAGGAAAGCGACAAATTGGCGCTTACCAGGTTATTGCAATTTAGGTTTCTGCTCTTGGTGATTTTTTCAAAAACCAGGTAAGCATAAAAATGATACTTGCAGACATTTTACTTACATTTTGACCGAACAGCTGGAAAGAACACACCAAAAAACCCCCAGAGACGAAGTTTGACCTCTTAATTCCCATGCCAACTACCAAAACAACGTGTATACTCGTAAAAACTTTGGACGCGTTTTTCTCAAAATCGACTTTTGTCGCTTACCAGGTATTTGCATAACGAGGTCCAACTAAGCCTTACTGGACTCATAGATTCAGTAGCATAAAAAGAAACGAACAGTTTTGAATACTTAGTCATAAAGTATAATAGAATGAGAAAAACTCTTGAAAGTGAGAAATATGGGAACCAGTTTTTCTCATTTTCCTTCTACCACACCTTCTATGGCACCTTTCATGGACACTGAGAAGGGATCCACGTGTTCCACGCCGCAGTCTTTGATGACTACATCTGACTGAGGTCTGTCCGACGAGTCCGTTTTGACTCCTTCCATCATCCTGACGACTTCCATCCCTCGAACGACTTTGCCGAAAACGACGTGTTTCCCGTCCAGCCAGGGGGTTTTGGCGGTGGTGATGAAGAACTGAAAACGTACATCGTTCATTTGAATGTTGTCAAAGAGTAAAGGTTTAGTTATTGTGAGGTGACTGGATCATCCCGACACTCTCCAAGGATCAGCAGTCCTTACAAAGGAAGATAATTTCATAACAAGAGTTTCGCTGCCAAGATTTGGCTTTGAATGTGCATGGACTCCTGCTCCGTTGAGTCTGAGAAAAGCCTTTAGTTACGTCCTCTCAATTTTTCTCAAAAACACATTGATTGATTCTTTGTTTAATCCTTAATTTCCCACTTGTTACAAATATTTGATTCTTCGGATTTGTTTATAAAATTTCAACCTCAAAAGCCTTATTATAGCAGTTTGTCAGCTGAAAAATGGTCTTTCTAAGGGCTACTCTAGCGCTATTAAACTAATTTTGTAGGAGTAGAAGAAGGAAACTTCGAAATATCCTTAGTGGGATGTCGGGGTCTATTATTTCTTATAAAGTACAGAACCAAGGAATAAGGTGGAGAAGGTTCATATCACTGTGCCTCTGACGAGGAAACCCTACTAATAGCATACAAGTTGAGAAACGATGGTAGAAGGTACCTCGAAGGCCCTATTAACCTCGGTCAACTCGAGAATTATTTTGTTTTTTCCTTGAGTTATTATGTTTTTATTATTACGTTTTCTTACACAATTAATAGTTGGAGTAACAAGATATGCCAAGGGCGATAATTTTTGTTTTTAAGTGGATAAACTAGTGCAGGTAAAAATTGAACTTCCAAAAGATACCTCAGGATATTAAGGGTTAACGATCTGTACAAAAATAGGACCCATTGGTCCTGGCTTCCTTTCTGACAGAAAATATGATATAAATATTAATAAATGAAATGAATGTTAGTCACTTATTAAATTAATATTTTACTGTTAGTGTAGCATTTTGAACATATAACTAATAATCCGTATCTATTAATTAAAATTTAAACTTTTCCATTTTTTGTTGATAATTCTTCTTTCAAACGTTTCTTGAAATTCATTACGTTGACCGATTCTTCTATTATGTACATATTATTATTGTAAAAGCGGATACATTGGACATGGAAATAAGTATGGCAACGATACATCGATATATGAAATATGTCGATATATTACGTTTGATATCGATATATTTATATTGATATAGAGAACTGATAATATCGGTCAATATCGATATATAAGAAAGTATACCTCTAGTGTACCTGCTATAACATCAAGTAGTTTTATTCCAAATTGTATAGGTACCTACGTGATGGGTTGATTTCAGACTGATGACTTCAGCTCAGACATGATTGGGTACATAGTTAACACCTACAGTGGCTCTCAAGGCTCAATTACTTGACTTGAGCCAAAATTAACGGAGGCTCGTCTAGATTAAACTGTATAACTATACGAAGTCAAGCAACAATTATTAAATAATTGTTGTGAAAACCGGCTTGACTTCGTATAGTTATACAGTTTAATCTAGACGAGCCTCCATTAATTTTAGCTCAAGTCAAGTATAGGGGTGTAGGGGGTGACAGGGGTATACTGTCTATTATCATAGTATCAGTATTATAGTATCACGATCCTTCAAAATTGAAAATTTTTTCAATTTTGAAGGATCGTGATACTATAATACTGATACTGTAATAATTGACAGTATACTCCTGTCAATTCATTTTTTAAATATTTTCATTTCCATTTAATGTAAATGTTTGTTACAAAGCTTTTTAATATTGGAAAAATATTCCCCTATGTGGGCAGTGCGCGAGTTAGGGAGAAGAGTTCCATTGAAATCGATCATATAGGTAATAATAAAAGACATAGCCATGTCGAAAATAAAAGTAATTTCAACTGTTTCCTAGATATGTACCTGAATGTATTAAAATTAGGTACTTAGCTTAATTATTTCTGAATCTTATCTAGGTATATCTTCAACTTATCAATCTAAATTTACATAATATGGCTTTTTGAGCATTTTGGATTCTCCAGCAACCTGAGTTTGAGCCCGCCCGGTAAAAGGTTGAACATTTTGGCTCCAAAAAAAAACGATAACTGTTTAAGCCTGCGGTTGTTCTGACCCGCGGTAAAACCATAAAACCATAAAAATAATAATAATTTATATTAACATTGCAATTTAATTTTTAATTTTTTTTTAAATTTTTTTATTTAATTTAAGAATTTAACATTGCAATGACATTTTCGCGCTTTTTTTTCAGTTTTTATACTATGAATTTCGATAATTTATACCCAGCAACTTTTGAAAGTAGGTTAATACTTATTTCACACGGTTTTTCCAAATAGATCTTCCGATATGTCGAGTATATTGGTATATTTCTTCCAAAATGAGGTTGAGGTTAGTAACGTTTCAATTCACCTACCTACTTACAACTTCAAGTTTTTCCAAGTAAATCTTCCGATATATTGAAATATCGATATATTTTCTCCAATACAGGGTGTAAGCCTAACTGGTCGTTACCAGTCGATTTTACAACTAATTTGCAACAAAAAATGTCTCTTAGCGATCTTTTTTAAAACCCTTCGTTTTCGAGTTATTTTAACTTTAAACTTTTTTTCGTGATTTTGACCTTATGTCATTAAATCGGTCATAACTCCGTTAATTAGCTGTGTAAATTACAATTTGAGGATACCGTTGGAAAGAGCATTAAATTTCCTATCGGATACATGCCTTAACTTTTTTCTGAGTCAAGGTTTGAGTTATGAAAACGTCCTCTAAAAAGAGAATTTTACGTAATTTTGGAAACCTTGCATTTTTTCAATCTCAAATTGAACTCCGAGAACTCATACTTTTTCAAGATGCAAGAACAGTGAGAACTGCGCCAGAATCTCAGCTTTCCAATGGTATAATCAAAACATATTCTACAACCGAATTTAGGGGAGAAATTCGTGTTTGAACGCGGAAAAACGTGCATTTTTTCAACGAAATCAGCGCTCTGGCCTCCTGTTTCCGGAGGCCTCGCAGTCTACTGCGGCGCCGACCCACCCACTGCTGTCGTCCGACCCCTCAGATTGACTAGGCGGAGCGCGGATTTCGTTGAAAAAATGCACGTTTTTCCGCGTTCAAACACGAAATTCTCCCCTAAATTTGGTTGTAGAATATGTTTTGATTATACCATTGGAAAGCTGAGATTCTGGCGCAGTTTTCACTTTTCTTGCATCTTGAAAAAATGTTGATCCTTGTAGTTCAATTTGCGATTGAAAAAATGCAAGGTTTCCAAAATTACGTAAAATTCTCTTTTTAGAGGACGTTTTCATAACTCAAACCTTGACTCAAAAAAAAGTTAAGGCATGTATCCGATAGGAAATTTAATGCTCTTTCCAACGGTATCCTCAAATTGTAATTTACACAGCTAATTATTGGAGTTATTACCGATTTAATGACATAAGGTCAAAACCACGAAAAAAAAAGTTTAAAGTTAAAATAACTCGAAAACGAAGGGTTTTAAAAAAAATCGCTATGAGACATTTTTTGTTGCAAATTAGTTGTAAAATCGACTGGTACCGTATGGCAGACCAGTTTGGCTTACACCCTGTATATCGGAGGTATCGATATCTCATTGACGATGTATCATTTGATTTGTATCATTTGTATATCGATATGTTTCATTCGATATGCCATCCCTACTTGGAAAGAACTACCATAAGTCTCTGTCCTATGAACTGGGATTTGCATTGTTCTGAAAGCTTTTATAGTATTGGCATATTGGCCGACTGAAACCAGATTGCTCGCTTGCAATCATGCAAATCTCCTAGGTGGAAATTACCTGCCTGGTTCAAAGAGTGGCGGCCATGTGTATGTGGCCCTCCTTGCTACTGAAAGCTCAAGTCAAATCCTCCTTAACCCTAGAATGGCATCGTGGGGCGGATTCCACCCCAGCCGCTCTTTTTTTCTCCCACCCATCCCTGTATAAACGCCGCAGGGTCTTATGAACCGTGTCATGTAGTTTCCGGAGTCAGTTGTGCGTCAGATTCTAAAGTGGCACGCTGCAAAGTGATTCTGGGGTGGAATACACCCCACGGTGCAGTTAACCGACACATTTTCCGCGATTCTGTAGTATAGAAAAGTCCCTGATGTATATTCTGACATAATTCTTATTTCCACTTTTAGTGTGGACTCTCTAGTTTTTGAAAATTGTAGTTCCTTGATACTAAAAAAGTCAAATAAATGTCACCTTGAATTTTTAAATAACGTTTTGAAAGAAAAAAAAAAATACGCCATTTACGCATTCGTTCAAGTTTTTTAGTGTTCTATAAATTTAATAAATTTTGTTATAATATACAACCTTATTTCAGGGTTTCCTTTCTCTCTCTCAATCCTTTCGTATGTATATCAATTCTTATGTATATTCTGACATAATTCTTTTTTCCACTTTTAGTGTGGACTCTCTAGTTTTTGAAAATTGTAGTTCCTTGATACTAAAGAAGTCAAATAAATGTCACCTTGAATTTTTAAATAACGTTTTGAAAGAAAAAAAAAAATACGCCATTTACGCATTCGTTCAAGTTTTTTAGTGTTCTATAAATTTAATAAATTTTGTTATAATATACAACCTTATTTCAGGGTTTCCTTTCTCTCTCTCAATCCTTTCGTATGTATATCAATTCTTATGTAAATTCTGACATAATTCTTTTTTCCACTTTTAGTGTGGACTCTCTAGTTTTTAAAAATTGTAGTTCCTTGATACTAAAGAAGTCAAATAAATGTCACCTTGAATTTTTAAATAACGTTTTGAAAAAAAAAAAACGCAATTTACGCACTCGTTCAAGTTTTTCAGTGTTCAATAAATTTAATAAATTTTGTATAATATACAACCTTATTTCATGGTTTCCTTTTTCTCTCTCAATCCTTTCGTTCTGAAAAATCGTTAAAAAACGCAATACACGACAAAAAGTGATTTTAAACTTTTTGAGCATTTTTGAAAATATGGGGTGAATTCCACCCCGCGGTGCTGGTAGCGTTGGAACAAAACACGGTGCCATTCTAGGGTTAATTAATTCTTCTTGGTCGTTGATGCTCAAGGAATGGTTATCTTGAGGTTGGAAAATCTGGGACATTTTCCCTTCCTTGAAATAAACTTCCTACACCTCTAGTTCGAAAATCGCGCTTTTCAGTGTTATTTTGCTCACCTGAGATCCATTAGAGTCCGGTCCTGAGTTCGCCATGGATAGCCATCCAGCTCCATAGTGCTTCAACTTGAAGTTTTCGTCCGCGAACCGGTTTCCGTAGATGCTTGCTCCCCCAGTACCGTCGCCTCTCGTGAAATCCCCGCCTTGAACCATAAAATCTTTGATGACCCTATGAAACTTGCTTCCTTTGTACCCTCTGCCCTGTGGGTTTTGGGCTAGAGACACGAAGTTTCTCACTGTTCGACCCACGAGATCGCCGAAAAGGCCGATTTCGACTCGTCCGACGTCTCTTCCGCCGATGGTGATGTCGAACCAGACTTTTTGAGTCACCAAAGGAGTGCCTTCATTGGCTTCTGTTCTTACACTCAACAGGAGCACCACGGTTAATGATGAAATGAAGAAGATCGCCATGAGAGCAACGGTTTTCAGCGAGGGGCTGCCACTAGTAAATCCCGTATCTTGGCGAAACGAAAAATGCGATGGCATCAGAATTGCACTCCTAATCACAAGTTATCTTCATAACGAATCACCTGGTGCCAATCTGTTGATCAACAGAAACAAAAGATGACCTACTCGATCAGATTTCATGGTGTAGTTGCCCATCTCGTTTATCACCACGTAATACCTAATTGAAGGTAATTACATGACAAACTCTTTTCTAGGCCAATGACGTTTCGGAAAATTAATTTCCCTTCTTGAATGGTCCATTTTGTGTACCAAGTTGGAATCTTTTGTGTCAAACTGTCTTGAAAAGTAGGAATTTTCAAAATTGAAATGGAGGAACGAATGAAGGTTCCATTTGGATTGGTCACCCTTGATGTGGTTCAGTCAGTGTTTTGTCCAATCGGGGTGTCCCAAGAGCGGTGGCCGACCCCTCCCCTACAATCAATTCCCGACCAAAATTCACTGGGGATCATCCTCTAATTCATAGGAGACCAATCTCTCATTTATAGAGACCAACCTTGAATTCACAAGGGTCGAACCTCCAATTCATAGGGGACATATCTTCTAATTCATTAGGGACGAACCTCCAATTCATAGAGGACCATTCTCCAATTCATAGGAGACCAATCTCTCATTTATAGGAGATCAACTTGAATTCATAAGGGTCGAACCTCCAATTCATAGGGGACATATCTTCTAATTCATTAGGGACGAACCTCCAATTCATAGGAGACCAATCTCTCATTTATAGGAGACCAACTTGATTTCATAAGGGTCGAACCTCCAATTCATAGGGGACATATCTTCTAATTCATTAGGGACGAACCTCCAATTCATAGGGGACCATCCTCCAATTCATAGGAGACCAATCTCTCATTTATAGGAGACCAACTTGATTTCATAAGGGTCGAACCTCCAATTCATAGGGGACATATCTTCTAATTCATTAGGGACGAACCTCCAATTCATAGGGGACCATCCTCCAATTCATAGGAGACCAATCTCTCATTTATAGGAGACCAACTTGATTTCATAAGGGTCGAACCTCCAATTCATAGGGGACATATCTTCTAATTCATTAGGGACGAACCTCCAATTCATAGGGGACCATCCTCCAATTCATAGGAGACCAATCTCTCATTTATAGGAGACCAACTTGATTTCATAAGGGTCGAACCTCCAATTCATAGGGGACATATCTTCTAATTCATTAGGGACGAACCTCCAATTCATAGGAGACCAATCTCTCATTTATAGGAGACCAACTTGATTTCATAAGGGTCGAACCTCCAATTCATAGGGGACATATCTTCTAATTCATTAGGGACGAACCTCCAATTCATAGAGGACCATTCTCCAATTCATAGGAGACCAATCTCTCATTTATAGGAGATCAACTTGAATTCATAAGGGTCGAACCTCCAATTCATAGGGGACATATCTTCTAATTCATTAGGGACGAACCTCCAATTCATAGGAGACCAATCTCTCATTTATAGGAGACCAACTTGATTTCATAAGGGTCGAACCTCCAATTCATAGGGGACATATCTTCTAATTCATTAGGGACGAACCTCCAATTCATAGGGGACCATCCTCCAATTCATAGGAGACCAATCTCTCATTTATAGGAGACCAACTTGATTTCATAAGGGTCGAACCTCCAATTCATAGGGGACATATCTTCTAATTCATTAGGGACGAACCTCCAATTCATAGGGGACCATCCTCCAATTCATAGGAGACCAATCTCTCATTTATAGGAGACCAACTTGATTTCATAAGGGTCGAACCTCCAATTCATAGGGGACATATCTTCTAATTCATTAGGGACGAACCTCCAATTCATAGGGGACCATCCTCCAATTCATAGGAGACCAATCTCTCATTTATAGGAGACCAACTTGATTTCATAAGGGTCGAACCTCCAATTCATAGGGGACATATCTTCTAATTCATTAGGGACGAACCTCCAATTCATAGGAGACCAATCTCTCATTTATAGGAGACCAACTTGATTTCATAAGGGTCGAACCTCCAATTCGTAGGGGACATATCTTCTAATTCGTTAGGGACGAACCTCCAATTCATAGGGGACCATCCTCTAATTCACAGGAGACCAACCTTGAATTCATAAGGGTCGAACCTCCAATTCGTAGGGGACATATCTTCTAATTCGTTAGGGACGAACCTCCAATTCATAGGGGACCATCCTCCAATTCATCCAATTCATAGGAGACCAATCTTTCATTTATTGGAGACCAACCTTGAATTCATAAGGGTCGAACCTCCAATTCGTAGGGGACATATCTTCTAATTCGTTAGGGACGAACCTCCAATTCATAGGGGACTATCCTCTAATTCACAGGAGACCAATCTCTCATTTATAGGAGACTAACTTGAATTCATTAGGGACGCACCTCCAATTTATAAGGGAGATATTCCAATTCATAAGGAACCAACCTCAAATTCTACCATTCAGCTCAATAAGTTTTGTTGACATCCAATTTTTCTCTCATTCAAAATACTCTTGTTGTTTCACCATAACTGTAATAGATGGGGGAGAGTAAAGACATGCACGATAGACGGTGTAGACTGATTTATTCACCAATAGATAGGTATTCGTTTTATCCTCGAGACCCAATAATCGATTATTTTCGATATCAAACATAACCTTCTCTGGCCCGATCAGCTGGTCGTGAAGGGGCGCCATTTGCGCTCCTATCCAGCCAGGTTATTCTGTTTACATACCAAGTTTCTTGGTATGTTTCAGAGCATGTGAAATCTGTCTCATGCAAGGTACTCCCAGGTGACAAGGTGGTGGTGTTTGGAAAGGTAAGTAATTCAAATGTTATCCAATTATTATTAGGTTAATTGAAATAATAACGATGTATGCCATGTTTTGGGCAGGTAGTAGATTCAACAACGGTCGTTTGATGAAAATAATGTTATGATAGCATCCCCTGCCCATTGCTAAGTCAACATTGTTATGAAACTTTGAAAAATCATGGGAAAAGATCTACTCATCATAGAAGAATCCAGTTCATACCAAAACTCTCAGTGAGGGTTCTACTTTCAATTAAAAATTTTGATAAACCACTTTCCCGACTCTAGCACGCACCCTACTTTGAGCCATGAAGCAGTATTGTATGAGTAAATTTTCAAAATTAGGTTCCATATAAATATATATATTGACCTAAACGTTTACTCCGTTTTATGGTTTGAATATGGATAGATTAACATGCAATAACTACTTCCTCTCCCTGCACATGTATTTTGAAATTCAGGAGATGAAGTGCCTATTTACATCGATTATTTACTAATTGAACTTAGAAACAATCACGCAAATTGGTTCGAAATTATCTTCCTGGGAACTTCGTACAAATCAAAACACTTGGACACAAACAAAAACATCTCGTGAAGCTCGTCCAATGAGGGTAGGTATTCTATTATTACTACTGATGACTGAAGTAACGTAAGCACATTAAAATGTGATGTATTTTTATTCTTACCGGTGATGAAATGCCGAGAACAAACTAGTATTTGTTTGGAGTTTAGTTGTCGCCCTCTCAAATTGCGATTGATTCGAGCGAGCCACCTTGCTCTTCTTTTTTCTGATAGGTCTCTTGTCTTCTCACACTGGCTTTTAATGACTTTTGGCAAACCAAATAACGAAATACTGCTCCCGTGATGGGAAGAGCAGCCAAACACCGCACAAATTGGCATGCCTAATGAGAAATCTTTGTTTACAACGATGGGAATTCAGTCAGTTCATTGAACATGGTTGTCAGGAACGCTGGGAATCAGCGACACCAAAAGGCTGATATTCTTCTTTTTTCAGAAAGTTTCTTGTCTTTCCACACTGTTTCTAATCACTTCTGGCAAACCAAAAAATTAAATACCGCTTCCGGGACGAGAAGAGCAACTAATAACCGCATAAATTGGCATAATGAAAAACCGTCCATACAATCTTTGTTTACAATGGAGTCAACATGGCCGCCTTTCAGCGAGATTCGAATAACCGTTCGATTAGTCAAAGAATCGATACATCCATTCTGTGTGACGTCACACGGATAAATGCAGGAGGGGTCGCATCAGTGGTGCCACAATACAAATGATTAATTCCCTGCATAGCAATAACTCATTGTGTTCATTAATAATTCTTCTCTTTGATATTTCTGGCAACATTCTTATTTACTGTGCTTCATCCTCTCCACGAATTCGTCCATATATTTTGTTTGTATCACCCCATATTAATCGATTTCTTATTCTAAAATATTCTTCTCTTTGTTTCCAGGTTCTCGTTGAGTATGACGATCGAGAATGGCAGAGGAGAGAGTGGGTGTGCGTCCACAAAGTGGGAATTTTCCAAGTATTCCTCGTCGAAAAGACCCTGATATGGACCTCCAGGTCCGAAACTCACCGTGCACCGTCCGGAGCCCTGGCACCAGCTTTGGTGAGAATTTACTCGTTTTATTCAACTTAATTTATTATTATTCTGTCTCAATAGGATGTGAGTCTACGAGTTGGTATATAACCTTGAAGGCGGTTCTCTAATGAAGTGAATCTTTCGTAAAAAATACAAAAAAATTAGGTAGGTAGAAAAAGGAATCGTGACTCGGCTTTCATAAACAATAAAACTTATGACTCCAGTAACGCACATCCTAAAAAGATGAGTAATGAAAAGCGCATGGATCATACATTGAAAAAGACGTCCAGCCCTTTTGTAGAAATTCTAAGATGGAAAATGATGGATGGGAATGGAAATCTTGTGGTTGGAAAAATTTTAAATTGTTTTCCTGGATAAAGTCAAAGTGAGACCCGAGGGGTGTGAGGTGTTTGCAGACGGGATGACCTTCAAAAGTCCTTGGCCCCCTGGGGCCTTTCAATGGCGGCCGGTGTTCAACCGGGGGAGGGGATATTCGCGGAAATTACTTCCCAACAAAGTTTTACTACCCCCTTGATCCCTCAGTTGCTCAGTTCTTCTATTTATTCAACTACGACGAGCTTTATTACGGCTGCAATTAAAGTTTACCTGGTTTCATACCTGCTTGGCAAACTATTTTGTACCCAGAAAAACAAAATAGGTACCTATGCTGAGGGCACAAGTAAGTCACATAAACAAGAAGTTCATTCACAAGTTAATGACAAAATTTTCAAAGAATTCTCTCGAAATATTAGCTGTGAGAGCACAGCTAATAACACGAACAGTCTAAATTATGCAATCACCTCTAGGTTAAAAATAAAAATAAAAAAAAACGTCAAAAATACTCTTTTTGTCACCCGAACCTTACGTAAACTATTACTTTCTTCATAATTTCTATATACCTACCATACAGTGTATGTTTTAGAAGTTTACTGGCCAATATTCCTGCTGTCCTCGGATCAGTAACCCGATTGTATAGATGATCAGATTCATTGTAGCTAATCTCAAAACATCAATCTCTAAGTACCTACCACTACCCTCTTAGGGGCCCATCTACTCTTCATCCCGCACAATCCCTGAAAATTTTATAGATATCCGATGGAAGATGTAGAAGTCATGGCTGTTACAAGAAATTCACGTTTGCGCATGCGCAGTAGCTGGTATCAGTCCTGGGGCGATGATTTTCATAAAGAACCATCTACACTCCAATCCCCACAATCTTTGAAAATTTATTCGAAATTTGACAATAATTTCGTATAGTTTAGTCCGTTACGAGGATGTCATGACAGGCAGACAGGGAACCAAAGTTGTTCAGGAAGGCGGTTACGTAAAATGGAAATTTTGATATCGGAGAAATTTTTTTTTTCAAACTTAAAAAGTAAAAACAATGCTTGCGCTACCTTGGTGGACTCGACAAAAGTTGTTGCAAATTAATTGCAGAATCGATCTCTGAGGTTTCTTGTACCAAACACCCTGTCTAGAGGATTTTTTGACATGGTTGTCTTAGTTCTGGGGGTCATTCCAAAATTGTCGACACACAAAACAATGCAACGTTTTTTTAACATGTTTAATGTTTTAGGGCTGGGGGTCATTCTGTGAATTCCGACACGCAAATCTGCAACGCTTTTTTTTCTTAGTTACCACGGACCGATTTCTTAGTTACCACGTTATATCGGCTCCATTTGGGGTCTAGTTGTACCAAGATGGTCACTGATCAGCTGAGTGAGCTCCAAGGCCATTTTCTCTCCTGTTGAACGCAGGAAGCTGAAATTTGAGAAGCAGGGTCAATGGAGAATGCTGAAGGCGCCTGAGTGGTCACTGATCAGCTGAGTGATCGGCAATCTAATTTCTCCCTTGCGAGGGAAAAACATTAAACATGATTTAATGTTTTTCCCTCGCAAGGGAGAAATTGAACATTTCTGATGCTGTTGAACGCAGGAAGCTGAAATTTGAGAGGCAGGGTCAATCGATACATACTTTTATACATCATCAAAGTTGATGATCACTGATCAGCTGAGTGAGCTCCAAGGCCATTTCCTCTCCTGTTGAACGCAGGAACCTGAAATTTGAGAGGGCGGGTCAATCGAGAATGCTGAAGGCGCCTGAGTGGTCATTGATCAGCTGAGTGAGCTCATCATTTAAATTGCCATCATAAGACATATCCATGTACAGATGTATCTGCATGCAGTGTAGATACTCGTTTATTTTCAATAATAAGCCTTTGGAATCGAGCAAGAAAAAAAAATTTAACCCCTCCCCTCAAAATTTGATGTTTTTGATTGCCAAATAAGTAAATAAATAAAATGAGCTCCAGGAACCAAGTGCAAAAATGGCCTAAAGAACTGATGAAAAAAATACTCCGATAGTTAAATTGAAATATTGATTTGGATGACTTTCCTCATGGTCTCCTTGTTCCCTGGAAGGAAATCAGGTCTAATTAGAGTAGCTGCCATTTTCTCCTCATATACCCCATTAGATTCCTTCGTTTTCTTCAAATTCTTGATCACTAATGTTGCGTTTATTTTATTATTAATTTAACTGAGACTGTTTGTTTTCTCGAATTCCAGACCTTCATGCCTCTGGTTGGATCTTCGGAACTTTCAGTTTTCGGCGTGGAGGCTATCGAGTTCTTGAGGGATCGCCACGTCGCCTTCCGGGACCCCTCCAACTTCAAACACATACAGGTAAATCCGTTTAGAAAGACACAGTAGAGAAAGCACAGCTTGTATTATTGTCGCGGATGGGAGGGATCGTGAACTGAACACTTGTGGAACAGACCAGGATGCAGACACAGAGGCTTAGAACTTCACATTGAATGTCCAACCAGCCAGATAGATTTCAAGATGCCACTGTAGCGTGCTTAACCTTGTCAAGCAGGCCCCCGTGCCACACCTTATAGACGCTTTCTCAGTGTGGAGGACTCCATTGCAAACATTGCCTTCCTGAAAGGTATCCATTGATAGATAGATAGATGTATTTATTTGCGGCCATACATTGGTATATCACTATTGTCATTTGAAGCTACTTTAGGAACATTGGTGTGAAAAAATTGAATAAAAAAACTAAGAAACGAAGGGACACAGCATCCCGCGGCGGAGGGCCGCGGAGAACCCCAGCCCCGCCCGGGCCCACCCACCATGGTGGCATCCCAAACCAAAAAGGTACCAGTCCCCCGGTCCTGGTTTTGGGTCTATCATCATTTTTTCAACAACATTGAATTCTGCTGGGAGAAGAGTTTTTGAAACGAACGGTTTGGTATCGTAGGACTAAGATAGTAATGGAGATGTGGCCGTTGGAAAGGAGTGGTATCAAACTGATGTGGGTTCTTTCCAGAGTTGGGTATCATCACGGTTTGTCCATGCTTCCATCAAGCGGGGAAATCAAGGGTCCGGAGCATAAACATGAGTGAGGTAACAGTGAAAGTGTAGCTTCAATCCTATTGGGTCACAGAAGTGAAGGGGTAGGTGGAACGACCGATGTCGATCAAGGCAGTCAAAACGAAATGGGACTCAAATAGTGGGTAGCTAACATTAAGAAGGGAGGAAAGGGGGGAATTACAAGATTGTAAATTTTTATTGCAGAATTAGGTACCTCATTTAGACAATCAATCGAAAAACTCATAAAAATAGTTAATTGCTTTATTGGATCATTTAACACTTTGAAGAGGAAAATACCGGTCGACCAATTGCTCCAGTATGTGGCAAATAAGGGGAAAGTGCTTTTAAAAAAACATGTGGCCTTAAGCCATCGCAATCGTCAATTTTACAGGTGTAGCTTTAAAGCTATCGATAGATCTTTAAAGTAATAGATGTTGCTATAACAGATGATCCAAAACATAAGAGTTAACCCTAATTGGACCATGGTATCATTAGTGTCACCAGAAAACATTTCAAGAACTCGACAGCTGTACAAAAGTGTCCCTGGAATAACCAAAATAAAATTGCAATTTTCAAATTAATGAACAGCAGAATTTTTTGTGGACTATTCGAAGTCTCAAAATGGATTCAGGCTTGACAAAAAATTTTAAAATTTATTCATTGATTTCCTTAGAAATTTTCAAATTAATGAACAGCAGAATTTTTTGTGGACTATTCGAAGTCTCAAAATGGAGTCAGGCTTGACAAAAATTTCTAAGGAAATCAATGAATAAATTTTCAAAATTTTTGTCATGACATCATTTTGTAACTTTTATAGTTCAAACAAATTTTTCAGCGCTGTCCATTAATTTTTAAATTGCAATATAAATCAAAAAAGAAAAAAAAAGATCTTGGGGCATCTGTGGAATTCTCAAGATATTTTCGGTGACACTAGTGACACCATGGTCCACTTAGGGTTAATCTCAAAACATCAATCTCTATACCTCCCACTTTCACAACAATCAATTTACATGTCAATCCGCACAATCTCTGGATATTGTTGGAAAATGTAGAAGTTACAAAGGTCTGTTACAAAGATTCTATGTTTGCGCATGTGCACAAAATACTTTCCTGAGTGGTCATTTCTCTCGAGTAAACCAACAAGTTTCGATGATTTCAACGTTCATTCACGACTTTTCCAAACAATAAGGTGAAAACAAGCCTTTTGAAGTGGTCATTTCTCTCTACAGTGCCAAGATACTGATGCTCATGTTGCATTCAACCAAAACCTTCATCATCATCATTAAAATAAATTCTAGAAATTAGTTTAAAAAAAAATAATTTCTTTCTAAATTATCAACAAATCAAGTTAATTTCGCGGTAGTTGTCTCTAGAAATTTATATTGAATTATTCATAACGTGATCTTTTTGATCGACTTGAGAAAAAAATGTTGCTTTAAAGCTTCATCGTCAGGTTGGGGGTAAAGAAGACTAGAAGCAGAATTCATGGACAAGGGTGGGCCTCAACTCAACGCTGAGTTTGGTTTATGAATACCGTTGAGTGCGCCCTCAGACATCGCTCTGAGTGCTCCCTCAAATCTTGTCTATGAATACAAATGAGTGCCCGCCAACCCTTATCGATGCGTTTGAGAGTGCACTCAGACTTAATTAATGACTATGAATTCCGCCCTAAGTGTGTTTTTTTAGTTTCTATAGGTTCGTGATTGGCACTAGTTGTTCTCCCTACTTCCTTTACCTCTCTCAAGTTCAATAATATTCAAGTTTCCCTTTCACTTTCATGCATCGGAATGAGAGCGCCCTACACTTTCTCGACCAATTAGATTTGAGTTCCTATTATTTGAAGTAGTAGGTAACTGATTGGGTGTACAAATCGGTAGTCGCCCAGGACCTAATGGTAGGTACTGCAAAGCATGATAAGGTGGAGAAAAGTCAACACTTTACCCTTAACTTGGCAATGTAGCTCTAAAACAACATCAGTATTCCCACTTCGGTATCAAATCCCAAAATGGGATTTTCAGTTTATTCCTTTTCCATTCAGTTTGACCTTTCCATGGAAGGTCAGGTGTCCTGATCAACTACTTTGGTAGGTATATTTCTAGCCATTTATCTCGGTTTTATGAATCCATCTTTTCACCCTTGTTTTGTAGGTTGTTCAGGATAATGAGTTCAGGAGAATGGTTTTTAAAAACCTAATTTCTAGAATTTATCTTAATATAGAGTTTGATGATGGTTCTAGTTAAATCCAGCATGAGATCAGTATCTGTAAAGCAACGTCCATATATGTCCTGATCTATTAGTATCTTGGCAACGTAGTTTTAAAGCTCCGTCTGTGAAATTGACGATTGCAATGACTCAAGGCCATTATTTTTAAAAATTTCCCTTGTTGGTTTGCTTATTTGACTTAGGGATGCAACATCGGCTACATAATATCGATAATCGGTATCATCAATATATCGGCAAAGCAACATCGATACCATCGATACATCGGACCAAAAATATCGATAATCGATAATAAAAACGCTGCAAATTATTACACAACGGTTTATTATTTTTATATAGATTACTCGTCTACAAAATCACCAACCATCCAATATGAAGAGAAAAATAAAAAATAAAAAAAGAATAAAAAAAAATAAAAAAAAAATAAAAAAAATCAAAAAAAAAATAAAAATCACCAACCATCGATTGCATTTCGGTCAGCTCTAATTTGAACGGAGATTAGGCCTCTTTTGCGATTCACACTCGTGTTTTGATTTATTTATATATATTTCAATATAAACCCTTAAATTTTCGTAGGGAGCGAACGGTTTGTCCTACAGAGCTCCGCGTGGTCTCAAAAAATTCTAAAAATTCTATAGAATCTTAATTTGAAGGAAAAACAATACCTTTATATCAAAATTTTTTGAGTTAGGGCGTTTTCAAAATTTCAAAATTGATTTTGGAACCCTTAGGAGTGACCTACATCAACCAAAAGCTTCGGGGCACAACTAGACCCCAAATGGAGCCCACATACCAAATTTCATCAAAATCGGTCAATGCTAAGTGGCAAAAGTGCCGCGTACGGCGTACGGCGGACGGACGGCCAAATTTTTATTAGATTTTTGGATTCTACGTACCTTGAAACGTAAACCATCAAATTTTGAGGGGGTGTTAAAATTTTTGTTTTCTTGGTCGATTCCAAAGGTTCATTATTGAAAATAATAAACCAAAAAACTATTTATCTATAATACATTATTATTATTGTTTAATTATTAAATTAAGTAATAAAATTAAACTTTAAAATTAAAATTTAAATTAAATTTTAAATTAAATTAAAAAATTATTCATCTGTAATACATTATTATTCTTATTTATCTATAATGTATTATTATTGACTAATTTATTAGTTATTTATCTATTGCATTATTTAATAATGCAAGTTTTAAAAGCAATAATGTTTTAGAACAGCTTTTCCTAGTTAAAAAATAATCAAGTTTAAAGATTTTACCCCAATATGATCATCTCTAGAGATGAAGAAGAAAATTTGGAAAATCATCACTTACCTAACTAAGTAAGTACGTGGTTTACCCATTACTTATTTACCTATTTAGTTGATTATCAAATAGGTTTTCACGTTTTCCTTTTCTCATATTTTCTTACTCTAGAACCGTAAAGTAGGATGAAAAGTTATGAACCGATAAAATTACAGTTTTTTTATTCATGAACGTAGAATTTAAGTCGTTGAAAACAAATCAGCCCTGGAAAATGCAGTAGGTATATATTAGAAAAAATAATGTTCAGGAACGCTCTGGAGAAATAAGAGTTTGGAGAGTGTTTCGCCTCTCATCCTGTTCCTCTCTTGGGTGAGGATTTGCCCTGCTTTTGAGAAGAGACGTTCTGAAGGTACACAGCTGTACGAGATATGGGTAACTTCTGTTTCAAATTCAATGGTACAAATCAAGGAGTAACAGAAAACGGAGACAATGTATGGATGGATGGAAGAAGTGAAAACCCAAGAATGTTATTCTTTTCCCATACACCTTGGGCTGAGCCATGTTAGACGTGGACGCATTCAACAAAAGTTAGACAAATAAACATGTTAGTTGCTGTTGTTAGATGCAACTTTGAGCCCAGAGATCCATCCTGGTATTTAGAAAGAATAATGAAAAAACTTTGTTACTAAAGAAATGCACACTAAAAATATTTAAATTGAAAAAAAAATATCGACACAAAATAATCGATACCATATTGGAAGGCTTAACATTAAAAAACCTCGATAATCGAAGGCGAAATTTCGATGTTATCGATAATCGATTTGCATCCCTAATTTGACTAAATATTGAAGCGAACGAAATATTGAATAAATATTGAAGCGATTGGTCGACCTACATTTTCTTTGCCGTGTTAAGGGTTAAGGTGGAGAAAGCTTTATTCATCACCCAGCTGATGTCTTCCTCCAAACCATGATCTGCATACTCTCTACAGGTTATGATGTACAAACAGCATTCTAAGATGAGGCTATAAGCACTCTGGTTTCATTCTCCACCGAGAATGAAATCCACTTCGAATGGTCCTCAAGAGGCTGTTCACCAATTGATTTGTTTTTCGTGATTCTGTTTCACGCCGGTTTCTTCTCTTTGCAGGACTACGAAAGGCGATGGGGGAAAGATCCTGCGGTTGCAGAATGGAGTCGATCGCAGGACGGTCAAAGTATCCTCTTGGCCACTCCCAGCGTCCTGGTAGGCTACAGAGTGCAGGTCTACAGGTCAGAAGGCACCACTCAATGGTACACCGCAGTCATCGTCGGCTACAACGAAGGCACGAGGGTACGTCCCATTTACTGTAAATTCATGATTATTTTGAATGCTACATATGCAGTTATTGACCATTTCTGTACCAAATCTCGTGCTTCAAGTTTTGAGAACTTCATTACTGAAGTAATTATTATGTTTTTGACAAATCTTAACCAGGATTTCCCCACAGTTTGAAATGAACTGGTCGTCTAAGGTCGTCTGGTGTTGAAAAGGAAATCGGTCAGGGAAAATCTGAAAATTGAAGATGTTTCAGAGAATCAGCTTTTTGGAACTTATAAACTTATAAATTTACAGGTAAAGTTAGTGACAAGGAGGATTCCTGGTGGGCACTCACGTCTGATGAACATCTTGTTCTTGATGCAAAGCAATCTTGATTCAATTATGCAAACTCTTCCCATTCACCTTGAAGCCCAACCAAATTTTGAGCTGGGAATTGGTATTTGTATGGTTTTTAATTGTGATCCATCCAAATTCGATGCCGTAACTGAAAAATTCTCCATTGATTGAAGTGCGATCTGGTGGTAAAAAGGCTGTTGGTCTGGGAAAATCTATTTAAAAAAATGATATATGCTGATGTCTTGAAGCATCAGTTTTCTGAGGACGAGTTTCCATTTATAAACTATCGAATGACAGCATAGCTGGAGTGTCTTACAGTCCTGACCAGCTGTCACGATTGTAATGTGGTATTTGTATATCATCGGTAAAGAAAGTAGCAGGGAAAGGGTGAGCTCTTGGTGGGAACTGACGTCTGGTGATTTCATCCCTAAGTGGTGTTTTTTTTTCCCTTTATTTGGTATGGGCATAAAGCCATTCAACCAGACATATATCAATTGTATAATATACAAAAATCAATGTGAATTTATAAATACCTATGATATAGGTAGATATTTTTGTATATATTATATACAAAAATATCTACCTATATCATAGGTATTTATAAATTCACATTGATTTTTGTGATGAAATCATAGAAGGCATCATAGATGTTAAGGTTATTCAGACTTATGACCTGTCTCATGTCGAAGGGCTGTTCTACGTCGTCCTCTCTTGAGATTTTGGAGAAAAGTTGACGTCTTGCGGTGTTGTATGCTGGACAGTTGAAAAGGATATGGTCCAGAGTTTCGATCTCTTCTGAGCAGGCTCGGCAACTTGAGTTTTGGGCTCTCCCAATCATATGGAGTTATTGGTTTGTAACTGCGTGGCCAGTTCTGATCCGCATTATTGTTTTAAAATATTTTCTTGGCTTGGGGCAGTTTATTTTTGAAAACCATGCATGCTTTTTAACGTTCTTGAACATAAATATGTAATGTCGTCCTTAGGGTAGGAGCTATGGAAATTCTGCCATTCTTCTATGTACCGCTCCCTGATGCTCCTGTGCAGGTCGGTTGATGGGAATACCTTGACAGGGTCTTTGGGAGGTTCATCAGCAGATCGTTTAGCGGCTTCATCTACGATTTCATTCCCAGGAATGCCAATGTGTGCCTTGATCCATATGAAATGAAATCGTATACCTTTAGTTCGTAGCCCGTTTATCAGTCTGGTGGGAACTCTTGGTGGGAGCTGTTGGTGGGAACTCACATCTGGTGGACACTCCCTGTTCATCACTAAGTGGTGATCTTGTATTCCAACCAAATTTTGAGCTGAAAACAGAGATTTTTAACTGAAAAATTCTCCATCGTTTGAAGTGATGTCTGGTGTTAAAATTATTTGAAATACATTTGCTGGTATTTCGGAAAACGAGCTTTCTGAGGACGAGGACAATGGTAGGTGGAGTCTTGATAGTCCTGACCAGCTGTCACGATTGTAATAGGGCAATATCATCGGCAAAGAAAGTAGCAGGGAGGACTCTTGGTGGGAACTCACGTCTGGTGGACTCTCCCTGTTCATCACTAAGTGGTGATCTTGTATTCCAACCAAATTTTGAGCTGAAAACAGCGATTTTTAACTGAAAAATTCTCCATCGTTTGAAGTGATGTCTGGCGTTAAAATTATTTGAAATATATTTGCTGGTATTTCGGAAAACGAGCTTTCTGAGGACGAGGACGATGCTAAGTGGAGTCTTGACAGCCCTGACCAGCTGTCACGATTATAATGTGGCAATATCATCGGCAAGGAAAGTAGCAGGGAGGACTCTTGGTGGGAACTCACGTCTGGTGGACACTCCCTGTTCATCACTAAGTGGTGATCTTGTATTCCAACCAAATTTTGAGCTGAAAACAGCGATTTTTAACTGAAAAATTCTCCATCGTTTGAAGTGATGTCTGGCGTTAAAATTATTTGAAATATATTTGCTGGTATTTCGGAAAACGAGCTTTCTGAGGGCGAGGACGATGCTAAGTGGAGTCTTGACAGCCCTGACCAGCTGTCACGATTATAATGTGGCAATATCATCGGCAAGGAAAGTAGCAGGGAGGACTCTTGGTGGGAACTCACGTCTGGTGGACACTCCCTGTTCATCACTAAGTGGTGATCTTGTATTCCAACCAAATTTTGAGCTGAAAACAGCGATTTTTAACTGAAAAATTCTCCATAGTTTGAAGTGATGTCTGGTGTTAAAATTATTTGGAATATATTTGCTGGTATTTTGGAAAACGAGCTTTCTGAGGACGAGGACGATGCTAGGTGGAGTCTTGATAGTCCTGACCAGCTGTCACGACTATAATGTGGCAATATCATCGGCAAAGAAAGTAGCAGGGAGGACTCTTGGTGGGAACTCACGTCTGGTGGACACTCCCTGTTCATCACTAAGTGGTGATCTTGTATTCCAACCAAATTTTGAGCTGAAAACAGCGATTTTTAACTGAAAAATTCTCCATCGTTTGAAGTGATGTCTGGTGTTAAAATTATTTGAAATATATTTGCTGGTATTTCGGAAAACGAGCTTTCTGAGGACGAGGACGATGCTAGGTGGAGTCTTGATAGTCCTGACCAGCTGTCACGACTATAATGTGGCAATATCATCGGCAAAGAAAGTAGCAGGGAGGACTCTTGGTGGGAACTCACGTCTGGTGGACACTCCCTGTTCATCACTAAGTGGTGATCTTGTATTCCAACCAAATTTTGAGCTGAAAACAGCGATTTTTAACTGAAAAATTCTCCATCGTTTGAAGTGATGTCTGGTGTTAAAATTATTTGAAATATATTTGCTGGTATTTCGGAAAACGAGCTTTCTGAGGACGAGGACGATGCTAGGTGGAGTCTTGATAGTCCTGACCAGCTGTCACGATTGTAATAGGGCAATATCATCGGCAAAGAAAGTAGCAGGGAGGACTCTTGGTGGGAACTCACGTCTGGTGGACACTCCCTGTTCATCACTAAGTGGTGATCTTGTTTTCCAACCAAATTTTGAGCTGAAAACAGCGATTTTTAACTGCAAAATTCTCCATCGTTTGAAGTGATGTCTGTTGTTAAAATTATTGGAAATATATTTGCTGGTATTTCGGAAAACCAGCTTTCTGAGGACGAGGACGATGCTAGGTGGAGTCTTGATGGTCCTGACCAGCTGTCACGATTGTAATGTGGGAATATCATCGGCAAAGAAAGTAGCTGGGAGGACTCTTGGTGGGAACTCACGTCTGGTGGACAGTCCTTGTTCATCACTAAGTGGTGATCTTGTATTCCAACCAAATTTTGAGCTGAAAACAGCGATTTTTAACTGAAAAATTCTCCATAGTTTGAAGTGATGTCTGGTGTTGAAATTATTTGAAATGTATTTGCTGGTATTTCGGAAAACGAGCTTTCTGAGAACGAGGACGTTGCTAGGTGGAGTCTTGACAGTCCTGACCAGCTGTCACGATTAGAATGTGGCAATATCATCGAAAAGAAAGTAGCAGGGAGGACTGTTGGTGGGAACTCACGTCTGGTGGACACTCCCTGTTCATCACTAAGTGGTGATCTTGTATTCCAACCAAATTTTGAGCTGAAAACAGCGATTTTTAACTGAAAAATTCTCCATAGTTTGAAGTGATGTCTGGTGTTAAAATTATTTCGAATACATTTGCTGGTATTTTGGAAAACGAGCTTTCTGAGGACGAGGACAATGGTAGGTGGAGTCTTGATAGTCCTGACCAGCTGTCACGATTGTAATAGGGCAATATCATCGGCAAAGAAAGTAGCAGGGAGGACTCTTGGTGGGAACTCACGTCTGGTGGACACTCCCTGTTCATCACTAAGTGGTGATCTTGTATTCCAACCAAATTTTGAGCTGAAAACAGCGATTTTTAACTGAAAAATTCTCCATAGTTTGAAGTGATGTCTGGTGTTAAAATTATTTGAAATATATTTGCTGGTATTTCGGAAAACGAGCTTTCTGAGGACGAGGACGATGCAAGGTGGAGTGTATAGACAGCCCTGACCAGCTGTCACGACTATAATGTGGCAATATCATCGGCTAAGAAAGTAGTAGGGAGGACTGTTGGTGGGAACTCACGTCTGGTGGACACTCCCTGTTCATCACTAAGTGGTGATCTTGTATTCCAACCAAATTTTGAGCTGAAAACAGCGATTTTTAACTGAAAAATTCTCCATAGTTTGAAGTGATGTCTGGTGTTAAAATTATTTGGAATATATTTGCTGGTATTTTGGAAAACGAGCTTTCTGAGGACGAGGACGATGCTAGGTGGAGTGTCTTGACAGCCCTGACCAGCTGTCACGATTATACGAGCAGGGAACTCGGTGGGAACTCACGTCTGGTGGACACTCCCTGTTCTTTACTAAGTGCTGATCTTGTAGCCCAACTAAATTTTGAGCTGAAATCAGCGATTTGTAGGATTTTGTGGTGTGCTCAATCCAAATTCGAGGCCAAACCTCAAGCCAGGATTTCTCTTTAATTTGAAGTGAAGTGTTACAAGGGTGACGAAACAAGGAGAAATTTGATCGAATGCTTTTCATTTCAGTTTTCTGTAAACCACCAACGAGAAACTATCAATTTGACAGGCCTCTTGGGAAGCCCCTCTTGCCCTGCCTGTCACGTCGTGTATCATCTACCCTGTTGATGAAGCTTCGTAGGTAAACAAGCGGGCAGAGAGGACTCCAGGGCCTGGGATTAGTCGATACGATTTGACCCTCATGTCACGGCCTTTTCAACCCTCGCAGACGTTTTGCAACCCCCAGCAACAGAGCGGCACAGCAACCGCTACCCCGCGAAATATCAGCCCAGTCGGCGGGTAATTTAATATTCACTTTCAAATTAGTGCCCGTCAATTCGTCGAAATACCGGTCGAGTTCCTGCGAGAATAATGTATGTCCGCCAGAATTACTTCGTACATATCCTGCCGATATCGGTTGACAATTAAAATCGATTCGCCTTTACCAAGTGAATTTGAGCTCTGTTACCAAGGGCTCACAATATTTCCTTTCCCTTGACAGAACGTCAGAAATAAGAAACATATGCAAGTGCCCCAAGATGAATCAAAAATATTTCAGGAATAAATTCTACAACTAATTTGCATTTACTTTCCCCTCAGCTCTTTTTTACCCCATTCAAAATGCCTTTTGCTTCCGAGTCTACCAAGGTAGCGGAAGCTTTGTTTTCTCTTTTCAAGGACGGAAAAAAAAGTTCTCCAAAATCAAAATTTTCACTCGCGTTTTGCGTTTTAGACCTTTCTGAACAATTTTGGTTCCGAGTCTGTCTGTCTGTGTGTCTGTCATGAAATCCTTGTAACGGGCATGACTATACGAAGTTATAGTCCGATTTCTATGAAATTTTCAGGGATTGTGCGGGTTGGTGTGTAGACGGTCCCCTATGAAAATTATAATCTTCGGACTGACAGAAGCGACTGCGCATGCGCAAACGTGAATTTCCTTGTGACGGCCATAACTTCTACATTTTCCATCCGATTTCAATGAAATTTTCAGGGATGTTACAAATTAGTATTTAGATGTTCCTCTATGAAAATCGCCAATTTCGGAGATGACAGTAGCCACTGCGCATGCGCAAACGTGAATTCCTTGTAACGGCCATAACTTCTACATTTTCCATCCGATTTCAATGAAATTTTCAGGGATGTTACAGATTAGTATTTAGATGTTCCTCTATGAAAATCGCCAATTTCGGAATGACAGTAGCCACTGCGCATGCGCAAACGTGAATTCCTTGTAACGGCCATAACTTCTACATTTTCCATCCGATTTCAATGAAATTTTCAGGGATGTTACAGATTAGTATTTAGATGTTCCTCTATGAAAATCGCCAATTTCGGAATGACAGTAGCCACTGCGCATGCGCAAACCTTAATTGCTGCTGCGCATGCGCAAACATGAATTGCTGCTGCGCATGGGCAAACGTAAATTCCTTGTATCGGCCATAACTTCCACATTTTCAATCCGATTTCGATGACATTTTTAGGGATTAATCGGATTAGTTTGTAGATGGTCCCCAATGAAAATCAAGGCCTTAAAATTTACAGAAGCCTCTGCGCATGGGCATACGTAAAATCCTTGTAACAGCCATAACATTTACATTTTTCATCCGAATTTGATGAAATTTCCTAGGATTGTCCAGATTAGCGTGTAGATGGTCCCCTATGAGGGTAGTGAAAGGTACTTAGAGATTGGTTTTGAGATTAACTACTATGCATCGGATCATCTATATAATCGGGTTATGGATACGAGGAAGCTGCAGCCACACCCACTTGGCAGACATTTTTTCTCTTAGAAGTTTTTCTCATGTTTTCGACATTGCGGCACTAAAATGGCCAGAACTTCCAAAACGCGAGTGGAAATTTTGATTTTGGAGATTTTTTTTAACCTTGAAATGTGAAAGTAGTCAAAGCTTCCGCTACCTTGGTAGACTCGGAAGCCACAGATGAAAAGTTTGATGAAACGTGAAGAAGCAAAACATCATAACTTTTTCATAAATCGCTTTCATTTGTTTGGGAAAGCTTGTTTCGTTGGTGATTCATCAAAACTAAAGCATAGCTGATGACAGGACCATAATTTGTAGGCCAATTGGCGATTTCAGCGTATAGTTCATCAAGCTCTTCTGGAATGTACTGCTTGATTCTATCAGGAATCTTGTAACAGTTGATCAAGACATTACCCCTGGGTAGGCGAATGTCTGTCACATGGAAGGAAGCTGTGGTGCACTCAGTTCTCTAACTGAGTGCGGTTTCCACTTTTCTTTTATAGGGGCGTAAGTCCGGACTTACGGCCTCCCTAAAAGAAACCAGGATTTTCAAGGGCGATTTCTATCATGTTAGAGACGACATTCGCATGTCCTTTTAATTGCAAACGATGCGCCTAGGGTTAAAGAACTGAAAAATTTTAAAAACCCGATTCATTTATTTTATTATACCATTTGGGTGGTCCAAACTTCAAAGATCGATTCTACAACTAATTTGCAACAAAACATCTCCCAGCAATTATTTCTTACCCCACTCAAAATTCTTTTTTTTCCCACTTTAAAGTTTTTATACGTATTTTCGACCTTGCAGCACTAAAATGGTCATAACTCCCTTATTTCTCATGCTACTTCAAATGTGAGTACACCGTTGGACAGAACGTTAAATTTACTATCCGTTTAGTGGGAAACTCAGTTTCTTAAAGCCATTTGTAAAAGTAAAAAAATAAATCAAAGTCAACATTTATATTTTTTTTTCGAAAATCGCCATTTTTCAGGCTAACGATTCCCCCGTAAAAAATACCACTATCGTGGTGCACTCGACGGGAAAAACTACCCCAAGATCTCACCTTTCCAACGGTTTGTCAGTTTCAAGGTTTAAGGGGAAAGTTTCTTGAAAAAATTGAGTTTTATGCGAAAAAACGTGCTTCTTTAGGCATATTCCGCTAGAGAGTCGACCAAGTATTATTGCCTTCACTTTTCAAGAATTGCAATAAAAAGTCCATCAAATTAAATTTCCACTCGTATTTTACGTTTTGGACTCATTTTGGACCAGGAACACACGAGCTCTAAGAAACTGGGTTTCCCTTTCTGGGATAGGAAATTTAACGTTCTGTCCAACGGTGTGCTCACATTTGAAGTAGCGTGAGAAATAAGGGAGTTATGACCATTTTAGTGCTGCAAGGTCGAAAATACGTATAAAAACTTTAAAGTGGAAAAAAAAGAATTTTGAGTGGGTTAAGAAAAAATTGCTAAGAGACATTTTTTGTTGCAAATTAGTTGTAAAATCGATCCTTGAAGTTTGGTCCATCCAAATGGTAGACACCCTGTATTGTACTACTTTTAGGATGTTATTCAATGTTTTTGTTGTTTTCCTTATGCTCAATGATCTAAAAGGTTCTTGACGTGTGTCATAATGTAATTAGGCTCTGCATGTTTTATCCCACAATAAAAATGTATTCTGTTCTAACAGTGCTTGATCTCATTCGTTCTTGGTCTCATTCGATTCAGTCAAAGCCGTTTCTTCAATCAAGATCGAACAACCGACGAAATCTACCGCCCCGATTCGTAACCTCTTAGGAATTTCGTATCGTTAGCGAGGAAACGCCTTTGAAGATGCCCATCAAAACGTGGTCACCGTTCCGGTGATAATTCCCTTTCATAAAAATCTTTTTCGTATCGGACCATGAAAACCACTGGTTCGTGAAGGTTTCCAAGCGTTCAAACCGAGTCTTTGTTTTCCAGGAGCTGACTGTCACAGACGATACGGTTTTGGAAGACCATAATGAGGACCCCTGCCTCGTTCAAATGCGCCTTATAGGGGACGGAGGTACGTTGTATTTATGTAATTATGTAAATTTGTATTTATGTAAATTTATGACATAAATTACATTGTAATTTATAATCAAATCAAATTGTATCATTTTGTGTATAATAAGTAGTACTTGCAGTTGTCGATAGGTGGTTTAAAGGGCCCACAGGTTGGAATGCATAGTTTCTGACCTCAGGTTTTTGATTGCACACTTACTTTTCTCCGGTTTAACCTGTCGGGCTTAACTTGTCTCCGGTACTCTGTGATTCCTACCTACAAAAAATCATTTTCTGAACATTGACAAAACGCTGCATATTATTACACATTAGTATTGACCATTGTCACCCACCAACCATATTTTCGCTTCACAATCAAGTTTATTTTGAAGAAATAAACGGTTCACACGTTTCGAAAAAATCGCTAAAAAATTTTGGGTTACTGGTTGCTTAGGACGGAAAACTGAGTACCGTAAAACCGTCAAACTTTACCCCACCAGGGGTAACTTTATCCCAAAATTGAGAATCTTCAATTGTGACGTAAGCGGGGTAGAACTTAGATAAAAGTTAGCTATTGTGTTTTCGATATTCTCCACATCCCAGAGAATCGATGGGGCTTGCGATGGCGCCTTTATCAATGTTATCAGCTGTTATCAGTCATAGTTTCCTGTTCAGCTGTTTTTGTCCTGTTTCTCGTGCTCCAAAATTTCTTCCATATCAGGTGTTTGAGGTGGATTTACCAGGCAAGCCCTCATCATATCACTTTCAATATCTTATTTTGAACAAAATACACTATTCAAATTCTCAAAAAAGTGTTTTCTTAGTTATGCCTTTGCTTACCAAAAATTTGATGGTAACTTTACTCCAAAAACCGGGTATCTTTACTCCACTATAAAGGTTGGGATAAAGGTAGCCTCACTCATATTTTTCTTATTAAATCTCGAAAAATATTTGAGTTTTATAATTTTCGCAGTGTTGAATGTAAGGTTTCTAGTGTAGCTCATATTGCAGAAGTAAGAGATGGGGAGAAGAAATGAGAAAAAGCTTGGTACGCGCACCTACCGAAACTTTACAACAATGATATGAACATAAACGTGCTTTGGTCTCATAAGTTGTGATTTACAATATTATTTACTCGTGGGTTAACTTTGAAATTTACCATTGCAATCCATTTGAAAGTTATCAAATGTGAAACAGACTTTTTCTGTGATTTTGTTAAGTCATTCGTTTATCGTTTATTGTCCTTTAATATTTCTCAACTTGTAGAAAGTTTTGCTCTACCTACATAAGGTCTATCTATACTGGAAGACTGAAATTGTGATCTCCTAACCAGAAATAGTGCATTTCAAGCAAATTCGTTGAAATAAATGATCATTGGAACTTATATTTTTCTTAGGTATAACTTGTATTTTTCAAGCTAAAAAGTTCAATTTTTCAGAATATATTTTATAATAATATTATAAATACTTGATATTATCAAGTATTTCTGGGGTAATTAATTCAATCCCGACGAGTAACATTGCACCACTGCCCGTTTCTGTAGCGATAACCGTGAGTTTTTGAGAGTGGAGTAAAGATAGACGCACTCGTAGGTTTTAGTTACTCCAACATCTAAACAATTAAATAGGGGGTTACAATTATCTGATCAATGAGCTCGACCACTCAAAATGTTCAGGAAGCCCTGAAGATCAATTCACTTATCAAAAAAAAAAAAATCAATTTAACCCATTTCGAGTGGGAGAAATTGTATTTGGAAATGTTTTGGAGTAAATCTTGGGGTAAAGTTTGACGGTTTTACGGTACTCAAAAGTTATCACATTTTTCAGGGGGGTGGGGGGGGGGGTGGGGGTCATGTTCGATTCCAAAAGTCCACCAACATGAAATCAACTGCAGTTTGGATTCTTTGTGAAATTTCCTATTGAATCAGGAAATCAAACCCTGAATGTTTCCGATCAGCAGCGTGACCCCAAAATCACCAATTTTGACTCTTCTGTAGGTCATTTTGTAGGATAATTTTCAAGCTCGAAAGCAGTAGAAAATACCAACTTTTTTTCCCCTAAATTGAGCGACGTAAACTGATGAAAAACTTTGTCGGGATGCTTAAATCGTGCTGAAAACATGTTCAGCCGTTTATCGTCCTCTTTGGATGGTTTATGTCGAACCGCTGAGTGCTCTACAGGTTCACCCACTCCGTCTGCTCCCGCTGAGAGCACGTGTTCTTCAAATCCCCACGGAACGTCTCGAACGGGTTTTTACGCATTTTTACGGCTCGAAGCGACATTCTCTTGTCTTCGCGTGGGTAGCGGATATTCTCGGAATGGAATTTCATCCTTCTCTCCAGCTTCGTCTGTTAATTTTATTTATCGGCCCTGAAGTTTGGGGAATCCAGTCCATTATTAATAAATTAACGAGATCATTCGAAATTCACTGAAAGTTCAATATAAAGGTTTTTTGTCAAACCTCCCTCAAACACATCATAAAAATTGATATATTAAAAAAACAACCCTTTGGCCGAATTTCTAGCTGATTGAAGTTTTTGTTGAGTTCAAAGGTGTTACTTCATGCTCACTATCACATTTACGAATAATGCGTATTTTATGTACGAAAAACGAAGGTTTTCTTTAAAAAATCCACTTTCTAGCAGTCGGAATCATTCGGAAGTATCACTATTTGATTCAGCGTAAAAAATTACATAGAAAATGATACCTAAATCGTCAAGCCATCTTGAGATCGAGGAGGTCCATAAACCGCTTAAAACACTGGATTTGCTTGTAAAACACACGTGTTTTGACGTTCAAAATTCATTTACTCTTCCAATTTCAGTGTTGAAAAGAAAAATTGATAGACCGTTGGAAAGCTGACAATTTGAGCATGTTTTCTCCGAAGAGCGCCCATCGAAATGGGCAGGGATTTAGAGTGAAAACGTCGAAAAAAGTCAAGTTTCGATAATTTTTTAAAGTTTGCTTTTTGACTTGATTTTTTGAAATTATTTTATTGCTGAAATATTTTGATTTTGCACTAGGTAGCTTAGGAATTTAACGCTCTGTCTAACGGTGAACTCAGATTTGAATTTTCAGGAGAAATAAGGGAGTTATGGCCATAAGGTCGAAAACGCAAAAAAAAACTTTAACGTGAAAAAAAAGGAATTTTGAGTGGGTTAAAAGAAAATTGCTAAGAGACATTTTTTGTTGGAAATACCTTGTAGAGTCGAACCCTGAAGTTATGCCCATCGTAAGTGTAGACACCCTGTATAATATTAGTTAGTATTAATATTATAATATTAGTTTATTATGCAGATTAGATGGACCCCCCTCCCAATCCATTCTTCGCAACATAAAAACGCTGCAAATTATTACACAAAGGTTTATAATCGTTCATACACCTGGAAAACCATGTACGAATATGTAAGTCGAGTTTATCAAATTTTACAGGGGACTATAAAAACTAAATCATTCAGTTTTCATTCCATATACAAAAAGTTTTTTCGTTCCAATGCTTAAAACTGGTGGTAACAGTACTATTTCAAAGACCCTGAGACTAATTTCATCAAAATTTACTTCAACGAACGAAAAAATGAACTTACATGCTTTTAACCAGCCTTTGACACCCGACTTACATGGTTTTCAATTTGATTTTTATGAAAATATACCCAGCTCGGGTTATTCAATTATTAGGAAAGTTATTAAATTTTTTTTCTCCAGGTTTCAAGGTTACGCAAAATACCCAAATCGATGCAAAAGGAAAATATTCATGAAAATTGAAAATGAATGAAAATTCATAGGCGTTGACTAATACGCAGTCCAACTTTAAGGCTCCTTGAGTCAAAATGACAGTCTTCAGTCTACTGCAACAAACTCAAAATTTTTAGCGTCGACTTTTTGGAAAAATTTCTTTTTTTCACTGAAATGACGCCCAGGACGCCCAGGACTTACCCGAAACCGGCCCAAATATGAGGGAAGTTGAGGAGACAGGGATGAAGGATAGTTAGCATATACGTGGTGTAAAGTATCAGATAAAGTGGTCATTAATTCAGAGAGTGATTCCATAACTAATTCACTCCAAACAATGTCTCGTAGCAATTTCCTTTTAACCCTTTGCTTTACCAAGTTTTTTTTTTATTAATTTTTAAGATTTTTTCTAATTCTCTTAATTTGAAGATTACTAGGATATCAATTTTTTAAAATTTTGACCGTATTTATTTGGAAAGAGTATATTCAAAATCCGTCTTTTTCACCTTGATTTTCAAAATTGAATTTTAAATATTTTGGTAATTTTTCTTGTCGAGAGTATTCTCGACCTAAATTTATCTACTATTGCCAGAAGTTCTTACTTACAATACAACTCTTGTTCTGAAGTGTTGTTTGTTTGTACTTCCCCATACTGGTAAAAATTGATTGGGATGTTGGTAAAATAGGTATTCACTCCTCTTCTCCCAAGCTTTCGGTCAATATAAAATATTTCCTTCTTTAGGGCCTAAAAACAATAATAAAAATAAACCACTCTTGGTGCTGATAATGCTACAGATTATTTACAATTACTACTTCAGAAACTTTATATTTGAAATAAAGATAATCAATTGTAATTATTGTATCATTGTAAACCCAATAGTACTGTAAGTTTCTGATGTATTTTCAAATAATCTGTAGCGTTATCAGCACTAAGAGTGGTTAATTTGTATTATTATTAGGCTCTGAAGAAGGAAATATATTGACCGAAAGCTCGGCAGAACAGGAGTGAATACCTGTTCGACCATCATCCTAATCAATGTCGACCAGTGAAATCTGATGAGTCGATCGTCGTAGTTTGTATTTTCCCCATTCTGGTCGGTGGTAGTTTCTCTCTCTACAGTCATTATTGGCATTTCCTACATTAAAAATCTGTCTTACGGATTTCTGCTTGGATATTGACTATGGTTTTTTTTATCTTTTGGCAGTCATCGAGTCAATTATGAGAGGTGAAAACGTAGGAATCACGCCCCGCAGATCAAGATCGAACCTCGTACTTCACCACAGGCCACCGGTAAGTAACCTCTTCCTAAAATGTACTGATAAGATTTCGTGTATCGTTTAGTCCCAATCAGAGTCGGATCACCTAGATTTAGAAGGGTTTTTTGGACTCGAAGAGCATTTTATTGACCAATTGAAGGGTACTAAGAAAACCGCCATTATCGACAACAAAAAAAACCGCAATTGGCACTTTATAAATGAGAAAGTTATGAACCACGGCCAAAACAAATATAGTTACAATTTCGAGGTACTTAATCACTACTATCAAAAATAGTGCTGGTTAAAAAATTCATCATTCAGGTGTAGAAATTAATTCTTAATATTCATAAAAAACTAGCTGCCAAAAACCATCAAATTGGAAGTAAGAGTTATGATGAATACCTACCATACAAATATCAAAAATACCAATTTATATTTCGGAGCTGAAAAAATTTACAACTTATTAAGAATTTATTCGGAAGGAAATGTAGGAAACATCTCAACCCAGGGATGAGACATCCAAACCGCAATAATGGGAGTTCTTCCTCCGGTATAGTGTAACTACAACTTGCTTTTAGACGGCGATAAAGGTGATTTTCATCGGAAAGGACTACTTACTCAGAAAGTTCCTCAAAATCCTACAGGTAGCGTTGGTAACTCGTTTTCGACAGGAATGGCGATGGTGGGGTTCTTCCTCTGTACACTTCAATTCCATATTCAGTCGGATCAGCAGGATGGCCAGTAGGGATCGTCTTCGCTTGCTACACGAATGGGACTTATGATTTAGTTCTCTATCTGAACTGAATAAACATTCTGCGAATAGACAAAACAAACCTCTCTCATCTTGCATTAAAAATTTGTATTGCTAGGAATCCATCAGATGGGCACTAGAGTGGGCCGAAAAAGAATTTTTTGTTTGGTCCGTATTCAAAGAGTGCGGAAAAGTTGCTACATGGTTCCAAATGAAGCGAAATTTTATTTGTATAGAGTCGTCCGTTCGCGCAAAGCCGTTGAAATTGAAAAACCAGTGAAAATTGCTTATTTTCCGAAAATTTTAAACCATTTTTGAAATGGTCCTTTGTTGTTCTGTTAGTGAGAAATTAACACTATGGACCCTCGCGTGTTCAAATCTGTCGAAAAATTGCCAATACGATGTTTTCATCTCGCCGATTATTTATCATTTTTCATTCGGTAGACAGCCGTAACGATCTGCAATGCGATGATGCGATGATTTAATGACTTTAAAAATAAGTACCTCATATTGAGACTACTCAAGGTTATTCAAAGCACTGCAGTGGAACTTGAATAGAAGTTTATTTAATTCCGTACAAAAATATATAGTTCACCGTGCGAAACGTAATTTTAGTAAGATAAACATTGCCTAACACAAACACACGTTGAATTGTGAGATCCGAATGAACGATGTTGGTAGTTCAGTTGATCATAATTTCATCAAGACTGAAAGAAAACTGGTCTAAAATGTGTTAACACCTGAAACTCATTCTTAGCCATGTGCATTTTTCAGCATATAATAATTTTCCTGAGGTTAAGTATTGTCATTTATTATAAATTTTAAATATAGGTATTTATTAATTAGGTGTAATACCGTACGTGAATTCTGAAAATTTTGAGACTGAGAGAAAACTCTTAACAAAAGTCCCCAAAACCGCCCCCAAACCGACCAGCCCAACCAGCTCATACTTGTTTTTGAGAACAATTAATGAATAAACAGTACAGGTAACTGACAGAAACACGAATATCACGTTCAACAATCACATATTATAATATTTCAGATTAATTAAGTTTATTATCACAGATTCATTAAAATAAACGTCTCCTTCTAACATCGCGAATAAATTTATTAAAATAGTAATTTCATTTTTAAAAAGTCCTATACTAGTAAGAGTACATTTAACTGAAATTTATCTGCATTATAGAAGCTTATCGAGTATAAAATATATATATTCGTATATTATATCATTATACATGAGTCAAATCAAATTTTATAGTCGAGTATTCCCCTCAGGCTGTAGAATAGGGTTTCCGTCAAAAAATTCTTCATGATCTTCTCAAATTGCTTCTTTGTTAATTCTCGTATTGAGCTGGGAATCATGTTGAAAATCTTTATCAATGTATAGTGGTTTAAGAGAGTGATGATTTATATGGAAAGGCTACCTAAGCTATAGTGAAACAGATCATCCAGGCGTACCATGACAGCTACTATAGGTAGATTAAGAAGAAGACGATAGGGTGTTCTAGAAATATGTACAAGTAAAAAAAGTGCCTCGTAGAAAATTGTTTTTAGATGCTCCGTTTTCGAGTTATTTTACTTTTTAAGATTCTTTTCGTATGTTTGACCTTGTCTCACTAAAACAAAACTGTAGCTCCCTTATTTTTGGACTAGAAAAAATCTGACTAAGTAGATACGAGGTTACAAATGTGTGTTGAAGCTCATCTAATGGGGAATTTGATGCTCTTTTCAAAGGTGTAATGAGATTTGAAGTTGCATGTAAAATGAGGGAGCTGCAGTCATTTTAGTGAGACAAGGTCAAACATACAAAATAATCCAAAAACGAAGCATCTAAAAAAAAAAATTTCGACGAGGCACTTTTTGTAGCAAATTACTTGTAGAATCGACCCCTGAAGTTTGGCCGTATCTTTCTTGGACACCGTGTATAGACACTACAGGGCTCTGCTGATTCATCACGTTTGTGGCAGCGGATCCCCCTGCTATTCCTTCTTGCGGGTGAAAATATTGTGAAAGAAAAATCTGTATTCTGACCCTCTGGTTTTCCCTTTTTCGACGGCCCTCGCTAAAAACCCTCCTATTTCACAGAACCTCCGTCTGAAAGTTGGGCGGCCACTCCATTTCCCCCACTCCGCTCTTTCAATAGTCCCTTTCCTCTTTAACTGACGAACAAACAACGTGCCAACCTGGGGTGTTTGCTGAAGTCTTGACGGTAGAACTTTACGATTCATTTGTCCCCGTTGGGAGTTTATTATGTTTGGTCGGGCTTGTTCAATCGAAAATAAATCGGTGGGCAAATAGGTTCCTTTCAAAATGTTGGTTGAAATTCACTTATTGTTCCAGTTTGGAACTCACAGAAAATAAATCGTCGATGGGCGAATGGAACCATGTTGTTGATGGATAATGTTGGATTCTATTTTTCAAATGTTTTTAATGGTAGTACATGTTTCGACGAAGCATCGTCGCCTTCTTCAGCCTTTATAAAACTGGCCTAGGGCTCATCCCATGGGCTGTTGCATTTTCCTTCTTACTCAGCGCTAGTTATGGAGCAGACCATTCACCAACTTTGTTTTTTGCATATCCATCCTTAGTATGTACCCCTTTTTTTAAATCTTATCATAATTGTAAAATTAATAAAAAAATGAGGGGCTTATGGTCTGTTTGTATGTCTACCATCCGACCATATGAATATTAGTGGAAACGTTCTAGAGCGAAACAAGCACCAAGCATTTCTTTTTCAATTATAGCGTATTTTTGTTCAGTTTTAGTTAGAGATCGTGACGCAAACGAAACTGGCTTATTATTTTGCAGACATCCCAGACCTTCATTGCAGGCATCTATTTGTATGTCTACCAAGGATTTTATCAGATTTGCATTGATGATGAACCGTCAGAATTATGTAGCTTATCATCTCCATTTGGGAGGTATAAATTCCACAGATTACCTTTCGGCGTAAAAATTTGCGCTGAAGTGTTTCAAGAGAAAAATTCGGAATTGTTTGGAAATATAAAAGGTGTCAACATTTATATTGATGACATAATAATAGCTGGTTCTACTAAGCAAGAACACGACGAAATCATAAGTAAAGTCTTGAAAAGAGCACAAGAATCATACATAACATTTAATGAAAACCAAAAACGCTTCACACTCGATTCGAAATCATAAACTCAATTTTAAATGCTTGCATACGAGTCTGCAACACATTGGGACATTTTCATGTCAACCACTACACAACAAGGTGGTGAAGTAAGGTTGTTAGTTCATGTACCCAAACATCAAAGTTTTCGTGACGATTTTTCAGTTCATATGCCAAAGCAAAATGTAAGGTTGTTGATTGTTCTCTACGCAACACAGTGAGTCTATTTTATTTATTGGTCGCGTGAGCAAGATTTGCTTAGTTTCCGTGACGATTTTTCAGTTCATGTGCCAAAGCAAAGACATGAAAATGACAAAAAGTTCAAGTTTTGTGAAGAAAAAATCAAAATACTAGGAAGTATAATTTCAAAAGATGGAATAGCTGTAGATCCTAATCGTATTAAAGCAATGAAATGCCTGAGCCCAATGACAAGAAAGCCTTACTAAGATTCCTAGGCATTGTCAAATATGTGGCTAAATTTTTACCTAATTTGTCATCGGAAACTGCTCCATTAAGAAATTTAACCAAGGAAGGGGAACCTTGGAAATGTACACAAACTCATTCTGATCGTGTAAATAAAATTAAAAAAATGTTAACAAATAGTAACTTGTCAGCTCACTATGACGAGAATTTGCCAGTAACCATCCAAACAGATGCCTGCAATGAAGGTTTGTGATGTGTGTTACTGCAAAATAATAAGCCAATTTCGTTTGCGTCACGATCTCTAACTAAAACTGAACAAAAATACGCTATAATTGAAAAAGAAATGCTTGGTGCTTGTTTCGCTCTAGAACGTTTCCACTACTATATGGTCGGATGGAGACATACTAACAGACCATAAGCCCCTCATCCTTTTATTAATTTCACAATAATAGATAGATCTTTATTCTTTGTCTACAAGGACATGAATGCGTCAATTAAAAAATATAATAGGTAATTAAAATGTAATAGTAGGTGCATATTACAAACAAAGTTTTTTAAAATGAGGAACTCGTGTGCTTTCCGTTACCTTCATAATGCAGCCCGTTCCATGTACATAAGAGAGATATGAAGATGGGGGGAAAAAAAATGTGTGGGCAGCCCGGCCGGACCCGGACCCACCCACCTTGACGGCTCCCGGGGTTGCCTCCTATCACGTGTTTATACACTTCAGAACACGCTAGGCGAGCCGCCCCCGGGCCGACCAGACCACCCGACATGAATCCCCCTATCCGCACAAATAAAAAATTGATACAAAATCCCGAAATTGATACAACAATAAAAATTATTAACTTTGTAACAATAATCAACAAGTTAATCCTAAGTCACATGTATGTCACAATTGGTAGAAGTATCATAGGCGGAAATATAAAAAATATAAAATAGTCAAAAAATCACAGGAGCATCACACGAGTATCACAGTCAATATAATAAGAGTTTGAATAAATTAATTAAAATATACACCCACTAAAATATATACAAACCTATAAAATTATTGATGCTAACAAGAGTACTCTTACTAAAATTCCTCTGCTGCATGATGAGAATTAATTGTGTATTTATCCATTTAAGTCGAAAATTATGATGATTAATACAGGATCAGTAGTTTATAAAATATATTTGTTGAAATCTATTTGATGAATATCGTCGATTTTGTATAGTGGATTGCTAGTTAGCGCTGCTTTGATTGTGCTCTTGAATCTTAATTCACCGCTTTCACATATTGAGCTTGGGATTTTGTTCAGGAGAACAAAATAAGCCAGACTCATTGCATCCAGGACTTGCAGAGATGACACCAGTTCTGGAATTGTTTATTAAATGGAGAAACTTTTTTTTAGTGTAAAAAGTGGGAAACAAATTGAGTATTTTCTTCTTGAGAGAGAACAAACAATTTTGATTTCGGAGAATATTTTTCTTTTCGACCTTGCTAAGTGAAAACATTGCTTCCGCTACCTTGGTGGGCTTGGAAGCAAACTCACTGCTTGGGGTTGCCATTGGAAAAGAGTTTCAGGCTCTAATGGCTTATACTATCCCTCTTTCGAGGCCCCTTTATGTTAAAAGAGGATTCCGCCGGCTATCCCACTTCAGAGTTCGTAAATCTTTTGCTGAGATCAGCAAATTTCTTTACGCTTTTCCCTGAAATTACACGCAAGGATGCGCGTTCTACTATGTGGTGACCGAATTCTTCCGTTCTGGATCTCCAGAATCGGTCGCATCTGCACAAGAAGTGTTCGGCTGCGTCCTCTTCTTGTTTGCATGGACACATTGGTGACGACTGTCCATGATATTCAGCATTCTTCGGAAGTCGTAATGTCCAGTTAGAAAGCCTATCATTAGCCTGATGGTGTTCCGGCTTTTTGAGGTCAACCATAAGGCTCGTTTTGCATCATACGAGGAATTGAGCATTCTGGTTTGTCTGTATCTATCAGTTTCTTTAGACCATAGTATATTAAGGTCTTGAGATTCCCATTTTTGACATTTTATGTCTTTACTATGGCACATAAATGAAAAATCGTCACGCGGGGAGCGTTACACGGAAATTTCTGATGATTTTCACGTACAACCAATCGTTCCTAGGGAAAACTAACTTCCTCATTTTCCACCCCACAAAAATCGTTCACCACTCATTGGAAAGCTCTCAATTTATTAAACATAAGACATAAAATGTCTCTCGTGGTTGCGTAGGTACTTGTACGAAAGCTGTATCCACCGTTTGTGTTTTTTTTTTTTTTTTTTTAAAGAAATCGACGGTTTGACGGGAGGATTTGAGGGGTCCTCCGCCGCTTCTCTCGCCATCCATCCAACCCCGAATCCTCCCGTCAAAATGTCGATTTCGTTAGAAAAAAATCCACGATTTTACCTTTTCTTTACAAGCATTCTTCGAAATGCCAATCACTGGTGAGGGTCCAGTAAAAGCATTTCTTGAACCCTCCTTAGCCAGAGTGCCGGCATATTCATTCCCGGGCTGATTGGAATGTTGGAAGCAAAATAAGCTGAAGTAAAAGTAATATTGATAATAAATAATAAGTAGTTTGATTCACTAATTATAGACCGGGAGCCGAGGCCAAAAACGGTGACTTACGAGTTGAAAGCTACAAACCAATTTTTATTAAAATGTCCTCCAAGGTGAGTAAAAAATGGATTTCTGCCACTCCAAAGCCCAGTCTTTCAAAAATGGCGGCCGTTTGAAATTGTCAAATTTAGAGAAATGATGACTTACGTAGTTGATGGCTGGAAATCAATTCACTCGTAAGAACTAATGGGGGGTGCGCCTTGATTTTTTTTTTTTGGATTTTTAATCAAAAGTAGACTACATCCTGAGAATTTTGGCACCAACCGCGACCTTCTAGCGTGAGTAGATCTTTTTCTATGGGTTTTCAAAGTTTCGACCGTTTATGACGTCACGCGCCCCTCTCGCCTGGGCGGGACCCCCAGCCCACTGTGACGTCATAAACGGTCGAAACTAAAAATTCATAGGAAAAGATTTACACACGCTAGAAGGTCGCGGTTGGTACC
The DNA here is from genome assembly GCA_009739505.2 of Apolygus lucorum. Taxonomy (NCBI): domain Eukaryota; kingdom Metazoa; phylum Arthropoda; class Insecta; order Hemiptera; family Miridae; genus Apolygus; species Apolygus lucorum. Next base: position 6,124,215 of record CM019173.2, on the reverse strand, counting down.
AAAATTCTCAGAATGAGGTCTACCTTAGATTAAAAATAACAATGAACAGTTTTTCCCACACAGGCGCACACCCTATTGTCTAAAGGTGGAAAATACATCTCTGCCACCCTAGTTCCCCGCTCCTATACAGGCAGAGTCGATCAAATTTTGTCATAATTTTGACCACTTTTTGACTTATTAGTTGACGGCTGAAATTTTTGTAGTAGGTTGGTATCCACGAGAAAGAAACAAAAAACTATCTCTGCCCTCCCCACCCCCCGTCTTCCGCTCAGCAGAATCGATCCACAATATTCAAATTTTGACTTATTAGTTAACGCGTGAATTTTTGTTTCCTTGTTCTCTCTGCATATCTGGTTAATAAAAACCATCTCTGCCGTTTTGATTCCGCGTCGTTCGTTCAGCAGAGATGGTCCAAAATTTGACCAAATTTGGTTGGAATTTTTGAAAGACTGGGCTTTGGAGTGGCAGCAATCCATTATTCACTCACCTTGGAGGACATTTTAATAAAAATTGGTTTGTAGCTTTCAACTCTAAGTCACCGTTTTTGGCCTCGGCTCCCGGTCTATTAGTATCAATTCAGACAAAACGAACGGAAATGAAAGTCAGACATTCCAAAGCCTTGATGAGTGGAGGAGCTTGAAGTTTGGTTCAAACTTAAGAAGAGAAGCTGATGAAAGTGAATGTAGAAAAACCTGCAACAAATCTGAAATTATCATCGAAAGAGATGGCATTTGAAAACGAGCACATCAAATTCTGGCTTATAAAAAGTGCCTCGAAGTGGTGTTTGAAGGTTTGAAGACAAAGAATCAATTACCTCCAACTTCAGCGGTACCTCTCGAATAGTTCGTTTGGTTGAAAGGTTTCCCCATCGCTTACGGTCTCCTTGAAACCTCCGCCGGTAAATTGGATGATCTGCGGTGTTTCAGGGAATATCAAACCCGTCTTTTCATGTCGAGCTGGAGCTTTGGAAGGTTACGCCCCCTTCGATACAAGTTAGTTGGGAAAGTTCTCCGGGAGTTTCAAAACTAATTCCCAACTCCAGACGAGAGAAATTTTGCAGTCATCAAACCGTTTGAACTGGAAGGAAAACTCGACGGGCAACTCCAGGAGTGAAGTAGGAACTAGTGCTACCTAACTGGAGAGCTAATTGAATAGAGGGCTTCGGCTTGATAACTTCCCTACAGTTCCTATAATTGCATATTTACTTTGCTATAGTGACGTAAATTATTTCGATCGATTACTTAACACTGTCATAAAATCTTCATCATTTAGTTCGATGAATAGTAAGCTTACGAAGAGAACATGGTACAACCGCCTTCCCTTAGAATACGTTGAAATGCTTAGTAACTTCACGTTTTTGCTTCTTAACTAACAAGAATTTGGAATATTCGTTTAGAGCAGTTGATCAGCATTTCACACGATCTAATTTCCCGATTAGCTCAAATTTGGAGGGTAGTTGGGAGCTATGCACATTGATTTGGTCACGACCAGAGCTACAGTAGGTGGTATGAAGTCGAAAATCAAAATTGCGATTGATTTCTTAAACGTGTTGCTGTTTGTCAACTCGAAAAAGCTTCAATATTGGTGGGAAATGTCGTTTGAATCGCATCGTGAGATCCGGCCCTGGGTGTTAGGGATAGGGTCAAGATTGAATTAGCTCCTTATCGAGTTGTTGGAGGGAGAATTGTGCCTCTTCTGGCTGTGAAAAACAGTCTCAGTCCATCAACGTTAATGGACGCCGTTTTGGCTAGCACTCCAAGCCAAAGGTAGACAGATGGATTTCCTTACTACTTTACTTGCTAGATGGATTTCCTGAGATTGAGGTTCATCCTCCCTGTCTTCAAAGCATGGTTGAATGTCGCAATCTAAGCTACATCCCAGCCTTGAAAGGAGATAAGCACATCATCTACCATCAAAAACCAGAAAAAGACTAACGCCGCCCTTCATGGATGCATCCATACTATATTGAAGTGAAGAGGGTTGAGGATCGCCTAGCTTTTTCTTTTTTGATCCGCTAAAAATTTATATTTGGAAAAAATATTTCACTGCTACAATCGATGGTAGGTATTGCACATAAATGTATACATCGAAATATTATATCAGCACTCAGCAGTCATATCCATCTGGCTGCTTGGTTTCAGGGTTCAAGATCGGACCCCAGACATTAGGGGTGAGGGACAAGATTGAATCATCTTGTTCCTGAATCGAATGTGAGGAGTGGTATAGAGGATTGTGCCGATCAGTCGACCCTTCTCCTCCCCGTGGGCTTTGAGTTCAGCTCCAAGTCCCACGGGGCCCTCTTGCTGAAGCCGTGTTAGGTCGAGTGGTTATAGCCTTGAATACTGACCAGATAAATGTTCCTCCTCTCAGGATTTGGGTGGTCATTCCCTCTACGATAAACAATGGATAACCTGCTCGAACTAGATCCTTGGCTCCTTGCTATAGATCCTTGCTAGATCCTTCCTATATCCCACTCAAGGTAATAGTTGCTCCAATCACCTTTATTTTATTTCACTGTACGTTGGCAAGTGCTGCTGCAGCCTCTAGTTGTGCATCAACTTCATACTTCTGAATTTTGGCAGCGTTGCTGTCTGCGGGTGACATTAATATTTATTATTTTGTTACCACAAAGTGATCAGGATGGTAACCTTGTTGTGCTAGGTTGGTGTGCCGCTCAAGCCATTCTGGCCATCCTTTATGACGAGCATAGCCATCTACCAGGATCAGGACAGAGTTACGAAGGGCACACCTGGGTCTTACCATGGCTGAGCAAATCTGTAGCACATGTGAGGCTTTTTGGGTATTTGACATCCCATTTGGCGTACGTGGATGTCGCTACACCTGCCTCGCCCTTTTCTCTTTGTTTGGTAGAGAACCAGAATGAATTTTCACCATACCCAACGACCTCCATCCATTTAGTTTTGCTGAATGGTTCCATCCATGCTGTGTTAGCTCTGGTATCGCGTGATTTCGCCTGTTCAGCCCCATCTGTGTTTTAATGGACACATTGTAATTTGACGGCCGAGTCTTGATGTCCCATTTTGTTGTTGGAGACTCGTTCCTCCTTCAATACAAAACTTCCCTAATTTCGTAAACATTTACATACCATTTATATACTTTATTCCGACAACCACTCCTGGCGTCGCAAACCGGTAGTGAGGAAGCGAAGCATCTGTTGAGGGGATCAAAAGACTACTTTCTGAATGTATCCACATTTTCATCTGCTTCTCTTATCAAGAACAAGAGTTTTTGATGCAGATGGTACAAAAATTACATGGAAAGGTCTATAGAAAACAACGAGTAGGATATATGGTAGTAGCTTATCGAGAGAAAGGAAACACGAGAACAGTAAATGAGTCAACTTATTACGTGTGGCGAAGCGAGGGCACTAATAAGTTATGACTGAATAGAGCCGAGACCCCGCGTCACGAACAGGTCATGGACAAGAGACGCCTGTTGGTAACATTTCTCTTCTTCTCTATCCACTTCACGCAGCCTTTCCCCCCTTATTCCTCTTCACCTTCGGGGATGCGCGAACAAAAGCCGGCTGACGCCCCGACAAAAGATGTGCCCTACTGTTTTGATGAGGGTGAACGACCCGAGGTTGCTTTTGGGATGTTGAACTGAGCCACGCTGATATTGAATTAAACGTTTGAGGACAACAGTTGGCATCGAAAATAAATGAAAAATTGGATTGAGATTGAAACATCTTAATTATATATCGTATATCATATTCTCGGGACAGAATCTTTCGAATGTAATTTCAGTGTATTTGAGGCTAAAGCGGCCCTCTAGTGTGATTCTCAGATAAGAGATGGCGCTGTCGTCGCATCGAAAGTTTTCCCAGATTTTCCCAGCTTCTACCAAAGCTCAATGGAGATCTAGAATGTAAGTAAACGAAGGCTAAGATCAATAATGAATCATAAAATTTGAACGTTTATTATTTCAAATCGTTTTGAATAGTTTGGTGAAGAATTAAATTGATTCGTAGTTAGTTTTACTTTGTTCGTTCTTGATCTGTAGCGCATAAAACGGGATTTCCTCAGAACACTTTTATTCACTTTTGAGGAAAAAGCTTTGAAAGCCAACAAATTTAAACTTCTCCACTTGAGAGGAGGTTCGAGCAATATTTTAACGTTTAATAGCGATCAGAAAGTTGGAAACTTTTTTCAGAATTTGAACTTTGAAAATAAGTTTTGAAGTTCTCCGAAGCTCTTTTGAATTCCCTTGGGTTCCTCATGGATGTTTTTGGCCTTCTATCCAGCTCAAGCTCAGGCCACTGTTATTTCGAATATCTCGGGATCATTATGGAAGAACTGGTGTTACAGGTTGTGGTGCTGAAGGAATTTAGAAACTCATCAGAAATCTCCGAAGTACAGGTTTGAAGATCTCTGAAGATATTGTGATAAGTTAAATCCCTACGGGTTCTTCAAGGATGTTGGTTTTGCCCCTTCTGCTCAATCCAAGCTCAGGTGACTGTTGTTTCGAACATCATAGGATCATTCTGGAATTCCTTGAGGAAGATCTGGTGTTACAGGGTGTACTGGTGAAGTAATTTGGAAACTCATCAGGAATCTCCAAAGTGCAGGTTTGAAGATTTCTCTAGATATTGTGATGAGGTGAATCCCCACGGCTTCTTCATGGATGTTTGTTTTGGCCACAGCACTGTTGATCAAGATCAGGTGATTGTTATTTCGAACATCACAGGATCATTCTGGAATTCGTTGAGGAAGATCTGATGTTACAGGGTGTACTGCTAAAGTAATTTGGAAACTCATCAGGAATCTCCAAAGTGCAGGTTTGAAGATTTCTCTAGATATTGTGATGAGGTGAATCCCCACGGGTTCTTCATGGATGTTTGTTTTGGCCACAGCACTGTTGATCAAGCTCAGGTGATTGTTATTTCAAACATCACAGGATCATTATGGAATTCGTTGAGGAAGATCTGGTGTTACAGGGTGTACTGCTGAAGTAATTTGGAAACTCATCAGGAATCTCCAAAGTGCAGGTTTGAAGATTTCTGTAGACATTGTGATGAGGTAAATTCCCGTGGTTTCCTCATGGATGTTTGTTTTGGCCATAGCACTGTTGATTCGAATATCACAGTATCGTTAATTTTGCGGCCCAAAAACTCCATTCGTCGTTCCAAACATTGTCAAGAAAGCTTGTAAGAAAATGTGTAAAGAGCTGTTTGTGAAGTAGGGCGAAAGGAAGCTTCTGAATTCGAAATAATCATTTTGCTTCTGGAGTTCTTGAGATCTCATTATGAAACTCCCTCGGGATACGTCCCCACCAATGTTAGTCATTCGCAATTAAATCTTGCACGCCCCTCCCGAGTACCTCTTCTCCTGGTCCACCACCATCAAAGATCGATCGGTCTTTCATAAAGGGCAACCCCACCTCTTCCCTTCATTTCCACAAACAGTTCCAGGGAACGGGTCACGTTCCCCGTCTCGCTTTTCCCCCTTCAGACTTCCTCTCTCTCTCGCCCGACGATACCCGACGAGTTCCGAGTCCGTCCGACGTCCTCTCCTCCCCCGTAGCAGCCCTTCCCTGGCCGCACCATCACTTCATGCCTTCTAACCATCCTTCGCGTATTACTTCATGATCGCAGTCTCCGTTTTTTAATCAACCTTGTGATAAGTGATTACAGTAATATCGTCGATTGTTTTGGTTTCATTTTTGGTTCAGTTATCTCACAGAAAAACGCGTCGTAGTGCTCTCTCTTGGCTCAAGGATACTTTAACTTGTGGTGAGTTTTTGCAACCGGTCTCTACCATAAGTTACTGTAGCGTTGAAGTAACGAACTTCCTTTTTTAAATGAGCTGAAAAGCCTCTTCGAAATCTATTAAATTTAATTGTTTTAAAATTTATGTGTACTCAATTTTAAGAGGTTCTGATATGCCCTGAATAATGTCCTGAAATCACCAAAATCTCTGTTTAGCAATAATTGCGGGAGTGGTAGTTGGAAATAACCTTGATTCTTCTCATGACCTTCAAAACCTTTCCTTGATAAGGCCCTGGGTGGTGTAGGGGGGGGGGGGATGACTGGTAAGTGGGGGGGGGGGGGGGGACCGCCTATCGATTGAGCCCGGTGGGTGACTACCCCGATCTCTGGAGATCTAGCAATTACGTTTGATGTTGATTTGATTTACATCGCCTTTCACCTCGATCGAGCCGTCTTTTCACCTCGATGCCCAATTATTACGGGAAAATTGACGTTTGATTTTGAAGGGCGACCTGACACATTGTCTCTCTCAGGCTTGAGTCGACTTGACGAGCACGAAAATCACGATGAATATAAATTGGCCAACCAAATGACTTGCAGATCTAGCTGGAAACCTACAGATCTCAGAGCAGTGAATAATACCGTAAACTGAAGTTGCTTCAGAACAATCTGATTTTGCTCCTTAGTCTACCAAGGTAGCGGAAGCAATGTTTTCACTTCTCTAGGTTGAAAAAGAATGTTCTGTTCTCCACAATCAAATTTCCTCACATTTCATGTTTTATGCCTTCCTGAACAATTTTGCCTTTGAACTCAGCTGTGCTCCCTTAGCAACCAAGATTTCGTCATGAATATTTTTAGGCAGCCACAACTCCCATATAATATTGTTTCCCATATACCTAATATTGGTCTAAACAAAAACAAAAAACCTTTGTGTAATAATTTGCTGCGTTTTGTCGTTTTCAGCTTATTAAAATTACGTTTATGTAATGTTAACCATCAAAACGTTTAGACCGAGTTATGAAGGGTCATTGCAACTAAAAACGCTGCAAATCATTGCTCAAAGGTTTATTATTTTCTGTATAGATCACCCTTCTGTATAGATCCCTCCCTACCAACAGTAGGTACCTACTGCCTACTAGGGCATTTTTGAACATTTCTACCCCAACCACCAACCAAATGGAAGGGTTAAAATTTTCAAAAATGCCCTAGTTGGTAGCAGGTACCTATGGTTGGTGGGGAGGGGGTAATGTTGAGCATGAAAGATTCAGAAAGTAAGAACTAAAACACAAATCTTCAATAGAAATTACAGAACCAGCAAAAACAAGAAATAAGATATTATTATGACTCAAATGTCGACCGGGACCAGAATTACATTCATCGAATTTTCGAAGCAAATTAAAATTACCATAAATTATTCAAAATTAATTTTTTTTTTAAATTTTCATCTTTTTGGGTAATTTTGCGAAATACTGAACTTGTCATGGTCGTAGCCTGAACAAATATAAGCGCTACTTGGTTTAGGTGAATTGGGTGAGTTTATTTAAACCATCTTCAATATAGCAGCTTTATTTCCTGGAAGAAATCTTCTTTTCGAAGTCCTGAACGAAAAATGAGTGCTGAGATGATTTGAACCTCGTTGTGTAAATAACTCATTTCCCTTCGGATAAGGGACTCGGCATTGGAAGAGTATTTCGAAAGAAGCGACAAGAATGAGCCGTTTCAGAAAATATCGTCAAAACGGGGAAAATATTACACAAAAAAAAAAAAAAAAAAAAAAACTTCTCAAGAAAAACAAGAGGGAAAATAAGACGGATCTGAGAAAAAAGTAAGGAAACTGGGGAGAGAGAGAGAAAATTAAGGAAGGAAAGTTTTTTTTCTCCCGGCAACAAGCGGTGCGGCTTCAGTGGAGTTCCGAGGTGACTGCTTTAGTGGAAAACTTGAGCGACTCTTGAGAGATCTTTCCTGCTTTTCAAGGGAGGAGAAACTGCGTAAAGGAAGAAGAAGAAGTGTGAGGTGTTCGAAAGAATGTTGTGGTAGTAACGTTTGAAATGAGGAGGGAGAGGGGGCTTCAATGGAGTATTGAATTTATTGTAATGATTTTATTGAATTTTTTGCAGTGCTACCTACCGTCCCTGAAATTCAATGAAAATGCCCTAAAAATGATTAATAACTATAATAAGGTCTTCAGCTGATACTGACCCCAGCCCGATAGTTATGATGGCTTCAGTCCCTTCCCTACTGTCAATCCTTTGTAAATCTCCTGATACGTCTTTTTGCAGCTTTGTAACCAAATTTTGTATGTCATGTCCATTTCAGAGCACTCTTTGGTAAATGCATCTGCACATTCGTCTCCCCAAATGCCGCAATGTTTGAGAATCGATTGAAAAACCATTCAAAACGCCATTTGAAAATCCTCGGATGCATCCCTTTGCAGCTTTGTAAGCAAATTAGATTGCAATTTTTTTATATCAGTTATCCCCATTTGGGAGCACTCTTTGGTAAATGCATCTGCACATTCGTCTCCCCAAATGCCGCAATGTTTGAGACTCGATTGAAAAACCATTCAAAACGCCGTTTGAGAATCCTCGGATGTATCCCTTTGCAGCTTAATAAGCAAATTAGATTGCAATTTTTTTATATCAGTTGTCCCCATTTGGGAGCACTCTTTGGTTAATGCATCTGCACATTTGTCTCCCCAAATGCCGCAATGTTTGAGGCTCGATTGAAAAACCATTCATAACGCCGTTTGAGAATCCTCGGATGCATCCCTTTGCAGCTTTGTAAGCAAATTAGATTGCAATTTTTTTATATCAGTTATCCCCATTTGGGAGCACTCTTTGGTAAATGCATCTGCACATTCGTCTCCCCAAATGCCGCAATGTTTGAGACTCGATTGAAAAACCATTCAAAACGCCGTTTGAGAATCCTCGGATGTATCCCTTTGCAGCTTAATAAGCAAATTAGATTGCAATTTTTTTATATCAGTTGTCCCCATTTGGGAGCACTCTTTGGTTAATGCATCTGCACATTTGTCTCCCCAAATGCCGCAATGTTTGAGGCTCGATTGAAAAACCATTCAAAACGCCATTTGAAAATCCTCGGATGCATCCCTTTGCAGCTTTGTAAGCAAATTAGATTGCAATTTTTTTATATCAGTTATCCCCATTTGGGAGCACTCTTTGGTAAATGCATCTGCACATTCGTCTCCCCAAATGCCGCAATGTTTGAGACTCAATTGAAAAACCATTCAAAACGCCATTTGAAAATCCTCGGATGCATCCCTTTGCAGCTTTGTAAGCAAATTAGATTGCAATTTTTTTATATCAGTTATCCCCATTTGGGAGCACTCTTTGGTAAATGCATCTGCACATTCGTCTCCCCAAATGTCGCAATGTTTGCGAATCGATTGAAAAACCATTCAAAACGACGTTTGAGAATCCTCGGATGCATCCCTTTGCAGCTTAATAAGCAAATTAGACTGATTTTTTTTTTTATATCAGTTGTCCCCATTTGGGAGCACTCTTTGGTTGATGCATCTGCACATTCGTCTCCCCAAATGCCACAATGTTTGGAAATCGATTGAAAAACCATTCAAAACGCTGTTTGAGAATCCTCGGATGCATCCCTTTGCAGCTTAATAGGCAAATTAGACTGATTTTTTTTTAAATATCAGTTGTCCCCATTTGGGAGCACTCTCTGGTTGATGCATCTGTACATTCGTCTCCCCAAATGCCGCAATGTTTGAGAATCGATTGAAAAGCCATTCATAACGCCGTTTGAGAATCCTCGGATGCACCCCTTTGCAGCTTAATAGGCAAATTAGACTGATTTTTTTAAAATATCAGTTGTCCCCATTTGGGAGCACTCTCTGGTTGATGCATCTGTACATTCGTCTCCCCAAATGCCGCAATGTTTGAGACTCGATTGAAAAACCATTCAAAACGCCGTTTGAGAATCCTCGGATGCATCCCTTTGCAGCTTTGTAAGCAAATTAGACTGAAATTTTTTTATATCAGTTATCCCCATTTGGGAGCACTTTTCGGTTAATGCATCTGCACGTTCGTCTCCCCAAATGCCGCAATGTTTGAGACTCAATTGAAAAACCATTCAAAACGCCGTTTGAGAATCCTCGGATGTATCCCTTTGCAGCTTAATAAGCAAATTAGACTGATTTTTTTTTTATATCAGTTGTCCCCATTTGGGAGCACTCTTCGGTTGATGCATCTGCACATTCGTCTCCCCAAATGCTGCAATGTTTGAGACTCGATTGAAAAACCATTCAAAACGCCGTTTGAGAATCCTCGGATGTATCCCTTTGCAGTTTTGTAAGCAAATTAGATTGCAATTTTTTTATATCAGTTGTCCCCATTTGGGAGCACTCTTCGGTTGATGCATCTGCACATTCGTCTCCCCAAATGCTGCAATGTTTGAGACTCGATTGAAAAACCATTCAAAACGCCGTTTGAGAATCCTCGGATAAATCCCTTTGCAGTTTTGTAAGCAAATTAGATTGCAATTTTTTTATATCAGTTGTCCCCATTTGGGAGCACTCTTCGGTTGATGCATCTGCACATTCGTCTCCCCAAATGCCGCAATGTTTGGGACTCGATTGAAAAACCATTCAAAACGCCGTTTGGTAATCCTCGGATGTATCCCTTTGCAGCTTAATAAGCAAATTAGACTGATTTTTTTTTATATATCAGTTGTCCCCATTTGGGAGCACTCTCTGGTTGATGCATCTGCACATTTGTCTCCCCAAATGCCGCAATGTTTGAAACTCGATTGAAAAACCATTCAAAACGCCATTTGAGAATCCTTGGATACATCCCTTTGCAGCTTTATTAGCAAATTAGACTGAAATTTTTCATATCAGTTGTCCCCATTTGGGAGCATTCTTTGGTTAATGCATCTGCACATTCGTCTCCCCAAATGTCGCAATGTTTGAGACTCGATTGAAAAACCATTAAAAACGCCGTTTGAGAATCCCCGGATACATCCCTTTGCAGCTTTGTAAGCAAATTAGATGGCAATTTTTTTATATCAGTTGTCCCCATTTGGGAGCATTCTTTGGTTAATGCATCTGCACGTTCGTCTCCCCAAATGCCATAATGTTAGGGGATCCATTGAAAATTCAGCCGTACGCCTCCAGCCTATGAGCCTAGTTTATGACAGCTTCGGTCCCTTCTCTTTCCATCGGTGCTGATTATTGATTTATTGATATTAGATCTGAGACTAGATCAAATCTGATGATCGATCTGTCTATTTGAAGAAGAATTCGAAAGTTTGAATATATTCTAGAAGTTGAACGTTTATCAAACATCCGGGCACGTGCGAGTGCCTTTGTGCAAAAGCAAAGAGCACATCTCGAAATTTGAGTCTCCTTTTATTGCCCAGACAGTAGTTACTTGCAGCTCGAATAACAATTTCGATCTTCTCTCGCCTTTACCAAAGTGAACGATACCAATGAAAACGAGGAAATTACATGGTGTAAATGATATTAACGACGGTTGAAGTTAATTTGCTCATGGTGATTTGGTGCCTCATAAATAAATCAAGAAAGATTGTTACGTAATCAACTCGCTCTATTCTTGCCTCGGAGATTGTAGCAGTAAACTTCCACCAGTTTTCTCTACTACTGCACTTACTTCCCTTTTACCTCGATGAAATGGACAGTGCGGCCAAATCGGGGATTTTTATGCGAGACAGCAAGAAATATCTGAAGAAAAAATGATTTTGTAGTCGAGGCAATGGAGTGTACGAAGTGTCAGATCACGTCACAGATCAAACATCGAACATTGAATCATAACTGACTCAGATCAGATCAGGTCTCATATCGAGTATCATGTCACGTCTTAATCCCAATATTTGTGCACGTCTCAAATCGAATATCAGATCAGGACTCAGATCGCATATCGGAACTGATTTCACATTGAATATCATATCAGATCTCAGATCCGTTTGTCAATGCTACATACAGGGTGTAACGGTTAAGGTCGTACAACCGGCCAGGGTTCGATTCTACAACTAATTTGTGACTTTTTTTGTCTCATGACTTTTTTTTCTTAACCCCTTAAAATCGGACTTTTTCCACTTTTAAGATTTTTTCGTATTTTCGACCTTACGCCATTAAAACAGCCATAACTCCCTTGTTTTTCAGTCAAAATTCAGATTTAATTATACCGTTGGAAAGAGCGTTAAATTCTCTATCTCCCTAGTGTTAAATAAAAATGTTCAAAGAAGACTAAGATGTTGAAAAATGAGCCCGAATAGTAAAATCTCGAAACTCTCGGAATTTTTTCGTTTTTTCAAACGTTTGTAACACTGACTGAAACTGCCGGTTAAGTTCTCACTGTAACCCCAAAAGTTGACCCAAAATCTCAGCTTTCCAACGGTATGGTCATAAAATTGTTTACAGTGACTAATGGTGTAAAATCCTCGTTCCCGTGCCAAAAACCGTGGATCTTCCAGTAAAAATCGACGTTTTTCGCGAAAGACATTTTTGCCCTAAAATGAGTTAGGCAGCCATCTTTTCGTACTTTGTCTCACTGAGTCAAATGATGACACAAGACTTATAGAAAAACGTCTGCCAAGTTGGGTGGGCAGTATAGCTTCCTCACTCATTGTAACATGGACGTATAGAATCATTTGGCGAAAAAATTATGATTCAAAGAGTTATTGAATACCAAAATATTAGCGGTCCACCGTCTAGGACCTAACCCACACAATCCCTGAAAATTTCATCGAAATTGGTTGAATAGTTGCGGAGTTTTGTTTGTAACAATAAATTTAAAGTTCGCGCATGCGCAGCGGCTATTGCTTGACCAATCTGATTGAAACTTATAGGGTGTCTCTTAGAAGTTAGTCCCTAACTAACCTCCAAATTTGAGCAAAATCGGTTCATTAGAAACCGAGAAACCGAGGTTCCAGGAAATTCACGTTTGCGCATGCGCACTCGCTCCTATTGGTCCGAAGGTGCTGAAATTGATAGGGGACCGTCTTGGACCTAACCCGCACAATCCCTGAAAATTTCATCAAAATCGAACCACAGGTTAGTATAGTTTTGCCCGGGACAAGGATTGACCACAGACAGACCGACAGACAGACAGACCGACAGACAGACAGACACGGAACCAAAATTGTTCGGGAAGCTCTAAAACGCAAAAAGCAAGTGGAAATTTTGATTTTGGAGGACATTTTTTTTTCACTTCTTTCACGAATACAAAGCTTCCCTACCTTCGGTAGTGAGGAAGCAAAAGCAGTCACGGATATCTTGTCCAATTCATTTTTCGAAAATTGTCTTAGTTTCTGTTAATTTGTATGCCAATTTTTTTATTACTAGATCGGCCAAGTTAAACGTTACTACGGTCGACAATAAGGTCAAAGGTATGTTTTTAATGTCCATCCTCCTCCCCACATCGCAAGTAATCAAACCACCCTGTTCATAATATCACTAGGTTCCGAACATCAGATTAGTTATCTGATCAGTGATCAGTTCGTGACCTGCCTACACATCTACTTGTATCATGGCAACTTTTTCTAATCAAGAGTATGCCGATATGCTGCTGGTTTATGGCAGCATATAATTTTGACTGAAAAACAAGGGAGTTATGGCTGTTTTAATCTATTAACGCCCAGTGTTGCCATATGGCAACATAAAAGCCGATTCTGTTTGTAGGCTGCTGGGCACCTTCTAGAGTCATTGAGAAGACCTGGAACCTGGGGGTCCTTTTCTTCAGATCTATCTGATCATAGTGATGTATGATCTTTTATATCGAGCCATGAAGGTGTTGCACTAGCACGAAGCTTCATCTACAAAACCAATGGGTAAATGGCCCAATTGGATGTCATCAGAACTACCGATTATCCTACCAAATAAACGGTAAATTTATAGTCTGCTTAGTGGGTGTTGCAAGTAGCTCATTCGATGGTCACAAAGAACGATGCGTCATTTAAGTTTATTGGGTACTTGACCTTACTAGAGGTTGTTAGAACAAACGAGTACCCTACCATATACCCATGTGTCGTCATCAGGACAGCGATACTTTATCTAATGCTCCCTTTAGTGATATTTTTTGACTAATTATGAATGTCAAAATTAGTTGATGAATTACTCACTTAATATTGGATGTATTCCGCATCCAATATTACATGTGAGTCACTAGTTACTAGTGACATTTTAACAGATTGTGTCGTGATCTCACCAGTACAACTGTAGTACTGGTGAGATCACGACACGATCTGTTAAAATCTCAGTTTTGAAAGAAAAAGATTAGTTCTAGTGGCGCGATATGGTAACGTAAACCTATGACATTCGATCACAAGATTTTTTAAATTTTTTAAAAATTAATCATTTGAAATTCGATCAGCAGATTTTAAAAATTATTTTTCCATGTTCTAAAGACTATTTGGAGTCGGAATATCAGATTTATTTTCGAAATATATAGAGAGAAAAAAGTTTTGGGCGTTAATGGGTTAATGGCGTAAGGTCGAAAATACGAAAAAAATCTTAAAAGTGGAAAAAGTCCAATTTTAAGGGGGCTAAGGAAAAAAGTCAAGAGACAAAAAAAGTCACAAATTAGTTGTAGAATCGAACCCTGGCCGGTTGTACGACCTTAAACGTTAAACCCTGTAGATTCGTAGGTCTGAGGAGTATTCTGAGCTCTCATTCAACATAATTCAAGCCTTCAGTGATCTACTAGTCACTAATAGCCCAATTAGACTGCGCTGGTAACGTACAATGTTTATCGATTGTCTGCGGCCCTGGCGTACGAACTTCAAACAAAATTATGGCTCGTAAAAGCCTAGCCACGAAATGAACCAATAATTTATGGGCGGGGAATAAAAGTATATACGCAACGTGAGTCAGGAAAGGCGGAATTTCAAGGTATCCGCGTAGTGGAGCGAGAGAAGTACTGCCTGCTCCCCTCCAGCGCCGTAGATGTATGAATTATGCATCAGATTAAATATTGCAAGGTACGAGCACGGCGCTGGCCGGCGTCCCCTATTCAAAAGGCAACCAACCACCTCTCCATTCCTTCCCTGTGCATTATTGATAACCTCCCCTCCGTTTTCCCGCTTTAAATAAACCTCCCCCTCTCTCTCGGCTCTTTATAAACCCCCAAAAAAACCATTCCGGCATTTCAACTAGGAAGTCGTGTTTGAAGGTGCGTACATCAAAAGCGGAGTTTGAGGAGAAACCGCGTGAACTTTCTGTCGGTCGTCGGCATATTTGTGGAATGACATGGCAGGCTAATGGACTGACCATGTTTCCTTGATGAATGAGGAATGACGTTTCCACCGGCTCTTTCCATGCTTGCCTTTATGAATCATACAAAAGCCCACGTAGTCGTATAATGCTTTATTCAACTCGTTTCGTTCGATCGATTTGAATCATATCAACAAAACAGCTTTGTTTGTCCGTTTGGTGGTGGTATTCTATCTAATTGATGTCTCAGGACTACCTCAGTAACGTCCTTGGAAAGCTACCAGGTTCCCGTGATATCATCAATTTTTCGAGTTGGGCTGTTGTTGCCCCCCCCCCCCCCTAACCCATTTCAAGCCGAGGGTAGAAATAACAGAGTAATGGGAGGAGGATGAACTATTTTACAGAATACCGGCCGAAATAAGGCATCATTTGCTCAGCAATCGAGAGCAAAAATGCTCCAAATTTTATGAATTTCACATTTTATGGGATTTGAGAGCTCTCAGTTTTCCAAATCAATATGATTTATCCATTTCATTGTTAAAAATTTTAAAAAATCTAGGTAAAAGGTGAAAATATATTTATCGACCGTAGTCTGTTTCGACTCATGGCCCAGAACGCTCAATCGCCCAGGATCGAATTTCGGCCACCATAATCACGCTGTCGGCCAATAGACCTCTTTAAAAAAAAAATCACAAATTTTATTGAGAGCTCCCAAATATTGAAGAAATTTCTTTTGAAACGTTTTGAAACAGCATGAACAAGAAAAAATTCTTCTACAAAGATTTTCCACTATTTCAATATTCAAAAAATCATTATTATCACGATGCAAAAATGCATCAGTGACCGGGAATGGGTTAAGGAGCCATGAGCGAAGTCGTCAGAACCAATTCAGATCTTGACTTTAGAAGACCAGCTGATGACGTCTGGGCGAAAATTCAACCTGAGATGGTCGTTTAATTTACCACTTTTTAACTTTCAAGTCGTTTAGATCGATCGATTTGAACCTTATCAACAACAGCTTCATGTGTACGTTTGGTGGTGGTATTCTATCTAATTGATGTCTCAGGACTACCTCAGTAACGTCCTTGGAAAGCTACCAGGTTCCCGTGATATCATCAATTTTTCGAGTTGGGCTGATGTTGACACCCCCCCCCCCCCCCTTAAGGAGCCATGAGCGCAGTCGAAAAGTCTTTTCAAGTCGATCGATTTGAACCTTATTAACAACAGGTGACCTGGGTACCTGGGTGACAGGGTACCTTATGTACGTTTGGTGATGGTATTCTATCTAATTGATGTCTGAGGAACCTTAGTAATGTCATTGGGAAGCTATCCTTGATGTGGAATGCAGATTGGCCTTCAATGAGCGGTTCAAGAAGGATTCTCACTGTGGGTAGAGGGCATAATTAATGGATCCTGGCAGACGTGTAATTATGCAGTAAAAGGAATTATCTCGCTCGTTGATGTAAAGTACCTCAAAGATCTCTGATATGATATAATTTCTTTAGAAAATTCCCAAATTGCTAATAACTGCCAAGACTGGTCATTGGTTTTGTTGGTGAGTGACTGGAGGCACAACACTTGGAATTCCTGCTACGGAATTCTTTCAAAACAGAAAATTCCACTACAATCCTAGATTTGGGCTAAAAAAGTTGACAATTCCCTGTTAGAAGTACTGGGTGGCCGAAAAGTCCCTTTACATTAATGATAATTTTCATAGGTATTAAATAAAACCATAGCAATTATTCGAAAGACAGATTTATTGACTAATTACTTCAACATGGTCATTGCTATTAATCTAAAACATCGGTATGCATACCTCCATTGTCATAGCAGAGCTTAATTCGACGCCATGTTCGTTTGCTCATTCGTTTCAGAATCTCTGGAGTGACTTGTTCAAAAGCCGCCCTAATTCCTTCTCTCAGTCCTTCATTTGTAGCATATCGTTGTTTTCTTATCTCTTCCTTGATGTAACCCCACAGTGCATTACCAGGTGCAGACTTCATCGGCGAAAAGAAAGTTTTTGAAACAGGATCCGTTCGTGATGCATCAAGGAGTGGGAGACCAAGCACTCGAGTTGAAACCTGCGCTGCTGTGGAGGCTTCCATTGAACGATCGCCGATGAAGTCTGCACCTGATAATGCACTGTGGGGTTACATCAAGGAAGAGATAAGAAAACAACGATATGCTACAAATGAAGGACTGAGAGAAGGAATTAGGGCGGCTTTTGAACAAGTCACTCCAGAGATTCTGAAACGAATGAGCAAACGAACATGGCGTCGAATTAAGCTCTGCTATGACAATGGAGGTATGCAT
Source organism: Apolygus lucorum (assembly GCA_009739505.2). NCBI lineage: Eukaryota > Metazoa > Arthropoda > Insecta > Hemiptera > Miridae > Apolygus > Apolygus lucorum. The sequence continues at coordinate 6,106,969 of CM019173.2, read as the reverse complement.
ACCGATGTTTTAGATTAATAGCAATGACCATGTTGAAGTAATTAGTCAATAAATCTGTCTTTCGAATAATTGCTATGGTTTTATTTAATACCTATGAAAATTATCATTAATGTAAAGGGACTTTTCGGCCACCCTGTATTGGAGTTTGGCCATAACACCACTTGGTCATTGTGACATTGTTGCTTGAATCGATTGAGACCAATCCAACTAGCCTGGATAGTATAATTATGTATTTTGTGCTGTGAGAGAAACTGAATGCACTGAAATCGTTGATACGACTTATCAGAATCTCCCCAATTCGTAAAGCATTATTCTATACACTTCTGGTAAGTCTTTGAACTATATTGTTATACATTTACTTTGAGAAATATGCTTGTGGCTGATAAAAGCTATACTCTGGCAGAGCTCCGTAGTCTGGTTGAAGGCGTCCAGTGGATAGAGTCTTCGTTTTCATGCATTGAAGTAGGATACAGTGTAGTAGACGAAGAGAGGAAGCCGGATTCTATGCTGTATTTTGTTCTGTGGAGGTGAAGCCACTTCCGGCGCCAAGTAGGCTACTGCCGCGCATCAAAAGAAGCTAAAGACTAAGAGTAGGACAGGTCCATGTAAGTAGTTACTAAGGAGTCCAATAAGTACCTGATTGAGGGTTAAGCCACCAACTACCAAAATTTATGTTATACCACTTGAGTGCCTTTGGAAATCTTCTCCAATCTGTGCTCTCTGCTGTTTAATATGTAAATTAGTGTCACCAGAAAGTCGTGGTATTACATCTGCCACCTGTATAGTTTGGTTTCCAGGTTCCTTATCCTTGAGTAATCATATCCATGTCGTGCATTTCTACTACTGATCGTGAAGATTTCTGATTTCTGATTGTCAACTTGTCAAAGTTTACACTATCAGTGTATTTGATATATTGCTGAGGATTCATTTCCTGGTGTACTAAACCTGCAGAAAAAGTCTTGTCATTGAAGATGAGGAAAAATGATCCTCCCAGACCCCAGAAAAAAAACCCTTTCTTTTACCCCAGTTGGAAACGCCTATCGAGGTTAAAGGAGAAGATGGATGCGACCAATAACGCCTGCCTCATCAGCCTTTTACTAGATGATAAACGACTCTGTTTTCGTGATAGTCGGAAACGATAGAGGAAATCACCTCATGGCTCTGAAACTTTCTACACAGCAAATCAACGATCAGAAACTGAACCTGAAGCCACCCGAAAAATTCTAATCATGAGGTAGAAAGTTTTGGAAAATACTGAAAAAATGCAGGATGTGGTCGAGAATTTATTATTCCAGGAGAAGGATCTTGATGGTCCCCAAAGAAGTGACGTGCTCAAGTAATCACTCTGACAGCATTTATAGTACCTATCCATCGATTTGCCCAGGATCCATGCCACATATTAGGTAATTTCGAAAAATAATCCACCACCCCTGACCAATAGAATCAGTGTAATCAAGAAAGATCAGTTATCATACCGTTCCTTCGTGATGGAATGCATAAAACGACTCAACTTTGACGTGGATCCTCGCGTTTTATCTCTGAAAGGGACTGACCCGACTAAATTACTACAAGACCACAACAAGGAACACAAAAATCTCCGAGGTCGAAGAAGACAAAAAAACTACTCGACAGAAAAAGCGAAGACGAAGGAGAATGAGAATTAAGGGCTTCGTGAGGTGTGGAAGTTGGAAGGAGGGAAAAGGCTGCAGAGTTCGTGCGCCTTATCTCACGGAAAAGGGACCGCCCAGGCTGCATATCAGATAAAACTCAAGAGTTTTCGAGGTGGGGAATAACAAGTTAGGCAACGACCCCGCAGCAATCTTTTGTTCGTTCAATTCTACGAGGTTGAGAGACGTTTGAGGAGGAAATGATCATGTATTACGTCGAAAAGCTGAGGTAGCAGGGAGCAGAGCAGAAGGAAGATGGTGCCTGTCGGTAAAAACGTCTGCCAAGTGGGTGTCGCACATAGCTTCCTAGTATCCATAACGCGATTGTATAGATGATCCGATGCATAGTGGCTATTCTCAAAACACCAATCTCTAAGTACCTTCCACTACCCTCATAGGGGACCATCTACACGCCAACCCGTACAATCCCTGAAAATTTCATCGAAATCGTACATAAACTTCCTACAGTATTGCCTGTTGCAAGGATTTCAATCAGACATGTAACCAAAATTGATCAGAAAGGATCAAAACGTAAAACGCGAGTAGAAATTTTGATTTTGGAGGGCATTTTTTTCCAACCTTGAAAAGTGAAAACAATGCTTCCGCTGCCTTGGTGGCCCAGGAAGCAAACACGCTACAAATTATTACACAAAGGTTTATTATTTTTGACGTGACAACGTCTTATAAATTGGTTTGCCGGGTGACACTTCAAGAAACCGCGCTCCGCTCCGCTCACGTTATGCGCTCTTCAATGAGAGCGAGTGAGAGGCACGCGTCCCTTTCACTTCTCTCGCTCTTTCTCTCTTCAGCCTAAGAGCGAGAGAGATAGGCATACACACCGGTTCATGTCTTGCGCTTCTATTTAGGCGCCTGCATACAATTTTTTATTATAATAAAAAAATTTATAATAATAATAATAATATTATCCTTCTTCCTACTATACGAATGAATATTAACATTAAAATTATTTTACCACTCAAAGTCGTTGTCACGTAATAAAACTTTCGCCCGTATACCGACTTTACAGGCAACCAATTAATTTTTTTTAATATAGATCACTTCTCTGCAAAGAACACGGCTTTGCCATTGTTACCACCAACCACATACCTTCCCCCGAAATCAGGGGAATTTCCAGCCATCTATGCCGAATGGGATGTCAAACACCCGAAACAGCCTCGCATGTGCTCCAGATTTGCTCAGCCGAGGTGAGACCCAGGTGTGCCCGTCACAATTCTGCCCTGAACCTACTAGATGCGCCTATGCTCGCCGTAAAGGATGGCCTGTATGTTTAGAGCCACACTTCAACCTGGAACAGCGAGGTTATCGTCCGGACCTCTTGGTGGTAACACCAAGAGGAGCTTTCCTTATTGATGTCTCAGTGGTCTCTGGCTCTGGCAATCAATGCTTCCAAAATTCAAAAATATGAAGTGGACGCATTACTAGAGGCTGCAGCAGCACTTGCAAACATTCAGCGAAACTAACTAAAAGTGATTGGAGCGACTATCCCCTGGAGAGGGATATGGCAAGGCAAGTTAGCCAAGGATCTGATTCGGGCTGGTTACCCACTGTTTATCCTGGAGTGGATGACCACCCGAGTCCCGGATCATTTATCTGGTCTAAATTCAGGGCTACGGCCACACGAAGGCGTGCCGCGACTCGAGCAAATGGGCCCCGTGGGACTTGGAGCTGAACTCGAACCCCATGGCATAGCCGGAAGAGGCACAATCCTCCCTCCTTCATTTGTGGGATAAGGTGAATCAACCTTGTCCCTCACCCCAATGTCCGAGGTCGGATCTAGGACCCTAATACCAAGCAGCCAGATGGACATGACTGTTGAGTGCTGAAAGTGCTGATACAATAATGTGATGTAAATATTCATGTACACTACCATCAATTGCAGTGGTGAAGTATTTTTTCCAAGTATAAATTGTTAATGGTATGTGGGCTCCATTTGGGGTCTAGTTGTGCCCCGAAGCTTTTGGTTGATGTAGGTCAATTCTAAGGGTTGAAATGTTGAAAACGCCCAAACTCGAAAAATTTTAATATAAAGGTATTGTTTTTCCATCAATTTAAGATAGAATTTTAGTATTTTTAGAGACCACTCGGAGCCCTGTAAGACAGTTTGCTCCCTTCGAGAATTCAAGGGTTGGACTTCAGATAAATCAGAAACACGAGTGTGAATCGCAAAAGATTCCTAATCTCCGTTCAAATTTTAGCTTACCGAAATGCGATCGATGTGTTTCTTCATGTTGGTTGGTGGTCGACGAGTGATCTACATAGAAAAATAATAAACCTTTGAGTAATAATTTGCAGCGTTTTTCATCAAGTGTTTCAAAAAATTTTGTACTTAGTTTTTTAAACTAATTAACTAAATTCTACTTTTTATTGTTGATCATAATCTTTGGTGATTTGACTGTTATATAGGCTCTCGTCATTGGAAATCGGTCGTTTAACACACATCCAACTGCATTCTAAATTCATCTAGACAAAATCAGCGGACTGCGCATGTTGACAGATTATTCGTAGCAGGTAGAGTGATACTGCCTCGCTATGTGAAACGGTGAATCATACTCACGGAACGATGTGAGTCGATGTGGGACAGGAATGAGTAAAATAAAAAAAACCTCAACTCCTACCATTAAAATGATAATTGGTGGGAAGTAGTGAGTTAGTCCGGCACGCATGACTGCGGGCTGTTGGCCCATCCCTGGTTCTATTTTTCGCCCCGCAATTAGTTCCGGCTGGCTTGTGGCCGCTACAATGAGGTTGATGAACAACACGGACGTGGGCTCGTAGCTATCTCGAGCGCAAGTTCAACATACTGTGTTTACCGAGATGAATCTGTCACCGCATCTGAACGTTTTCATAACGATTGACGTATACAGGGTGTCCCATGTTAAGGACGAAAACTTCAGGAGTCGACTCTAAAACTAATTTAAGTGAAAAAGGTCTTGCAATTTTGTTTTAACCCCTTGTTTTTGAAGTTTTTTTTTTCTTTCAATTTTACGACTCGGAGAGCATTGAACGAAGCTGCTGGTAATTCCAGTCCCGAAGGAAGGAGTTGAGGCAAGAAAAAGCAAAGAACAGAGAACCAACAAAATTATTTTAGAGGCGTCCCCAAGCTGCTTAACCGAGCTTTCTGTAAAGAACACTCTTCACTAACCAACACGAGACTGGAGATGAGTTAACAGAGGAGAAAGCTAATGTTAAAATGGCGTGCAAGCATTTTTGAGGCTGCCTCAGTTGCGCCATCTACTTTCAGTTAAAGAACTACTACGGAAATTGAAGTGGTGGAGTATTCTTCATGCCGCTTCTTTTCAAATCCTTTCGAATGACCAGAAATTGATAATTATTCATTTCATCATTTAGATTTGCAAGAATAATTTAGAAAAACCAATCGAGACGAAAGGTAATTATCAAGTTGCCCATACAATAGTTGTTGTCCCTATTGCGAGTAGTATTTTTCTCCTTGGTGCGTTACTGGCTGCATCTAAGTACTTAGTTCGATACAATTTAGTTATATTCTCGATATGTATGAAAAATTCGAGGGATTTTCAACAATATACTGGGTTTCAAACGTTTCTAAGGGTGGCAGTTGTCGATTGAACATTTAATGTTCAATGTTGAACATTTAATGTTCAATCGACAACTGCCACCCATAAAAACGTTTAAAACCCAGTATATTGTTGAATATCCCTCGAATTTTTCATACATATCGAGAATATAACTGTTGTGTTCTGCATGTATTCGAGTGAGGGCGATGGTCCTCTCGATGCGCTGAATTGTTCCTAGCCTGAACCCTACTCAATAGAGAGATTGATCCCTAAGCCTATGGCTTTGGCACTACATCCGCGGCGCCTTGCGGCCGACCGTCCAGATAAGTGCTTGAATTTTCTATCCGCAAACCTCGGCATCTGGTCCCAGACCTACCAGCGGGAAGTGGAGCATTTACCTAATGAAGCCTAGTGCTCGGAAGAGGTCCCTAAGGGGAGCTAGAGGTTCGGCGCCTTTATAGGGCGAACCGTTTCCTCGGAGGAACTGGGCTGTAGGTAAGACAAGAAACAATTAGTCGGATTGACTAGGTACGAATGCATGTAGGAATTCTTTTATACTCTAGCTATTATGGTGAGGGGAGAGCAGAAAAGAGGTGACGTCAGATGACGTATTCTTTCCCCTCCTCACCTCGTCCTTGTTGGTAATGACCAGTGCCACTCTGGGTTTTCCTACACGTCACTTTATTGGAGAACTAAACATAGATGTATGACATTACAATAACTAAATTTTATCGAATTAATTACTTGAATGCGGCCGGTAACGCACCAAGGAGAAAAACATGTGTTGAATAAGGTGACTTGTCATGAACGCAATCTGTTGCACTCATCTTTTGGTGCCAGACTTGCACCATTGGTGTAGGAGTGGGGGTGGGGGTGGTCTCGAATTCCCATGTTGGGTATCGTAGATCATGGATTTTAAAATGCTCTTCAGATTCGAGGCTCCCATGCCGCTAGAAATGTTTTGGTGGAAATGGTGAGGGGGGATCACTATTTCTTGCCTAAAGTAATAAATAAATTACATCGAATGAAACAGTTTTATCGCTTACCAACTGATTAAACTGATCTAATGCTTATCCAATGGGACGTCCCCTGGAATGCATGCATCACTAAACAATATGTTTTTTCTCGTTAAAGGTTAGTATAATCGATTAGCCACTTCTAGAGCCCCAAGAGACATGTAAACACTTTCCGTGATGATGTGTTCCTGTCTTCTTCGTAGCAGAATGCAGAACTTCACCATCGATTCGCCGACTTCAACTTGGGGTTTGTTCTTGAATGATGAGAAACTCGCAAATTAAACTCGCTCCCTGAACAGTCTCCGGCGAACTTCGGTCTTATTTCTGTCGGGTCGCGGTATTATAAATCAAAACTTCCGTGACTCGCTTCCACTTCCCGAAGTAACCTTGGTGGAAACCTCGTTTAAGGATATCAGTCATGGTTTTTACCCTAATAAGTCTCAGACACGCTTGAATTTTCCGGTTCCTGCCCTGAAAGCGCGCCGAGTCATTTCGGAAACCGCAAAACGTCTCGGATTTTGGATGTTCGTTGGGTGGAAATTCGATTTTGGGAGCCGATTTGGAACTTCTACAGTATAGGACTCAGAATCTTGTCGTTGCAGGTGAATTTTCATCTGGAATTTTGTCGAGTTATGAATGAGTTTCTTTTCTCAGAGGTTACTACAAGAGGCATAACATGATCCCAGTATCCTAACAAACATTTGTTGACTCAACCAAAACTCCCTGAGATGAAGGCAAGTTGAGAAAAAAATCCCATTCGTGCAGCGTGAGTGTATGAGCAAATTTTCAAAAAAGTCCATTTAAGCAGCATGAATAAGCGAATTTACAAAAAAAATGTTTTACACTCATTATGGATTTTTTCAGAATGTCCAAAAATGGATTTCAGGGAAAATTTTTTCGAAAACGTCCCATCTAAAAATTTTGAGGCCATTGAGCTTCATTTTCCTTAAAAATTCGCTAATTCCTTCTTTTATTACTTCAAACCCCTCAAAAAATACTCTACTTTTTCCCCGGACTCGTAGAGTACCCAGACTTTACTTGAAGACCCTCCAACGACAACTCCAACTCTAAAATTGTAGTTTTTGAGTTAACACCCCCTTTGAACTCGCATGTTCTCGCCCGATCTAGTGGTGATGGGAGATACTTCCTGAACTACCTGCCTATGAGGTAGCTTTAGATCGGGCGAGTACTTACGAGTTTAAAACGAATTTTCAACTCAAAAGCAACCATTTTGGATTTGGCCTTTTGTTGCTGCAGGGGCAACAATTGTTGACTTTTTTTCGATTTTCACTGACTATACCTCTAGGTACAAGGCATGGTTTGAAAATTTTAGTTTTCCGTATTGATGCTCTACTCGTTTTTCAACTTCTTAGTATGAACATTTTGGCACTAACTTGCAACTTTTGATTAATTAATACTTCAAGTTATCGTCTGGAGTGACAAAAGTTAAACTCTGGGAATTGTTTTAGAATGTTCCAAAAGAGATTTAGTGAAAAAAAAAGTTTTCAAAAATTCTGTATCTCTATTATTGGCTTTCCAGTTCAAGGTGAACTTTGGCCTCAAGATTCTCCAGCTCGGCCTCCAGTCTCAAGATTCTTCCCTACGTCATCCATCCATCTCATCTTCGGGCGTCCACGTCTCCATTTGGCTAAGAGTATTCGTTTAGTTGGCGTGTCATCTCTTTGTCTTGTTGTCGTGGTAACAATAGGTTCCTTTCCGGTGGCTGGTTGTCAGCCCTTCGCCCAACCTGGAGGACCAGTGAGGATGTATGAGGTCCCCAAAAAATTCCCATCCTGAAAGCTTTGAATCCATTGCATCTAATTTTCTTTATTTTCTTATATAATATTCTTTTCTTCCTCTCGTATAACGTATCCCATAGTTATTAGGTATCCCATACTTATAACACGTACCCTCATTTAGATATGTGATCATTATCCGAGCTCTAAAGGTGTCTTGGCATTCATAGTGGCAGTAAGAATAGAGCAAAACGGAATCCATCGCCGAAAATACCGATGTTTAGCTATGCAAATTATATAGTAAGCGCTCAAGGTTCTGTTCCGCAGAGCGTGAATTACGCCACAATTATACCATACGACGTGCTCCAGTGGGTCTCGGAAAACGTTGAACCCCTGTTAACCCTGGCTTGTTTACTTGCCGACTCCTTTCCAGAACAATGGAGAACCGGTGAGTCAATCGACAACCATTGTTCTAAGCGTGAGTAGGAATGGGACACAATTTTTCATGTCTTTCGTCGCGTTCGGATCTCCATAGATGCTCTTTGTTTGTTCGAGTAACGTCCGAGGAGCAATGACTTGGGAGTTATGCTCGTAGCCACCACTATTCTCACTATGATGACAAGTGGAAGCCACTTGGTAGTGTGAACGGTAAAGCGAACTTCTCTCGTTATTCCTAGAGCACTGAAAGTCCCCATGGATACTCTTGGTGATCAATGTGATGCTGCCCATCAATCAGCTGCTCATGAATAAGTTCCCTGTTCTTCCTACAGCTCCGTGGTACTACGTACACATCTTCTTTTAAACCACTGCAAGTCATATGCGCAGAGTGATATTAGTACTAGAACTTAGATACCATAGTCCCTTAGATACCATCCGAAGAGATTAGGAGAAAGTCAAATCAGCCAGGTGAGCACTGCAGTTCGGTACAAAGTCCTCGTCTCTAATATGTTTTTATATACACAACCTTATTAGCTCTCGGGTTCATTTGTAAATCAAAATTGGAGAAATTGAGGAAATACGGGCCAACTCGATTTTTTTGTGGAATGATAATGGTACCTACTGTATTTATGGAAAATGTGTTGGTGTTGGTGTGGTCAAAATAGGGAAATAATGGGACTAGATGCTTAAAAACGCTGCAAATTATTACACAACGGTTTATTTTTTTATATAGATCCCTCGTCTGCAGAGCCACCAACCATCCAACATGAAGAAAAACATCGATCGCATTTCGGTCAGCTAAAATTTGAACGGAGATTAGGCCTCTTTTGCGATTCACACTCGTGTTTCTGATTTATCGTACGTAAAACCTTTAAATTCTCGTAGTGAGCGAACGGTTTGTCCCACAGAGCTCCGCGTGGTCTCAAAAAATTCTAAAAATTCTATAGAATCTTAAATTGAAGGAAAAACAATACCTTTATATCAAAATTTTTTGAGTTAGGGAGTTTTCAAAATTTCAAAATTGATTTTGGAACCCTTAGAAGTAACCTACATCAACCAAAATCTTCGGAGCACAACTAGACCCCAAATAGAGCCTACATACCAAATTTCATCAAAATCGGTCAATGCTAAGTGGCAAAAGTGCCGCGTACGGCGGACGGACGGCCAAATTTTTATTCGATTTTTGGATTCTACGTACCTTGAAACGTAAACCATCAAATTTGAGGGGGTGTTAAAATTTTTTTTTCTTGGTCGATTCCAAAGGTTCATTATTGAAAATAATAAACCAAAACAGCAGCTGAAAATCCAAACTACATCCATCAAAACGTCTGAAAATCAAGCCTTCGAATGAGAGTGGAGAAAACAAGTCAAAGATGGGTGATGAAGTAATATTTTAATTCCCACTTTTCTTACCTTATTCCGTCTTTATAACATAATGCACTCTAATAGAGTACAAAATCTGATGATCAATTCTCTTGATATGTTCAGAGAATTGCTAATTTCATCAACCTAGAACTTCATCAAAGCATTCGTCTATTCTTAAAATTTATTCATCCACTTTCAACGACACCAGGAATAAACAAGCCAAAAGAATCGTATTTTTCAAACATTACCATAGATGGAGAGTGGTGGCGTTTCATTGTCTGTAATCCAATTTCTTCCAAACTGCAGGACATGTTCAGCAAATTGTTTCAATTAGAACCCAAGTTGAGGACCTATTATCTTAGCATCGCTTCCATCGCGATCATACGGGTTAATTGAAACTTGACTGAGGGAACTTCCAACAAGTGTGAGAAAAAATTACTACTGCCGAGAGGATGCTCGAGGTCAATTGGCGTGAATTCTCAAAAGGTCAGAAGTGCCTCACAAAAAAACTAGTAAGCAGTTATTTTTGTTTCGCTGGGAGGCACTTTGGATAGACTGCTTCCTCATCAATTGGAGCGAAGCCGCCAGGAGACTCATCGTGAGACAAGAAGAGGAAAAAAAGTGGTCGGAACACCGTGTTTTTTTCACGAGTCGAAAGCTTCTTCTTAATCCATCAACACCAATAACGACCCCTCATATCCCTGTTTTAGTGGACGTTATTTACTGTTATAACGATGGTTTACAGAAGAAAGTTGCATCTGCTTGTCCACTAATTAAGGCTATCGAACAGGAGTAGGGGTTAGAGACCCCCATCCCAGTGGGAGGGGGGGGGGGGTGTCCTACCGGGGTATCCAGCCCTGCAAAGGCCGGTGTTTCAACATTGTCACGCCGGCCTCTGAGAGTTGCCTGTTGAGGGCTGCGGTGATGATGGATTCCCCCAAGGGACGTTATGGCCTACCCTACCTAGTAAAAGAAGTTTTACTAATAAATTTGATATAGACGAAGATTGATACTTTTCAAAGTGGACTGTATGTAACATAGGTTGTTATATTATAATAAATAACCAGTGATTAGATGTGAAATGACTGGGGAAAATTAATAAGTCAGTAAATAAAGTGGTTGTTGCGTATATAACAACAACACAGCAACAGACTATACAAGTTAATGGGGTCTCAGTTAGTGAATAAACGGTTTACCCCTTGCTCAATTTTTATCATTCCTGCGCCAATCTTTTAGTTTTTAAATTCCCTAGGTAAATTCACTAATAAATTTCAAAAATCCTTGAAAATTTCAAATTTAGGTACAATTTTTTAATTATTTTTACTTTTGGAATTAAACGAGTGTATGGGTGTATAAAAAATGAGAAAAATGACTATGAAGAATGAATGATGATGAAGACTGACCAGCTATGAGAAGGCTGGTGGATGGGGGAGGGACTGGGGGTGGTGGGTGGCAATGTTGCTCCTTCAAACGTGGTGGTTGGAGGGGCAACCGAGTGCCGGTTCGTAAGAGATTAGACTAACCCGGACAGAGGAATGAACGACGACCGACTGATAGCTTATAGGTTGGTAAATCTCACCACAGTAGTCCTTTTATCTTGAGTTGGAGATGGTATGCATGCAGGTGGTAGCTGAATAAGACCAAATGTGATCACGGATACATAAAAAAAAAAATAGAAAAATAATTAGTCTGAATCTTGAAAAGGCTCGTACGCATTTTTCAGATGGAACAATGAATACACTGCCCACAAATCACTCACATGTGATTGTGGAATGAAAGGATGATGGAGCTACTAAACTGTAGACTTCACAATCTGTAGTTGGGGGGTACTGTGTAAAACAGTCGAACTGTGAAGTACGAATGTGTCTTCCATTACGGTTTGAAGAGAGGTGCAGATAGTGCTGTGACGAATTTTCTCTATTTTGGCCTTTTTATTTTATTGGAAGCTGGCGTATAAAACATCAGATAGCTCTCGAGAGTCTAAAACGGATATTTTCATTGGGTCGAATAATCTTGGTATGTATTAGGATGTCGATGGATACTTGATTTTCAAAAAAAGAACAAACTCCAAGATGGATGACGCATGAAATTCAATGCGGGAGGGAAGCCATGCTCCTTCGGAAATTTCCCATTCCTGACGAGGTCGCCCTCTATGAATTTCAAATCCGATTCCTCTGTTTGTTTGCGTCGGATGCAGACGGTTCGTTCGCCTCTTTCTCGTAAGGGCAACTGAATCACATTAGGGGATCGGAAACACGAGGTACGCAGTTCGAAGACGAGGGTGAACATGGAGTTATGGGCGGGCATGAGGCAATCTAGGTAGAGCTTTGAAACAACCTTGAATCCCGAGGGGAGCCTTCATAGACATCGCCTTTTCATGTCCACGTCTGCCCACGTTACAGATTAAGTGCTCCACACTTTTGCTATAATTCATTCAGAGGATACTAAATTCTGGAGGATTCGTCTTACTGAAAGAATCTAGGAGAGCTCAAGTTCGCATGACATGTCTCAAAAATTCACCTTAAAATTTGAGTTTGATGATGATGTTGTTCATTTGTGCTCCAGATGTGCATTAGGCAATCCAGGCAGAGCTTTGGAACATCCTTGAATCCTGGGATGCCTTTTCATGACAACCCAGGTTACATATCGAGGGTGAAGTGGCAACACGACCTAACTCATTTTTCCTGATTTTTCAGGAGAGACCAAAAACTGATTTCTTACGATGTATAACGTAATGGGGAGCACTTTTTATTGGAAATAATGACACATACGTTGCTGGTTTCCATCTATACAAACTGAATGCTTACATTGTTTACCATTGCATAATTTGCTGAGTTAGGCTATGTTGCGTGAAGTTCCAATCGAGATAGGCTTTGTTGCGCGGACTCATAAAATTGAGATTTCTCAATTCAATGAGATAAATTATCACAAACTAGCCATCATTGTTATTGAAAACCCGTTTAAAGGTGAACAAGCTTTCTCACATCCAATAACTTGCCTCCGTTTCGGGAAAATTACTAGGAGAAAATGAGATGACAGACAGTAATATGCAATGAAATCATAATTTTACCAAATTGTATTTAACATTTCTGGTAAATATCATAATTGAAAACGAAAGTTTCTAAACCAAAGGAACAACAGTTATTAGAGTGTAATGACGTTAAAAAACTAGAAAAACCTTATATTTTAATAGTAATATTAGGAACTTTGTACATCGCAGAGACGAGATCAATGTCTTATGTGCCTAGAATGGAAACACTTAAAATTAGTTTCAAAGTATGTTCCTATTAGGCATTGTTCCTTCCTTTTTAAAATAAGAAGAAAAACGCATATTGATACACCAAAAAGAAACTATACATTAAACGTTGGAATGGAACATCAGGTCAGAGAGTGAGAATTCAATGCTTTTCCTTCTTCTTTGGCGTTTTCGCTTCCTTGCCACTCTTTCTTTTCATTTCCTTCCTGCTCTGGTCTTCGTGAGGGATTTCGTTGAAAAATGGATGAACTGGTCATGTGGCATGAACTGCTTCGAATACTACAGATGTACTTGTCTTTCGGTATTTGCTGCCGATTGGTGTAGAGGGTAGATTCGTCACATTCATGCTGCTCTTCTTCTTGCTGCTTCTCCTGGGGTTGTTCTTGAAAGAATTGGAACAAATATTCTAAAAAACATTGGGCGCCATCCATTTTTTTTTTTTTTTGTCGATTTTGAGGGCACCAAACGATTTGACGCGGAACTTTGAATCTAGAAATACTCATAACGCAATACGGCCAAAAAGTGAGTTAAGTCATGTTGCCACTTCACCCTCGATATACAAATGCTCTAAGCATCACATACATTCAATATCAAATTTAGTCGGAAGATGGCTATTTCTGGAAGAACACAGAAGCGTTCAAGTTCACTCACATGCCTCAAAATTCATCAAAAATAAAAATCTTAACCTTCAATGGCTGGATATTATGGCCAAAAACTTCATAAAGTCAACAATAGGGTTTGCCCCTCGGTAGGAAAAACTGTTTATTGTTATTTTTAATCTAAGGTAGACCTCATTCTGAGAATTTTGGTACCAACCGCGACATTCTAGCGTGTGTAAATATTTTCCGATGAATTTTTAAAGTTTCGACCGTTTATGACGTCACAGTGGGCTGGGGAGTCCCGCCCAGGCGAGAGGGGCGCGTGACGTCATAAACGGTCGAAACTTTGAAAAATCATAGAAACAGATCTACTCACGCTAGAAGGTCGCGGTTGGTACCAAAATTCTCAGGATGAAGTCTAGTTTCGATTAAAAATCTTTAAAAAATCAAGGCGCACCCCCCATTTGAACAATCAGACCTTTAAAACATATGTGGGAGTCTGCATGGGGGTCCTTTGTATCTTCACAGTATTGGAATAACCTGATTTGTTCTCTGATGTCGGACTCTTCACCAAATGAGTTCAGATGAGCGTTCTAGTTTGCAGGACCTCGCCAATTCATCTTAAAAGCGCTTCTTTCTATACAATTGTGTACGAATCTGAGTCTCTTGCATACTTCAACGATAACCCCATAAATATTGATTTTATCTTCTGATGAATTGAGCGCATCAATGTGCGCTCGGATGGATCCATTCTTTCCATCAGATCACCTGCTCCGCAGTTGGTGAGGGTGAATGCTCCCCTGTACCTGCCAAACTGCATCTGCCTTGTAGCTCCCCCTTCAATAGTCCTTTTAAAAGAACCTGCTGCTCTTTAAACTTCTTCCCATATCCATTCAAAGTACCGCCCACGAGGTATTTCTCTGAAAAAACTAGTTATGTACATTTTAATATCTAAGCAGTGATGTGTTTTCAATTTAATCTAGTTTTGCAATTAGGTGGAGAACATGTAAAAACACCACGACGCCAAGATAATGAAGAGACACGTCAGCTTAGGTAGTTGTAACAAGTTTTTTTTTTTTTATACAGCCGTTTAACTCAATCGAATAGCATAGGTTTGACTTACAAATATGTTGATTGCCTACAGCTAAAAATTTATTGCGGCAGTAAACGAGTTGGATCCGAAACCGGTCGAGAGAGATGGGGAAAAAAAGCGGTTAGACGGGGGTCGCGCCAAGTGACTTCAGAGAGCGCTTGGAAATGTCATGTGTTTGTCGGGTCGGCCTATCAATTACGACAGAGGCCAAGCACTATATTCCATCCTTGTCAGCCAGATGCAGGATTACATGCCCTTGTCGTATAAAAAGTCACAATTTTTCTCGGTTCTTTTTCTACGTTTATTCAGGCAGGACGATCTCTTAAAATGTTATGAGGAGTGGTTTTTTAATTACGATTCGATTTGTGGTGGATATCCTAGATATCCTAGATATCCATAAGTCATGAAGAGCGGTATACATAATTGTTGAGTGGGTATTTCCTTCTTGCTTCTCAACGCCCGTGAAGTTGCTAAAGGAATGAGCTGGTATTTGCGTAGAAACATACCCAGAGCCACTGTCACCTTTATTCCTTGAGAATAAGATAATAGAATTGATAATATTGATTGATAATAGAATAATAGAATTGACGTCATGTTCAAGTCAAGTTTAGGTGGAGAACGGTCAATTCCCTGTTCTGCCCAGATCTCAAAATTATATCATAGAGCAGTCCTCTAACAACACGAATCTATCGATCTCAAATGCCACCAAACATGCCTTTTGCAGACCACAATTTCGAGATTGGGGCATTCTCACAGCACTCAAGTACGACTCTGTACAATAAAACCACAAGGAATGGGCAAAATTGGATATCTATACTTTCCGTGAATGTCAACATGATGGATTCCATGACGCTGCACACTGTTCTTCGAACTATCCGCGGTCCAGTCTAATGAGGATGTAATTCCTGACCAACACTTGTTCTTCAAGGTTCATGAACTCAAATGCAATCACCAGTTTGGAAAAACACAGGTTTAGCATGTCAGAATCTTTCATTCTGACATCTCATGTCATTCTGAATGTCTGAATCCTCATGTTTTTCCAAGTGAATTCTCGGATTTCCGCAAAATCCTGTCACAACAGGAATGCGTACGATGTTGATCAGTGTGGTGGCTGGCATTCGTCTAACAATCATCATGGAAAGGGGAGCTATACTCTTGCCTTTATTTAAAGAGCTCTGGGATTTTTGAAGGCCCCGAAGGTTCGGCATCGCTGCAAGAATCCGAGCCCCAGCGAAGGTCGAGGTATACCTGCGCGACCCCTCCGCCCGTGAAACCCCCCAACAGTTTACCCTCTTCTGCAAATGCACACTTGATTCACAAATTATTTCGACCATCCCATCACCAAAATCGTGATCAGCGAGAAAAATTGAACATATCGAGTATAAACTCGAGGCAGGTACGATTAAAACACAGCAGCCCTCTCCCAGCCAATCCACCCAAACGAATTACGCCCTCTTCGCCGAATTACAGGAAATTTGGACTCATTTTCATCAAAATAATTAGTACGTTACGAATTTAAATTACAAAAAATGTTCACCGAACGATAAATAATTAAATTGTATGTTGATAGAAGAGGAAGAAGGAAGAGGGATGATGGGTTTTGACCGCGAAGGGTTGTGAGTTGAGACCCCAAGGTGAGCACCTTGCAACGTTGCCACCTCTTGGCAGGGAAGGGGTTTTGGAACCCGCGGTCCAGAGCTCTTTAAATAAAGGCAAGAGTATAGTTAAGTCAGATCCGGACAGAAGCGCTAGTGTGTCCTTCCCCGTGTTACCCAACGTTGAACTGAATATTATCATGGAGCATGCTTCAGCCTTGGACTAACTATCCAAAATGTGTCACGGGGGAAGGGGGGAGGGTAATCTCCACTCATCCATCCCATCCCTACTCCGCCGAAAAGCGCAGCTAAAGCATGTTCCATGTTTCTTGAATATTAGCAAAAGGCTCTAAGCAGTAAGGCGAGGCCCGAGTTTTCCATGATCCTCCTATTTTTTAAGGATATTAGAAATATTTTTCCAAGTTCAGTATTTTTTAACTCGATAAAAAACTTTCCTCAATGTATCTGGATCTGTTCAGCTGCTACTTTATTTTTTCCCCGCCTCTTTCCTCTCATTTGCCTATTATTTTAAAATTCAACTTATTTTTCAAATCAGTCTTCAAAGTTCAGTTTTTCCAAGATTAGTAGAAATTTGTTTGCATGAAAAATTGATGAGAATTGCCATTTGCCCTACCAACTGTAACGGCATACTTTCCTCTTCGCTCTTCGGTCGGGGTGACAAAAGTAAAATAAGAGGTTAAATTCTAACCCGAAAATTCCCCCTTCGTGCATTTCAGAAAGAAAGGAGGATTTCGGGGGTTCACGAGGGATCTCCCTCGCAGAAGGGAAAAGGGGAAATTCTAATTTAGTATAACCATGGACCCTCCAGTTCGCTTATTACAATTGCAAATCCTATTGTTGAACGTGGAAGCCCCCTCCGGAGAACTTGAATGAAAAGGGCGATAGAAGTGTTGAAAAGAGGGTTGTCCACTCTATTCGGCGAGCCGTGTATGCGGGCATCGTTAATCAGGGCGAAGGGTTTTCTCGCAAAATGCTGATGTTACTGCATATTAATGGAATATTGTCTCTGAGTTAACGAAGGTTTACCTACAGGAGGTTCTATAGAGGCTTCCTCGTCATTTTCCAAAGTAACGACGTAGCGGTTTTGGTTTCCCGGTGATGAAAATGAATGAAATGGTGTCTACACCCTCGATGGAAACCAAAAAAATCAAAATCAAAAATCGGACCCGAATTTTTTTTTCAATTTAAACCCAACTTGGTCATTAGCGCCAATTATCAAAAACATGACAAACTGTCAAATCTCAAAATGACACTGCTCTCGAACTGTTGTAGATGTCCGTCAGATGTCGTGAATTGTTGTCCAATAGTTCTTCGATTGTTTTTGGAATTCCTGAGGAACCATTGCAAATGATGGGGCATTCAGTCAGTAGAATTGCAAATGTACGCACGATTCGGAAGAGGAAATCGATCCTTACCAACAGGCCATTTTTTTCTCCCGGGAGTGGGGAAACTCTTTAAGAGAGAAGGGGAGTTTCGCCCCAACAGTGTTGGACTCACCGGACTTGAGCAGACCCAACTAAAACCCCACTCCCTTTGCTTAGAACTCACCCCGGAACCACCAGTACAGTATTAATTCAGGGACCAACAGGCTATGAGTCAGTATGGTGTGACATACTGAGACGGGTAAATCCTTTCTCAAATGTACAACAAATACTTACTTGAAGAAGTGCAAGTGGAAAATTGACCGAATAATAGATACCAAGGTCCTTATGCTGGCCTAAAGCCTGCTCCTGAGAATTTAATTTCCATGTTTACTTCTTCAGCACTGCAAGTTCACTATAGTCGAATGATTGAAAGAACTTGAAAGAATAAGATAAAGAAGAACTCGGAGAAATCCACTTCAAAAGCAAAAAATCATGGCTAGAGAGATGGACATTTCTCCACGATCCATGTCCCGGCTCATCAAACATGACATCAAGATGAGTCCCGATCGGCAAATGACTGAGCAAAGGCTCATGGTGGCTCTGTTGTGATCAGCCACCTCTTCGCATTTCTGTCCATTCGCTTCCTTAGCTCAGTGGTAACGAGCTCCGCCTCAGAAGTGTAAATATAGTTTTGTCGGACGATAGGAGATCGATCCCCGGTCGAGGGAAGTTAATTTTTGATGATTCAACATTGTGGCGCAGTCAGTAGGACACGAATTGTCTCCTTAGCATTTCTCAGAGAAATTAATTCATTAAAAGATTTGGTCATTAAAACAATTCCCTCTCAAGACACGAGTCGAGCCACCGCCTATTCGGACAAACGTTGAGGTCAGCAGATCCCCCGCCCCGTCAATAAGGAAGAATAACAAAAAACTCCGAAGCCAGTCAAAAATAGCGCGTTCTCACTGGGTTGGAAAACGCTTGCCAAAGCTGCCCTCACCTCCCTGACTAGGTAACGGAGTACCTAAGATTTCCTAAGGGGGGGGGGGAGATGTTGTGATCAGCGACCTCTTCGCATTTCTGTCCATTCGCTTCCTTAGCTCAGTGGTAACGAGCTCCGACTCAGAAGTGTAAATATAGTTCAGTCGGACGATAGGAGATCGATCCCCAGTCGAGGGAAGTTAATTTTTGCTGATTCAACAGCTCTAAGAAATATTAGAACAGAAAGAGCCAAAGCACTGCTGAGCAGGTAGGCTGATGGTGGTCATCGCAACATTCTGTTCACAGCCGGGAAGATTTTCACAATCGAACTATAATTCAACTGTCAAAACGAAGAGGTTTATGCCTGTAGCTCTCCTACTGAGCCTGTAGAGGCTCAGGAAAAATTTGGGAGAGTCGAGCGAGGTCACAGAACAGTCCCTCAGTGTTGGTTTGGTGGGGAGTCAGCTTTGATGGCACCACAGAACTCCATTCTTGTGAACAAGGAGTTTAAACTCGGGCTAGAAACTGCCAAGATGATATTTTTGAGCAAGTAGAAGTCTCTTAGCGACACTCTGAAGGAAAACATTGGGTCTTCCATCTGGAATCTGCTCCAGCACACAAGGCTAGGACGACATCACTGCGCCAGGTTGGCCCTCGGGAAGCTCGGATCTCAACCCATTGGACTACCAGCTTAGGCTTTGGCTTTTTTTATCTTGAGCTTTTGGTTTGCCACAGAGGGCACAATAATTTGGAGAGCTTGAAGTCGTCTCTGGTGAAGGCTGTTCGCAATTTCCCTCAGGAAGTGCTGCTTGCTGTCATTGTCGATTGGCCCCGAAGGTTAAAAGCTTGTATGAAGGCCAAATGTGGACATTTTGAGCGACCCTGTTTTTTCAACTTATTGAACTTTATAATTTCAGAATAAATTAGCTCTACTGGTATTCTATGAGTAGCACTACATCGCCATCCACGTTTGCTTCTAACAGAACTTATTGCAGGACTAGGTATAGTGTCCAATCATGTTTAGAAAAAATATTCTTTTGTGCTGCGAACGTGTGAAATTTGGTGATATCTCACAGTATTGTCTTTATTTTCAGAATCGTGGAAAGAAGGCGATCAAAACCCCAAAAAAGCTCAACAGGCGGACGACAGTTAGTGGGCCTGCGGGTGCCAAACCTCCAGCCCAGCCTCCTGACCGAGGTGAGTACTGAGTAATAAAATTCTACCTAGTGAGTTGGTCAGACGTGAAATTTGGAGTTTTGACGAAGAGCTAAGCTTCAATATTACATTCCGGACGACTAGAGTGGAAGGATCAAGGATAGATAGTATTGTATCTGTCCAACACGAGGAAGATATCCGAAATTACCTACTGGTAAAGCTTCAAAAATCTTGATTATTGATTGCTCAGATCATAAAACACCAATAATTCGGTTGTGCTCTCTTGTTCATAATGCTCAAGGTCTATAAGATGTATAACTTCTCGAATTAGAGAAAATTACAGTCTACGCTCTTACAATCTTTCACAGAAACTACAAAGATCCACTCATAACTTCTCACTGGTTAAAATTTATTGGGATGAGGGTCAAACAGGTATAAACTCCTTTTTTGCCGAGATAGATAAAGTGATAGATAGATCGGTATTCGTTGTCTACAACGACATAAAACAACAAGAGAGAGAGAGAGAAAAAAAATGAAGGCCCAGCCAAACAGTTCGGCCTGGCCCGGACCCACCCACCATGGCGGCTCTCGGGGCCGCTTTCAGTCAATATATTTCCTTCTTCAGGGCTGAAGGATAAATCACTGAGTGAGATACTACCATCAATACTATTTAAGAAGTTATACAGTGAAATAAGTTGAAAACAAAAACTATAAAAAGTAATGGAATCTATAATTTTGAAACAAAAACTGTAAAACAAATTTAAAGCAAACTACACGGTATTTAAAACATTAAATATTCTTGGCTTATCTCAGATGATATCCTTGAGCCCAGAAGAAGGAGATTTATTGACCGAAGGCTCGGCAGAGTGAATCAATTACCAGTGAATAATCCGTGATGTGGTGAAATTTCTTGAAATACGAATATTTGATATTTTTAATACATTTATTATATTAAATATATTAGATTTAAATATCACATATTCTTGAAATATCTGAAGAAGGGCTCCTCAGGAAAGTTAGTGAGTGACCTCACTTTGTTCTTGTGGTCAAAAAATTCACGGGGAAACATTATACAAGAGGGCTCTAAGCTTTTCAAACAAATGCTGGCCCTTTGAGTTCACGACACCATGTACAATTTACTGAATTTCCTCCATCGAGTAACAACTGAAGATTTCAAAGTTCGATTCTCAAGTAGGGAATGTATGAGACAACTGAGAATTCCATCACCATAGTAACCGTGCGTAGGTGCGCCAATGCGATTGTTGGTAAGGACCATTTCCTCCCGGTCTAATGGCCCTATTTCCACGTTGCACATTTGTCGGTTAGTTGGGGGCTGGTCCTAGGATGATTGCTTTGTCAATTGAACAGCGATTCAATCAGACGAACCTCGCGTAAAAATACTGTTTTGAACTCAAATTACCGAAATTTGACTCGAGTTTTTTCGAGAATTGAATGTGAAAACCATTCTTCGAAGTGGTCTTGTCTCTCGAGTGATCCAACTTGTTTCGACGTTTTCAACCTTCTTTCTCATCTTTTTTCGAGAATTGAATGTGAAAACCACTCTCGGAAGTGGTCTTGTCTCTCGAGTGATCCAACGTGTTTCGACGTTTTCAACCTTCTTTCTCATCTTTTTTCGAGAATTGAATGTGAAAACCACTCTCGGAAGTGGTCTTGTCTCTCGAGTGATCCAACGTGTTTCGACGTTTTCAACCTTCTTTCTCTTCTTTTTTCGAGAATTGAATGTGAAAACCACTCTTGGAAGTGGTCTTGTCTCTCGAGTGATCCAACTTGTTTCGACGTTTTCAACCTTCTTTCTCTTCTTTTTTCGAGAATTGAATGTGAAAACCACTCTTGGAAGTGGTCTTGTCTCTCGAGTGATCCAACTTGTTTCGACGTTTTCAACCTTCTTTCTCTTCTTTTTTCGAGAATTGAATGTGAAAACCACTCTTGGAAGTGGTCTTGTCTCTCGAGTGATCCAACGTGTTTCGACGTTTTCAACCTTCTTTCTCATCTTTTTTCGAGAATTGAATGTGAAAACCACTCTCGGAAGTGGTCTTGTCTCTCGAGTGATCCAACGTGTTTCGACGTTTTCAACCTTCTTTCTCATCTTTTTTCGAGAAATGAAAGTGAAAACCATTCTTGGAAGTGGTCTTGTCTCTCGAGTGATCCAACGTGTTTCGACGTTTTCAACCTTCTTTCTCTTCTTTTTTCGAGAATTGAATGTGAAAACCACTCTTGGAAGTGGTCTTGCCTCTCGAGTGATCCAACGTGTTTCGACGTTTTCAACCTTCTTTCTCATCTTTTTTCGAGAATTGAATGTGAAAACCACTCTCGGAAGTGGTCTTGTCTCTCGAGTGATCCAACGTGTTTCGACGTTTTCAACCTTCTTTCTCATCTTTTTTCGAGAATTGAATGTGAAAACCACTCTTGGAAGTGGTCTTGTCTCTCGAGTGATCCAACGTGTTTCGACGTTTTCAACCTTCTTTCTCATCTTTTTTCGAGAATTGAATGTGAAAACCACTCTCGGAAGTGGTCTTGTCTCTCGAGTGATCCAACGTGTTTCGACGTTTTCAACCTTCTTTCTCTTCTTTTTTCGAGAATTGAATGTGAAAACCATTCTTGGAAGTGGTCTTGTCTCTCGAGTGATCCAACGTGTTTCGACGTTTTCAACCTTCTTTCTCTTCTTTTTTCGAGAATTGAATGTGAAAACCATTCTTGGAAGTGGTCTTGTCTCTCGAGTGATCCAACGTGTTTCAACGTTTTCAACCTTCTTTCTCTTCTTTTTTCGAGAATTGAATGTGAAAACCACTCTCGGAAGTGGTCTTGTCTCTCGAGTGATCCAACGTGTTTCGACGTTTTCAACCTTCTTTCTCTTCTTTTTTCGAGAATTGAATGTGAAAACCATTCTTGGAAGTGGTCTTGTCTCTCGAGTGATCCAACGTGTTTCAACGTTTTCAACCTTCTTTCTCATCTTCCTTAGAGTGTTCCTGACGATGCCGACTGTGTACTCAACATTCATTCAATTATCAACGAGGATCAGCCGACATGTTTCCTCCATCTCATCCTGATGGAATAGGGGAAGGTTGTCTATTCTAGAGCAATTCGTATACCAGCTTGTCTATCTTGACAAATTCTATAACAAACTGGGGGAACCTAATTTACTACAAAATCTGTTTCCACGTCTGTGACGATATACGTCAAATAAACAATCAGAACATGAAGCAAATTTATTCAACGTTCCCTCGCACGTCTCCAATCCTCGTGCAAATTGAATAGGAACTTACGTCCCGGAATTTATCTCTGGAATCCTCAGCTCGGACATGCATACAGAGGAAGGGTTTCCGAGAACCGGCCAATATCAGAAAACCCTCAATCAACCTCCGGGAGCTTTGAACTGCGACGACGTGCCCTGTTTGCAGGATACCCGAGGAAATCGACCGTCTCCCCCCTCTTCTCGTGGCCAGAATTTGCTTTCGGCTATAATCAAAAGGGAGATCGGAAACTGCTGAGAGGATTTATGAAAGCGAATCCCTTGTGAAGTCCCCAAAGGGGGAAGCGAAACTCCTGGCGAGTGATTGATTTGAGACTCGCGCAGAAACGTTTCGATTGGCGTCCAGCCTGATCGATGTCCCTTTTGGAGGACGATTGCCGCTTATAAATCCTTCACGGGCGATGTGCTTCGTTAACTGCTCACGTCTTTTTCGAAATTCCGCAATTGGTGCAGTTAATCAACCTTATGAAGCGGCAAATTTCAAAATTTGTCCTATTTCGCATTTTTTGAGGAGAAGCCCTAAAAAGCGCCATAGACGCAGGAATAGGGGGCCTGATTCGGATAATCCTGCCTGAATAACAACCATCACTTGACGCTGAAATGGACAGACTGATTCAAATAATCATGCGATTATGCTGCACTAGGATGGTTTAGGTAGTGCTCAGAGGGGTAATTCCAATGGAATCTTCGAGTTCCTGTAAATTGAACTCGATATTTGCTTCAGCGGATTGCTATCCAGTGATTTGTCGAAGATCATCTCAATTGTTGTCCATAATGTGGTACTTAATGGCTCAAAAAAGTCGATCGTGTATGATCCAGCCCAGTAACCATGCATCATTTATGCTAAAAGAAATGAACACACATGTGCGCTTTAACACTTTGAGCGCCATGTGTGCCATATCTGTCACACACAAGTTTTCCCTGGGGGGCCGCGTGTGCCAATATGGGACACAGTCAACCTTCTCTTCTAGCCTCTAGCCCTGTGACATGAACAACTGAATGGGGATGAACCCAGGCTGAATAGAGGAGAATAATAAAACGAAATCTGATTAAAAAAAAAATTGCATAAATCAATTTATTTACTTCCTTTTGGAAATTAGGAACATAGCTCAGTCTTGTACTAAGTCTCAGGTATGTGTCACAGTTATAACCATAAGCGGTACTTACTAAATTAATGGAATTCTTCCTACGGCCGTGGAATGTAAACTAGTATTATTTTCTAGCTTAAAATTTAAATTTATTAATTTTCTTCGAAGTGGCAAAATGGCAAGAAGGAAGAGGGGGATGGTGTCGTCAGTAACCTCCCAAGAAAACTTGACTTCCGAGATGAATGAAGCTCGAAAATTTATGTCCGATATCTGAAACTGACCAACGAAACTGTTGGTTAGGGGATGATAAGGGAGAGTTTGAATTTTGTATGAAATTTCTATGAAACGAGGTATTGAAGGAGGTCGCTAAAGGGGTTAACCTATCCAAGCTTACCGGTACGGTATTTGAATAGCCTTCAGCAGCGGAAACTTGGGAGAAGTCCTCGAGATACGATGTGATCCGATTCGGATCATCCGAAGAGATCTGGTAACAAAGAACGGAGATATTATGATGAGAAGGATGTTTTACATTTTCTCGACGCCAAATGACGAAAGCCCCAAAAGGCCGATGGTGATGGAAGCTTACCAGGCAGGAGAAAATTGTCCTCATGAAGGTGAAATCCCGTAGGTCGGTCGGCACTTTGCTACTTCGCTGATCCAACTTGATGTGAAGAAATTTTCGGAGCCTTCTTGAGAAATTTTGAATCCAGTTTTTTAATGTTTTCCACTTGAGGAACGGAAAGAAAAAAATTGAGCGAACGGACGGCAATGTGGAGATCGCAGAAAAGAGAGAGCCGCAGGGTGACGAAAAGATGGCCACCGGTGCCACTACAAGTGGTGATAATAAAATAATTTTCTTCTGCGAAGCATACTGCTTCTCCTTTTCGTAGAAACGAATTATTCCTTGGGCCAATTATTTAGTAAAGTACCCACAGATTTGAACTACATAAATTTTCATCAGCGAAAAAAAGAAAATATCCTGTCTCGGCTAACACGAAGGCAGTGGACCAGCTGCGGGCGGTTGGCGCCGAAACCACGTTTAAACTGTAGCGGGAAATTCAAAGTTTCACGTTACAGCCCTTGCTAGGATCACATGTTTCTCACAATTTCTGTGTTTAAATGGCCTTGACTGGTTCCAAGGTGACTGGGAACGTGCTTGGTCTCGGCTAAACAACTTGATGCTAATAGCTACTGAGACAAAATGGACACATCGATGTGGAAGGAGGTCTTCTACATGGAGTTGGGTTCTCCACGGAAGAATGCAATGAATCTTCAATTTTTTTCTCCATGGCATGGAAGAAGGGAAAACAGTTCCCTTCTTCCATGGCTCCCAGGTCACGAAATGTGTGGCCACAAGGTTGCAAAGTGATAGTTCGAGAAGGAGAATAAGGTAGTATTTTCGAAGGAACTGGTAGAATTCCACTTACTGCCAAAACTTGCTTGTCTTGGGTGTGTACCACATGTGGTACGTGTGGCCCACTGATGACAAATTGCATCCAGTTTTTCCCCTACAGGCCACGTGTCCCTATTTGGGTCACGAGCCATTTTTGATCAAATTGAGCCAAAAGTTGAAGAAAATTGTACTACATAACTCAAAAATTATTCAGAAAACGAAAGGTAAGAAAAAATGTGCTTGGCCCTGGGGAAGGTTCCCACTTTTTTGGCATGGCGCTTTAAAATACGCGGTTTTTAAATTAAAATCAGTGCTAAATTATGCAGAACGGGACACCCTGATGTATTACCAGTAGAGCTTCCCTTCTTTACATAAAATTGAGTTATCTACCGCAGAAATTTGTACTGCACCCGAAATCCAAAGCCATCAAGAATCTACATAAAAGGAAATACCCATAAGAACCCCGTAAGATGCATGGAAGCAATAGCCTGTCACAATATCCGCTAAGACCAGAAAATATGGATCTCAAAAAGTGTGCCACACTAGGGATGTGCCCACTACCTAACAAATATCAAAACATTTTTTTAGTGTTAACTGCTGCTCTTCCACCTAGTCCTGATGATGCTTACCTATATAAGCGAAAGTGCACTCGACTACTAATAAAAATCATAAGGATATAGCCGCATTACATATCCCCCTCAACCTACCTACTTCAACCGAAGACAGGCACAACACACATGATGTGCAATATGTAGAGGTTGTTCAATTTCTGTCTGGGTGAACATTGATTTTCTCCACCTCCAATACTGCCTCCTGGATAGCAACTTGATGCTCAAATGGACTGCCTGTTCTGGATTCAACCGAGTTGGTATGAAATGTATTTCTGATAATGCGATTATGCTGCACTATGGTGGTTGGAATTGGATAATGGTTCGAGTTGGAATCAGAGAGGTAATTACTGCTCTACCGCTGTAGCATCGATTCAGATTGCTCTCCTGTGTTTCGTGAGGGATTATTTCAACTGGAATATGGTCAGTGAAATTGATGGTGTTTGGCCTTACCGAGCAATCCTAAAAGCCTCTGAATTCCTGCAATCTTGTTTGGAGTAGGAGAATTTCTAGTCAATAGATGCCTGGTCGTTAATAGAGATAATTCTATCCGACGTTTGCAACCGCCTGAATTCTGGAATGGTCGGTCTGATTTGGATTAATCCGTGTTGGTAAACTGTCCTGGACCCCCTACGGGAGGCCAGTGTTTGTTGTCGGGGGTCCTACAGCGAGGTAATCGATAAAGGGGTGGAGACTCCAGCCTGCAGCACGTGCAGCGACCCACCTCGTCCTGGCCCTCAGTCCTACGAATCCCTTTGTCTGTTTTTTCCCCCTTTTGTCTCTCCCCCACGATATCTGGCGACTACACCTTTTATTACCTCAACGTCCCACTCACACTCGCACACCCACGCCGACCCTCGTTCTGTGTTACTAAGCGCTTCAAAGCGAATTGCGTTACACACTGAAGGGATTAAATCGAGGGTTTTTTTCTTCACCTAAATGCCATTAACCTGCCATCGTTAGCCCTTCCACGAGGAATTGACTGACAACAAAATGTACCGTAATGTATGTTATTCGTGGCAGCAGTTATTGCCGCTGAATCTTCATGGATTGATAATTTTGATGTCTCAATCATCACATAGAAACGCAGTTATTCGTAAAGCAGGTATTGTTATTTCAGGGAAGTACAGTAGATCCTCGCCTGAATTTTCACTCTTGTAATGGTTAGTTCCTTCTTGAACCTGTTTTTTTAGCTGTGAGTGAAAAAGTCGTAAATATACGATCGTATGTACTATAATGAAACCTGTGCAGAGGAACTATGGTGTATCCAAGTTCTAAGAAATCGATCAAATTAAAACAGAATTAGACAGGTGGTTTTGGATGAGACTGGAGGGATTTAGATGGGTCTGATGGATATATATGGTGGCAGCCTTCTGCCTTCTGTTCAATTTTCCCCTTGAAGGTGCAGTGAGGACAGGCGTACAAGTTTGGAAGACCGTTTTTTACACTGTAGCAAAGATATTCGGGTATGTAGGCGATATTTATATCGCTGGGAGCAGCCTAAATTCCGTCCGAGTCGTTCTGGAGACTACAAGTTGCAGCAGTCCAGGGCTTGAAGACAACCAGCCCAAAACCAATTATTATGGAGACAAACTCCCAGAGAAGACCAACCACCCAGATTGAAGTTGATGGGAATAATTAATCGTGTTGGTGAATTTGTTTATCTCGGATCCTTAGTTACGAAAGATAACATGAGAGCTGAAATTAAGAAGGGTAGTAGCAGCAAATGGGTGCTGTTGATACAAATCCTTTGATACGAAGACCCTCATCAAGCTTTTGCTCACTTATGGATCAGACACCTGGACTATGACTTACCCCAAAGAATCGCAATTCTCAGGGTTGATCGAAAAATCCCTGGAAGAATACTCGGAGCTATTTCCGACTTGAAAATCAGGCTTGGAGGGTAAGGAAAAACGCCGAGGTGGTGGAGCTGTACAATGACTGCGACATCGCTCGTTTCATCAAGGTTGGCAGGCTCCGGAGGGCAGGGAACGTGGTGAGGATGAGTTCAAAAGAGGGAAGATGAAGATACTCTTCTGAAGGAGGCTGGGCCGCCCAAAACTGCGCTGGAAAAAGAGACGCACGTTCCTCAAAGGGTGTTCGAGATTGGTAAGCGTCAGAACAAAACTGATTTGACTGGCAAAACGCAATACAGGAGGCTCAGACCCCTCGCTAGCTGTAGAGTGAAGAAAGAATCGTTCAACACGTACCAGATGAAACGAATACGATACCGGCATTGCAGAGGCCTGAGTCACACACGGTCACAAACGGACCGGAAACTGGGTGAACCGGAAACGCAATGAATGCACTAACCCGGAACAAAACGCTCGAAAGGGAATTTCAACGCTGAATTAAAAAAAGGGGAAAAAGTCCTGTCAGGGGCTTGCGGGATTATTCCATCGATTGCCTGCCCACCTCCGTTTGTCGACCCACTCCCCACCTGGCAGGGCATTAATTTGCAAACAGGACTCGGTGACGAACACAGAAATGATTTCAGGCCGAACGGGAAAACCAAATTAAACTTGTATTTCATGAGTGCGAGTCTTTCGTTTTGTGGGTCAGCCTCTGAAGACTATGGAGAACTTCAGGAAATTATTGAACTGACGCATCGAACAGGTAGAAACCGCTTTGAACATTCAACGAATCATCGTTGAAGGAGTGCGTAATCATCAAGATCAATACCTCTTGAAACTCCAAGTTATTACAAATTCATTTCCGAACACGCCAGGTAACTTGAGAGAAGAACTCACCATAAAATTGCTAGTGTTTAAGCCGTGCAAATTCGAAAAAAAAATTGCCGCAGAACCGCTGTTTACTATGTAGAATGATAGAATGTCGATGTAAGAACTGCTGTTTGAGATAATCATGGAAGCAATTTACTGAGGAATCGATACCGACTTCGACTTACTGCAGAATTAATATTGTTACCCTCAAACACGCCACCTGCTTCACCCCAGTAACGTGATGAGTGAAGGCTCTCACGATTTGAAATAGTTTTGATGGACTCAACGGCGCCTTCAAGGTGCAGATGGTGGTTCAAAGTATTGTTTCGGACCAAATGAAAACTCCATTTCTTGATGTAAGGGCCAAATATTGTCTGGGCCTTTCTCATCTAGTGTTTACTTTTTATTGTAGAAGGTACTTGCTAATTGTTTAATACGAATTGAATTCGGCCGTTTCTTCATTAGGTGAGGAAGGTGTACAAAAGGTGTGGGCGATTAGGTGTAGGCGATTAGTACATTAGGTGTGGGCGACATTTCAATACATGGAAAATCATGTATTTTTTAGTAATTTACTTATTACTGTAATGTATAGTAGATATAAATTTAATTGAAAACAGAAATTTTGTGCTGAATCCGAACATACCATATATTACCATGATTGTGAAGGTAATAACCACAAAAAACGGGGAAAACCCGTTAGCATATTATGCTAACTTACTTTAATATTCTCTAATTTTAATAATATCTAAACTTTAATAGTCTCCTATACTTATAAGCTGTTTAATATTCGCATCTAAAGCCCCCTTCTGTAACTAGCTAACTTAACAACCAACCAGCCAACTTGTGATCTATACATAAACATAATAAACCTTTGTGTAATAATTTGCAGTGTTTTTTTTTTTTAACGTTAATAACGATGAAACTATTTATATCAGGAGACGTCGGAAGTTGGTCTTTGGTGAGTTAACTTGTGATAAATAATACAAACGAGCTCCATTACAGTTGATATCGTTGTTATGCACATCACGTTTTATGTGGAGAAGGAAATTCGACTGATTCAAACATTCGATTATTCACTGGTTCTACAGAAGCGGAGGGGAGAAATACAACGAAAACAGTAAAAGGGATGACGGGGTAGAAAGAGCAGTAAAAGAGGGGGATGGAGCTGAATAAATAGCCCCAGATGGGGTATCGGGTAGTAGGCGAAAGGGGATTGGGCGGCTCCAGGAATTCCACATCCGACCAACACGGTCGATGCTGCTCCCGCCCCCGGCTGGGCTGGGATGCCCCAGTTCGGCAAAAGTTTCCAGCACAGCCCCCCACCCTGCCGGCTCCTTCCGGATTTTACGTTGAAGGCGATAAATTCTGGATGAGGGAAGTTTCCAGGTGTCAAGTTGTTGGTTGTTTGCTTACTCCACTTCCGCGGGTAGTTCTTGGGAAATTCAGGATGGAGAAAGGGAAATTCAGCGAGTGAATCACTGGTCAGCTGAGCGAAGTTTGTTGACGGTTCGAAGTGAGGTAGGAGTTAACGGATGAGAACATTCGGAGGTAGAAGTAAACCAGAGGATTATGTCTTCTTTAGAAGCTGTTCAGATCGACCACAGAAGCTGCTCAGATACAAGACAGTGATTCTATTCGATGTGTTGACGGATTTCTAGCAAGTAGTCGTGATCCGTTCAGGGATTAACCCTACGTGTGAACGAAATGACAACAGTAGACAGGTACTAGTAAACCTGAAGATGTCTTCTACATCATCTACTTCGCTAATGCGCAACCAAAGAAATCCAAGAGTACCAAGTTGTAGCAAATCATGTCCCTTTTCAAAATTTTGAAGTCCCGAAGTCCAAATACTTCATCCGAATGTACATCCATAGTACCTACAGTTCATAA
Organism: Apolygus lucorum; assembly: GCA_009739505.2. Lineage (NCBI taxonomy): Eukaryota > Metazoa > Arthropoda > Insecta > Hemiptera > Miridae > Apolygus > Apolygus lucorum. Next base: position 6,076,156 of record CM019173.2, on the reverse strand, counting down.
TATCGATGGCATCACATGATAACCTCGTATCTCACCCACCTGTAATCCAATTTTTAGCGATAAGAAACTATGGTTATCAGTGACACTCAGCCCTCTTGATCAAAACCGAGGTTATCATTTAGGGCGTTAGAGAGCAGAAAATGCAATTCCCGCTAAAAATTGAATTACAGGTGGGTGGGATACGAGGTTTTCATTCAGAGAATCCAAAAAGAACCATTTTGGCCAAAAATTGAGATACGAGGTTATCATATGATGCCATCGTTATGCAGAGTAAACGTATGTATTATACAGCGTGAATACATTCAAAGTTCTAGCTTGAAATACATTTCCAACAAAAAGCGTTTCCTTGCAATTTTGTTTTAACCCCTTGTGTTTCTAATGTTTTTTTTCAATTGTAAGATTTTTTAGTATTTTTGAACTTATGTCATTGAAACTCCCAAACTCCCATTATTTACCAAGTAAATTCAAACTTGAGGATATCGTGGGAAAAAGCGTTGAATTGCCGAGTTTCCAACAGCAAAACCAAAATCTTTTAAACTCAAGTTTTGCAACTTTCCGAAATTCGACTTTTTTAATCGAAGTTTTTACCCTGCCCATAAAAATGGGCGTTCTTTTATCTTATATACTCGTAGTTTATTTTATTTTATTGCCTTTTTATGGGACCATTTTTATGGGAAAACATGGCCTAATTGTCGGCTTTCCGACAGTAGATAATGTTTCAGGATTAATGTGAAATTTGAGGACGGAAATTGTGTTTATTTTTTGTGGATTTCGTGACATCAAAATATTGAAAAAGAAGGTTCTTTCCTACAACTTGATACCCTTAGATTTCTTTGGCAGCAAATGCAAACTTCTTTGACAGTCCGGAGACCCGTGATGGAAGAGGTCCATGACGCAACCAGAGTCCAGGGATAATGAAGTTCAAAGGGAAGATGGATGGCTGATCTTGGAGGACCTGCGAAAGTAGGGCATGAGGAACTGGAGAAGATTCATGGAGGCAAAGGTTCGCTCAACTGAAGAAGTGGAGAAAATAATTTCTGGTCCTGGAGGATAATTTCGCTTTGAAAGTCCCGATGCTTCATTGTCCTGTGAACTGACACAGGACACTCGTCTACAAAAGCTGATTCTAGGATCATGATCGAAAGTAATGATTCGAATGAGTTTCTTTCCTTTGGCGCCTGTGACCATATAATCGTTGTAGGAAAACTTCAAACTTAAACTTCTCTTTTAGCTAAATGTATAGAAATATTTTTTGCTACTTTTTTTAACTAATTTTTTTAATTAAAAAAATTTAAAATTAAAAATTTATTTAATTAAGTACAAATTAAGTTTTACATTTATTTTTATTTATTTAAAATTTTGTTTAAATATATTTTTTTTTAATTTGTTTAAATCACATTTTAGCTAATTTTTTTAGTTTGATGAATAGCTATGAATAGAATGTGTAGGAAACCAACACTTTTGAATGTACAATTATCATAAATAAAGGGTGAACAGCACCAAGTCCGTGGGTTCCCTAATAATGTCAGCCACCCTTCAGGCCACTTTTGAAAATCATGTGAAAACCAAGATTCCAACAATACATGCTTTTCTGTTCACAAATTATTAATTTTTTTTGCTTCCGAGTCTACCAAGGTAGCGGAAGCTTTGTTTTCACCTTTCAAGGACGAAAAAAAAAAATTTCTCCAAAATCAAAATTTCCACTCGCGTTTTGCGTTTTAGACCTTTCTGAACAATTTTGGTTCCGTGTCTGTGTGTCTGTGTGTCTGTCTGTCTGTCTGTGTGTCTGTCCGTCTGTCATGATTTCCTTGTAACGCGCATAACTATACGAAGTTATTGTCCGATTTCTATGAAATTTTCAGGGATTGTGCGGGTTGGTGTGTAGATGGTCCCCTATGAAAATCATCATCCCCGGACTGATAGAAGCGACTGCGCATGCGCAAACGTGAATTTCCTTGTAACGGCCATAACTTCCACATTTTCCATCCGATTTCAATGAAATTTTCAGGGATTATGTGGATTAGGTTGTAGATCGTCCCCTATGAAAATCATCGTCCCCGGACTGATAGAAGGCACTGCGCATGCGCAAACGTGAATTTCCTTGTAACGGCCATAACTTCCACATTTTCCACTCGATTTCGATGAAATTTTCAGGGATTATGTGGATTAGGGTGTAGGTGGTCCCCTATGAAAATCATTGCCCCCGGACTGATAGAAGCGACTGCGCATGCGCAAACGTGAATTCCTTGTAACGGCCATAACTTCCACATTTCCAATCCAATTTCAATGAAATTTTCAGGGATGTTACAGAGTAGTGTTCAGATGGTCCCCTATGAAAATCATCACCTTCGAACTGATAGTAGCCATTGCGCATGCGCAAACGTGAATTTCCTTGTAACGGCCATAATTTCTACATTTTCCATCCGATTTCAATGAAATTTTCAGGGATGTTACAGAGTAGTGTTTAGATGGTCCCCTATGAAAATCACAGAGAATTGTTTTTCATAGAGGGATTCTTTCATAGAGGAATGGTGTCCTGTGAGAATCTCAAATCCCATTAATTGCAGGTCATCGGTAGCTCAGAGGATAGAGTCTTGATTAGAGCTCCTAAGGTCGCGGGTTCGAAACCCAGCCGAGGCTATGTATTTTTTGATCCAATCACATACACCTACTCACTTAATTTTTCATCCGAATTTGATGAAATTTTCTAGGATTATCTAGATTAGCGTGTAGATGGTCCCCTATGAGGGTAGTGAAAGGTACTTAGAGATTGGTGTTTTGAGATTAACTACTATGCATCGGATCATCTATACAATCGGGTTATGGATACGAGGAAGCTATGTGCCACACCCACTTGGCAGACGTTTTTTTAATTGATCATCCTGCTTATGGTCCATTTATTGACAAACTTGAATAATTAACAATATACATTCAACTGTACTTATATCTTTTGCTTCCGAGTCTACTAAGGTAGCGGAAGCTTTGTTTTCACTTTTCAAGGATGAAAAAAAAAGTTCTCCAAAATCAAAATTTTCACTCGCATTTTGCGTTTTAGACCTTTTTGAACAATTTTGGTACCGTGTCTGTCTGTCTGTGTGTCTGTCATGAAATCCTTGTAACGGGCATAACTATACGAAGTTATTGTCCGATTTCTATGAAATTTTCAGGGATTGTGCGGGTTGGTGTGTAGACGGTCCCCTATGAAAATCATCATCCCCGGACTGATAGAAGCGACTGCGCATGCGCAAACGTGAATTTCCTGGTAACGGCCATAACTTCTACATTTTCCATCCGATTTCAATGAAATCTTCAGGGATGTTACAGATTAGGTTGTAGATGGTCCCCTATGAAAATCACCACCTTCGGACTAATAGTAGCCACTGCGCATGCGCAAACGTGAATTTCCTTGTAACGACCATAACTTCCACATTTTTCATCCGATTTCAATGAAATGTTCAGGGATGTTGCGGATTAGGTTGTAGATGGTCCCAAATGAAGATCATCACCCAAAGGTGACAAAGCCATGACTTCTACATTTTCCATTCGATTTCGACGAAATTTCTCAGGATTGTTCAGATTAGCGTGTAGATGGTCCCCTATGAGGGTAGTCGAAGGTACTTGGAGATTGGTGTTTTGAAATTAACTACTATGCATCGGATCATCTGTTTGTATAATCGGGTTATGGATACGAGGAAGCTATGTGCCACACCCACTTGACAGACTTTTTATTCTTGTTGTTTCTCCTATATTTTACTGGAAGCAGTTGGTAGTTTTCGTTTGATCATGGACTTCGGTGGAAAAAGAACGTTTAATTTACCTATTTATGTTTTTGAACTCCATTGGAACAATCATGTAAATGATTTCTACAAATAAATTTATTCGATTTGATCATTCTCCTTCCCAAATCGGTGGTTGAAATGAGATACAAACGGGTTCGCTTTGTTGACTGGGTTGATTCTAACAAGGGCACCTATCCCGGCTATTACCCTCGTATTTCTGAGCCCGTTCTTCGTATTCCGCTCGTCCCATATCCGTCGACGAGGTTCTTTTTTTATGGGAACTACTCGGAGAAGAACTGGTTCTCCTAATATGGACCGACCCGCACTCGGGAACTTGATTTCTGATGCCTTTTCAAGGAACGTCGCTTTTGAACTTATACGGGTTACGTTACCTATGTCCGTGCTGGGGTTGAATAAATGCGTTGGAAATCGATCAAAGTTCCTCTTAGGCAGTATTTATTGATGAGCGAAGAAGCTTCTTAATTATTGATGCAAATCTGATAACCATGATAATGATTATGACAAAACTTGAAGCTCCTCTACTCTTCAAAAACTCTGCAAATTATTACACAATGGTTTATTATTTTTTACTTTTCTATATAGATCACTCGTCTGCAAAGCCACCAATCATCCAACATTAAAAAAAACATCGATCTTATTTCGGTCAGCTAAAATTTGAACGGAGATTAGGCCTCTTTTGCGATTCACACTCGTGTTTCTGATTTACCGTAAGTCCAACCCTTAAATTCTCTTAGGGAGCGAACGGTTTGTCCTACAGAGCTCCACGTGGTCTCAAAAAATTCTAAAAATTCTATAGAATCTTAAATTGATGGAAAAACAATACCTTTATATCTAAATTTTTTGAGTTAAGCCGTTTTCAAAATTAATTTTTTGACCCTTAGAAGTGACCTACATCAACCAAAATCTTCGGGCCACAACTAGACCCCAAATGGAGCCTACATACCAAATTTTTATTCGATTTTTGGATTCTACGTACCTTGAAACCTAAACCAACAAATTTTGAGGGGGTGTTGAAACTTTTTTTTTCTTGGTCGATTCCAAAGGTTTATTATTGAAAATAATAAACCAAAATCGCATCGATTTTTTAGATTTTTTTCTAAAAAATCGATTTGATTTGAATCGATTCATTTTGAAGAATCTGGCATCTCTAGACCAGGGTCGTAGGTCCGTATAAGGGTAAGAATGTGTGGTGTGGGCTCATTTCTTGTAGCGGCTTCCTTTGCTTCTCTGTCGGCGGCTTCGTTCCCTGGGGTTCCTACGTGCCCTTTTATCCAATATAGAATCACGGGTTTTTTCCGACCTATTGATTTCAAATATATCTTTCTTTTAAGTTAACCAAAAAAGGCACAAATTCGAGAAAAAAATATGTTTTTAATGAATTATAGAAAAATGTACTTCTTGTGGTAAAATTATAAAAATTGAAAATGTGGAAAAAAGGTTTGAATTATGCCAGTTTAGCTTTTCAATACTTGGTATTACCTCCTCTAGCTAGGATGAGGGCTTGGAGCTATCGACCGATGCTTCTAATCAAGTTTTGGATACCTTCCTGGGGATATTGTCCCATTCCTCTTTCGCTGCTGTTTCCAGCTGCTGAAGATTGTCTAATGGTGGATCTCTGGCTCGAATTCTTCTTTTCAGCATGTCCCAAACATGCTCTATCGGATTCATGTTTAGGCTCCTTGGTGGCCAGTCCAGGATACAAAATTTATAGGGGAAGAAGGAAAGAGACAAACGAAAAAATGGATGGTGGTGCTCTAATTTTGAGCAGGAGTGTATATACCATATTACCATATTATGGTACAGATGGCTTATTGCAAGAAGCATTCGCTGTACACTGAAGCCAGGAGCTTTTTGGCTGTAATAGGTTGTTTGAAAAATAGGTGAGGAACTTGGAATGTATGTATTCAACCTTGAAGTTGAAGGGCGCTGAAATTGTGATATCTATGTGATGGAGTATGAAGTGTAGACTGATATAATAAGACATTGCGTCACAATATTCTGGCTTTTTCTTTGTGCCGAGCCTAGATTATCAATTCCCTCGCCCCCATTATTAGAGCAAGGTCGGAAATTATCGTTTTGGCACGCTGGCCTCACCTCTTGGAGTCGTTCCCAAGACCCCGACGTTGGGGGAGAGAGTTGCGGTTCCGACCAGCCATTGTGTGGTCTGGGCAGAGCCAACGGCGGACCTTCAACCCTCGCTTTCTGCCCATTGTTTTCATTCGTGTTCGCCACGCTCTTGAAATAACGTCGTCGGCCTGATAAGTGCGAATTGGTTTGACGGCTCCCATTGTCGACTGGCCTATTGAAGGAGGTTTACTACGCCCTCGCTAGAATTTTATAGGGAGCTCCTTCAATACGTCGAAAGATACGTCAATTGGCACGTTGATGCATGTTACGAACAGACAGCAAAGAGTTTGGCATTCGATTCTCTCTACATTGCCTTTTAAATCCAGCATGTAACACATACACTGATTTAATCTCTTATTCCTCATAGTGTCTCACTGTAACTCAATCCAACTCAATTTTTTTTTTTCTAGCAATCTTGTCTTTCCCATTCAATCGTTGTCAGAAGCTCTTCAATGCAGTTCCTGACATCCTCATCTATTGGTTGGTTGGTTACATCTCCAAGCATATCTATAGTAACTTGACTCTTAGATCAATACCTAATCTCGTAGGTTGGCAGAATCCTCCAACGAAATGGTTGGACTTGGTTAGTACTGTTCGCAGATAGAAAGAATGCGGCTGGTCAATTTCCCGAAGGGTATACCTGCTAACATAGAGACTACCTGTTCCAAAATCTTAGGTAGTCTGGTGATTCGGGCTGGGGAAAAGGAAGAGCCTCAGTAATCGTAATCCAGGCATCGAGCTACTCGAGTCACTCAATCCTTTCGCTTCATCATTGGTCGGTAGTCAACAACCCTCGGTCTCATTTGAATCGGTACTTGAATAGCAGGTAGAAGAAGGACTATGTTTTTGGGATTGTAATACTCATGGATACCTCACCAAACCATCCGCATTCTTTCAATCTGCAAACAGTATACATCCAAGTTGCTGCTCTCTCAATTTCCCATTTTGCAACGCGTTTCACATACGAAAATAGCCTCCAATGAAATCTCAATTTTCCTGAACAGAATTCAGTACAGCTTCTCTTGCCAGCTTGTCAAACCACTCGAATATTCACTATTAAATCGGTTCAGCTGAGACCAGTGCAGCATCATTTTTAGCATAGTCAATAAGTTGTTGCATGTTTGCAAAATTCATTGTCTAAATGGGTGTTATTTCTTTGCTGGTCTGAAAGAAGAGGAATTTAATTTCTCTTTCATATCATGTTTCAAATACAAAACTGGCCTCCACGAAAAACTTAATTTGCCAAGCTGAAGCCAGCACAGCTTCTTCAGCCAACTTGTCAACTTATTCATTTCCATTGTGTCTAGTATGTTCTGGTTTCAATGACAAGCCTTGCTCCCATCTAATGTGAGCTGCCTCAAGCACATCAAAGTAGTTTTTTGCATCATTGCAGCTACAAGAAGGTTGTTGCAGCATTATTGGAAGACTGCCGACCACAATATAGATTTAGGCTGCTCATAGTCTCAAGGCTATAGACAAGGATGGACTGTGAGTCGGAACTTGACGAGGGGAGGTGAGGAGGGAAGCGTTTATTTGGGGGTCTAAGAAGAGGAATCTAAGGTCCACTACAACCCCAATTGGCTGCGCAGAATCCAGCACAGCTCCTTTTGCCAACTAGTCAACTAATTCATTTCCAGCGTGTCCAGTATGATCTGGTATCCATGACAAGCCTTGCTCCCATGTGAGCTGCCTCAAGCACATCAAAGTAGTTTTTTGCATCATTGCAGCTACAAGAAGGTTGTTGCAGCATTATTGGAAGACTGCCGACCACAATATAGATTTAGGCTGCTCATAGTCTCAAGGCTATAGACAAGGATGGACTGTGAGTCGGAACTTGACGAGGGGAGGTGAGGAGGGAAGCGTTTATTTGGGGGTCTGAGAAGAGGTATCTAAGGTCCACTACAACCCCAATTGGCCGTGCAGAATCCAGCACAGCTCCTTTTGCCAACTAGTCTACTAATTCATTTCCAGCGTGCCCAGTATGGTCTGGTATCCATGACAAGCCCTGCTCCCATGTGAGCTGCCTCTGAAACATCCCAAAGTAGTTTTTGCATTATTCCAGCTGCAGAACTCGGCGAGGGGAGGTGAGGAGGGAAGCGTTTATTTGGGGGTCTGAGAAGAGGTATCTAAGTTCCACTACAACCCCAATTGGCCGCGCAGAAACCAGCACAGCTCCTTTTGCCAACTAGTCTACTAATTCATTTCCAACGTGTCCAGTATGGTCTGGTATCCATGACAAGCCCTGCTCCCATGTGAGCTGCCTCTGAAACATCCCAAAGTACTTTCGCATCATTCCAGCCGCAGAAGGTTGTTACAGCATTACTGTTTGAATGCCGACCACAACGTACATTTAGGCTGCTCGTAGTATCGAAGCTAGAGACATGGATGGACTGTTAGTCGGAACTTGGCAAGGTGAGGTGAGGAGAGAAACGTTTATTTGGGGGTCTGAGAAGAGGTATCTATGGTCCACTACAACCCCAATTGGCCGAGCTGAACCCAGCACAGCTCCTTTTGCCAACTAGTCATCTAATTCATTTCCAGTGTGTCCAGTATGGTCTGGTATCCATGGCAAGCCCTGCTCCCATGTGAGCTGCCTCTGAAACATCCCAAAGTAGTTTTCGTATCATTCCAGCTGCAGAAGGTTGTTACAGCATTATTGTTTGAATGCCGACCACAACGTACATTTAGGCTGCTCGTAGTCTCGAAGCTAGAGACATGGATGGGCTGTTAGTCGGAACTTGGCAAGGTGAGGTGAGGAGGGAAACGTTTATTTGGGGGTCTGAGAAGAGGTATCTACGGTCCACTACAACCCCAATAGGCCGCGCAGAATCCAGCACAGCTCCTTTTGCCAACTAGTCATCTAATTCATTTCCAGTGTGTCCAGTATGGTCTGGTATCCATGACAAGCCCTGCTCCCATGTGAGCTGCCTCTGAATCATCCCAAAGTAGTTTCTCATCATTCCAGCTGCAGAAGGTTGTTACAGCATTATTGTTTGAATGCCGACCACAACGTACATTTAGGCTGCTCGTAGTCTCGAAGCTAGAGACATGGATGGGCTGTTAGTTGGAACTTGGCGAGGTGAGGTGAGGGGGGAAACGTTTATTTGGGGGTATGAGAAGAGGTATTCAAGGTCCACTACAACCCCAATTGGCCGAGCTGAACCCAGCACAGCTCCTTTTGCCAACTAGTCAACTAATTCATTTCCAGCGTGTCCAGTATGGTCTGGTATCCATGACAAGCCCTGCTCCCATGTGAGCTGCCTCTGAATCATCCCAAAGTAGTTTTCGTATCATTCCACCTGCAGAAGGTTGTTGCAGCATTATTGGAAGACTGCCGACCACAATGTAGATTTAGGCTGCTCATAGTCTCAAGGCTAGAGACATGGATGGATTGTGCGTCGGTATAAACAGTTAGAAGAGAGAAAAATGATCGTAGTTGACAATAAAGTTGCCAAAAAGAGGGTGACTGTTTTCGGCTGTAGAGTTGAAAAGAGGCGAGGGGGGGAAAAGTTTGTTTGGGGGTCTGGAACCGAGGAAAGGCGTAAAAAGTTGTTCGCCGTTTTCGAAGCCAAACTATAAGAGATATAAAGCGCGGCCATGGCAGAAGTTTTCTCACAAAGTTGCTCAAGTTGTATTAAAAGATTCCTCTACAGCACGTAGGAGTCCGTGGGAAAATGGGGTAAGACCTGGGCGAAGCGAGGGGAGGAGGGCGACCCCGAAAAACTTTGCCCAGAAATTGACAAAGTTCCAAAAGTTTCCCCTTTACACTTGGTTGAAAATCCCCTACCACCCATCGAGCCTCCATCAAAAGTTAGTTGGGAAACAAAGCGTCTAATAACCCTTCCCCCTCCCCGTCCAAACCCTTCGTGGATTTATCTAAAATTAAAGCTGATATCCGTCAAAAACTTGGATGATTAAAACTGAAAACAAGACTACGTAAGTTGAAAAGGTTGTCTTGTATTAACCTTAGTGGGGGTGAACTCCCATTTCCGACTAAGGGGGAAGGTTATAAGGGGCTTCATATATACCGATAACTCCCACAGAAGCCGTTATCTGAAACTTTCTAACAAGCGTCTTGTTGCTCAACTAACTACTCGACGAAACTTTCGAGCGGGAAAAATAAATTGGGGGTTGATTCGGAACTTTTGAAATGTATGTCTTTTCGGTTTTCTGTTTTCGAATATAAACTTTGAGGATCGTGAATGAAGTCCTCCATGTACGGAGTGCGCCCACAAAAAATTGAGACATGAGGAGAATTATCAATTTACCAATCACACCGAGTGCCACGTCAAAATATCGGGTCATCTGTGATTGTCTGGCTGTCACGCGGTTGGAAACATCGCGAAAATCCTTCTCAACCAAAACTCCCGTCATTACCGTATGCCATCAACAAATTTCCCTCCCCATTGTTACTGCGAGGAAGGGTTATCGTTCAACCACCGACCGCATTGATAATGAGGAATTTCACCGAATTCTGTTTGCATTTTTCCTGAATAGTTAATGGTGTGGGATGGATGAAAATTTGGTTGATTTCGTAAAATAAGTCTCCTGTTATTTTTGGGAGACAATCAAAATTTATGATTTCAAAAAATAACCGGGAATACGGACCTCTTCAACGTGAAGCGGGAATGCTCGCTGATTGGCTGTTTGGATCGCCGTCTCCTCCCAGTGTTGCCCGATGGTACGACGAGATCGTGTTATCTAAGAGGAAAGTTATCAAACAAAAACTAATTTTCCCCATCTTGCTTTTTCTATTTTTTCTTCAGTTTTTCGATTTCAATCTTTACTTACTGGTTTTGTGAAATGTTGCATCTGATGACTTTAGATTTCACAATCTCAGCGCTTCAAGCGGCCGTAAATGAACTATTCCAGGTTGACGTCATCCTTCCGGTTTTTTTAAACGTTCATATTTTCTACACTGTTTTGTTTATCCGTAAATTAGGAGGTGCTGAATCCGATTTTGGGGTAAAAAATAGGAAATTCCGACATGGTGAAATTCCTCATTCAACCAACTTCAACACACCAAAATCCCACATTTGCTAGTGTGAGCATTTACCCCCCCCCCCTCCCTCACCAAGTAGTCGCTTTACCCAAGTTTCTCACGTGTGGTGAGAAATAATTCTCAAACGACAACCCAAATTCAGTGACGACGCTTCAAAAGAAAAAAAACGGTCGACCTGAAGGACAAAAATGATTTAAAAAATTAAAAAAACAAACATAATAAGTAACATGTTAAATAATAACCTCTAGCCGTGGTTTATAATATAAGTATAGCTATATAATGAACAATAATCATTTTTCTTTATAGATCACTCGCCTGCGAAGAACTCGGCTTAGCCATTATCACAACCTACCAAGCATACTATCTACCACGTACCTACAGCTTGGTGAGATAAAATTTGAACGGGGGTTAGGCCTCTTTTGCGATTCACACTCGTGTTTCAGATATATCGTAAGTCCAACGCTCAAGTTCTCGTAGGGAGCGAACGGTTGGTACTTCAGAGCTCTGGGTGGTCACATTCGATTCTAAAAATTCAATACTATCTTAAATTGATGGAAAGAAAGGTATTGACGTTTATATCGATTTTTTTTGAGCTAGAGAGTTTTCAAAATTTCAACCCTTAGAAGTGACCTACATCAACCAAAAGCTTCGGGGCGTATTTGGCAGGAAAATCGTTAGTTCTGATGACCTCCAATTAGTTCATGTACCCATTGAATTTGTAGATGAAGCTACGTGCTAAGTGCCTCACCCTCGTGGCTGGAGATGAAAAATTAATTGAATTATACATCACTATGATCAGACAGATCTGGAGAAAAAGATCCCCAGGATAGAGGACTTCGCAATGACTCAGGAAGGTGCCCAGCAGCCTCCAAACAGAAAGGCTCTCTATATTGCCAAATGGCAACACTGGGCTTTTATAGGTTAACTACCTAGTCAATTTGGTTCTGAACTGAGTGTGTTCATATGCCTTAACACCTCTAAGTTTCCGGTGAAAAGAAGCAAAAACGTTTTTGCTTGTTTTTCCAACTTCAATCGGATTTCTGTTTTAAATTAAGAAATTTATTTGAATAAAACTAACTTAAAATCTGTTTCTGAAATGACTTTAAAATCCTTTGACTAACATGAATGCAGGTACCTACCTAATAAGTCGAAACCCGTATTTTACACCTTTCGAAAGTGAGATTTCTTTGTTTAAGTAGAAAACATCTGAGTAGGATCGTGGTTAGGTAGAAAATAGTATGCATCCATTTATTACGTCCGATTATTTTTGTTTTTTAACATAATTTGTTATGATGTCAACGTGGTAGTAGTAGTTACCAGGATCTTTCAGATCGACAGAATACTATGCTTAAAATTATCTAATAAATGTTTTCCGTCTGGACTATCTCCGAGATTGTCAACTATTCGACAGGTCCCACCATCAATGGGGTGTGCGCATGGGTCGGAAAAACTGTTTATTTTTTCTCCATTTTGGTTTATTATTTTCAATAATGAACCTTTGGAATCGACCAAGAAAAAAAAATTTTAACACCCCCTCAAAATTTGATGGTTTACGTTTGAAGGTACGTAGAATCCAAAAATCGAATAAAAATTTGGCCGTCCGTCCGCCGTACGCCGTACGCGGCACTTTTGCCACTTAGCATTGACCGATTTTGATGAAATTTGGTATGTAGGCTCCATTTGGGATCTAGTTGTGCCCCGAAGCTTTTGGTTGATGTAGGTCACTTCTAAGGGTTCCAAAATCAATTTTGAAATTTTGAAAACGTCCTAACTCAAAAAATTTTGATATAAAGGTATTGTTTTTCCTTCATTTTAAGATTCTATGGAATTTTTAGAATTTTTTGAGACCACGCGGAGCTCTGTAGGACTAACCGTTCGCTCCCTACGAAAATTTAAGGGTTTATATTGAAATATATATATATAAATCAAAACACGAGTGTGAATCGCAAAGAGGCCTAATCTCCGTTCAAATTAGAGCTGACCGAAATGCAATCGATGGTTGGTGATTTTGATTTTTTTTTTTTTTTTTTTTTTTTTCATATTGGATGGTTGGTGATTTTGTAGACGAGTGATCTATATAGAAAAATAATAAACCATTGTGTAATAATTTGCAGCGTTTTGTATTGATGGTGCACACCCTTCAACAGTTGGAGTGAATGCGTATTATTGAGCAATGTCGCTGATGAATCACCAATACGAAATTCGATTTTCATGATCATGTTGCTGGATCTCGACGTCAACAAACGATAACACGATTGTGAAGGCGTTCGGGATTAAGTTTGATTGTGGTTCATGAAAAATCCATGAAGGGATGCGATTTGCTCAGATGACCTACCTAACGTTATGCTTGGCCCTAAATTGATAAATACACATAATATGATGCATAAATAGGTAAATACAATGCTGTGCGTTCTTCTGTAGCTATGCCTCAAACTTCCCCCAAAATGTCTGCCTAATCAGGTCGACATCGAGATCGTGAGAAATTATGGGAGAAAGTATGGGCACAGCCGCATACTCTACTGTTTAAACGATGTTGACGAAATTCGTAGGGGACAGTCTCGAGATTAACCCACATCAAGCCTCAAATCAATCAAAATTTGATAAAGATATCGAGTCAAGTCACAAATGAGCTGGTAAGGTTGAGGATTCCTTCTTCTCAGCAGCTCCTCCAATATTCTATCAGTAAGGGTTTTTCTCATGCTGTCCATTTTCATAAGGAAGTAATACAATCTTGATGGGAACTGGGGATCTCCCGTACTGATGCGGACAAACAGACGTAACAGAACCACAACGAGGGTGGCTTCGTCAGCAGAAAACAAGTAGAAATTGTTGTCCTCTTGAAAAAGCATGGGAAGATGAGAGGTCCTAGACTCAGAGTATCCTTGAACAGTTCAAAGACCTTTACGTAGAGGGGGCCGCCAAAGGTGTGAGGAAGGATTTCATTTAAAAAAGAGGTGATGGGGGAGAGAACGATTAATAACCCTCCCTTCAGCCATTAATGTAATGAATTCCGACGAGGTGGTTGCATTGTGTAGGGATGTAGGTTGTTACGTTGTATCCCTTCCCTGTGGCGCCCCTCGAAACCTCTGGCGCCACTATTCGAGTTTCGACAATCCTCCGTCCTTTTTTACTTCTTCTTCTTCGTTTACCCTCGAAGTGACGGCGATGGGAGGGGGAGGACACGCGAATAACCATGAAATAGGATGGAGGAAGAGGGCTCGTTCCCTTTGTATTGATCCGATGCCACCCCACAACATTCCACAATGCACTTCATGTCCCCATCTCCCCAAACCACCCTTCATACGGGCGTTAGTTGCTTGAAATTCCCAGCGGTGCAATTCCTGATTAAATCAGTCGCCTCCCCCCGTTTTATGAGATTTAAACTAAAATTCCCTTCTTGTTCCGAACAAAACAAAGCTTCCCCCTCCATTGTAATTAGGTAACTGCTTGGTCCCTCACTGTATAAGTTCTTTATGGTGTAACTTGTAATCTAATGCGGAACTAGAGCAAGTATACAATAGATGAATAGAACTAGAACCGTATTAAATATACAGGCTCGAAGAATCTTTGTTCTATCTACCCCTAGACTGGCAAACTTATTTGGGTTAAATTTATCTCAAAATGGGATTCAGCACCGTTTTGAGCTGTTCCAAAGTCATGAAATTGAAGTCTTGAGTCATCTCAAGGTTGCTTCTGGAGAAAATTAGCTTTTCGTGATGCCTTCTTTGTATGCAACTTTGAAGAACAATAAATTCTACGTCATTGATCAAACGTGATGTTTTGGGTCAGTTCGTGATGTTTGGGTTTTATCCATGAGGTCCATTTGATCAGATAAAATTGGTCCATAAATTGTCATGGGGTCTGTAATGTCATAGGTCACTACATCTATGTTAGTTAGTTCTCCAATAAAGTGACGTGTAGTGACCCAGAGTGGCATGAGTCATCACCAACACGGATGAGGTGAGGAAGGGAAAGAACACGTCTTTTCCACTCTCCCCTCACCATAATAGCTGGAGTATAAGCCGCACTCAGGGGTCTTCCTACATCCATTCGTACCGAGTCAATCTGACTTATTATTTCTTGTCTTACCTACAGCCCAAGTTCTGCAGAGGGAACGGTTTGCCCCATAAAGGCGCTGAACCTCCAGCTCCTCTTAGGGACCTCTTCAGAACACTAGGCTTCATTAGGTAAACGCTCCGCTTCCCGCCGGTAGGTCTGGGTCCAGACGCCGAGGTTTGTGGATAGATCTTTCAAGCACTTATCTGGACAGTCGGCCGCGAGGCGCCGGGGATTTAGTGCCAAAGCCGTAGGTTCACAAACAGGTCAGCATAAGTTTGGCAAATTTTTTGGTTCCATGCGTATCTTATGTGATCTGGTACACAGGTACATTAGGAAACTGGGATTGCTACTCAAGCCAGTTCATCAGTTTGGACTCCACCTCTGTTTGAGAAACTGGTTCAATCCACGTATCCGCTATTGTTGGACCAAGTAACCCTAAACTAAGCATACCAGAAAAAAAGGGGTTCAGCTCTGACCAGTATCATCATATTTTGGTTCCATGCGTATCTTATGTGATCTGGTACACAGGTACATTAGGAAACTGGGATTGCTACTCAAGCCAGTTCATCAGTTTAGACTCCACCTCTGTTTGAGAAACTGGTTCAATCCACGTATCCGCTATTGTTGGACCAAGTAACCCCAAACTAAGCATACCAGCCAAAAAGGGGTTCAGCTCTGACCAGTATCATCATTTTTTGGTTCCATGCGTATCTTATGTGATCTGGTACACAGGTACATTAGGAAACTGGGATTGCTACTCAGGCCAGTTCATCAGTTTTTTTTTTTTTTTTTTTTTTTTTTGGCAGGCAGGTGAGAAAATCTTCAAGATCCATAGGTGGAGTTGGATCTCGTAAGATACCTGGAAGGGTCCGCGTCCTCCAGGTTATGTGGAATTCAAACCCACTAAAAAAACACCTCCTTTTTTCCCCCCATGTTGGAGCTCATCCCGGGACCGTTTAGCACATTACTTCGGGCTGAGCACATTATTCCTGGGGCGTTTAATCAGTTCTGGGTGAGGGGGCGGACCAGATGCTCCCTCCTCTCTCTTTCTCGTTCTAAGAGCATCTTCCTTGCCAGGATGCTCTCCGTGTATTCTGCCACAGCAGTCCAGCTCCTTTCACCTTCCAGCATCCTGCTGACAACAGCCTCTGGTGTTGAACTCTGGGGAGCTAACTCCAGTTCTGCCATCAGCTGGTCTCTTTCAGGCGCCCATTTGGTGCATTTGAAGAAGGTGTGGAGCACATCATCATCTTCTTTGTTCTGACAATGTAAACATGTTGGGGCAGATACCTTTCCCATTTTATGCAGGTAGGCATAAAACAGTCCATGTCCCGTAAAGAACTGCGTAAGGAAGAAGTTCACTTCTCCATTTTTCTTTCCATCCACGTCTGAATGTTTGGCACCAGCCGTGCAGTCCACCTTCCTCTATGTTCTCCCTTCCATATATCTTGCCAATTTGCCATTGTGCGCTCCCTTTCTTCCTTGGCTATGTGGGCCAGTTCATCTGTTTGGACCCACCTCTGTTTGAGCAACTGGTTCAATCCAAGAATCCGCTATTGTTGGACCTATTAACCCCAAACTAAGCATGGCAGCCAAATAGGGGTTAAGCTCTGACCAGTATCATCAATTGGTTCCACCAGTTTGGACTCCACCTCAATTTGAAAAACCTGATCCGATCAGAGTATCCGCCATTTTTGAACCGATTAACCTCCTACTTAGCATGGCAGCCAAATGCGATGTGGTAAAACTCTGATGTGCCCGGAGAAAGGATTTCGTCATGTACGATTTCAGTTGAGATACTCGATTTAAATACTGTCATTCCCTTTATTGCAACATCCAATCAACAACTTGAATAGCACGTACCCAAAGCCATGATTCAGCGTCGGTAATTTCTTTTAGAAGCTTTCGAAGGCCTTCACAAAGAGCTAATTGACCAGCCTCATACCACTGATAGAGAGGGAATGTCATTGTGTTTTAGACGAAAGATAAAAGAGGTCTAATGGCGGAGGAATTGGGGCTAGCGGTTATCAGCGCCCCACGGCGCGCAATCATCAACCGGTTCATTAAACTTGAGTAGAGAAAGAGAGCCTAAAAAACGGACGGAGAGAGAAAAAAAAACGCTTTTTTCCGTAGTTTCCGTTTATTTCTCTCGAATAATCTTCTCAGTCGTTTTTGAGCGTATTTATCTGTTGGCCCACACCCACTTGGCATACTTTTTTTCGATTTTCAGTGTACTACCAATATACTGTATGAACAGGGTTTTGAAGACTGAAAGATTCCATATTCAAGTTCTACTCGTCTCCAGGAACTCCTAGAGTATTCACTCGGCTATTTTCGGTCCAATGAATTCTTATTGTATTTACAAATCGTTAGCCTGCCCAAATCAAATTCAAAATTTTCCAAACCTAATTCAAGATTTTTCAAACCGAATTTAATTTTTTTTCAAATCAAATTAATATTGTTTTCGAACCGAATTACACATTTGTAGAACTTAACAAGTCAATTTCAGCGTAAACGTTACTTATGTTTCTATCGGTGAGTTCTGTAATGGACGAATCCAAGAATTCCTTCTTTACGCGCATCTCTTCGAGTATTGTGCAAAATTTGCATTCCTTGGTTTGGAAAAATTTGAACTTTACTTGTAAAATCATAAATTCGGTTTGAAAATCTTGAATTCTACTTGTAAAATCTTGAATTTGGTTTGGATAATTTCGAATTTGACTTGGAAATTCTATGTAATGTACAATTTTCAATTTCTGAAATCTTTGTTTTACTGGGAATTTTGTACTGTTTCCAAATATATCGTATTTATATTACTATGACTACGATAATGTCGTCAAAACTATTATATAATAAAGTTTTTTGACTATTGAAATTTTGACCCTTTCAGAGTAGTTCGAAATTCCTCGCTAACGAACTCGTCTTTTCGTTTGTTGTTATGAACTTTTTGGCACAAACTTGAAATTTGTGTGAAACAATTGCTCAAGTTATCGCCCGGAATAAACTTCGGGAATCGTTTTAAAGTGATTGGTGATATTGGGGGAGATTTAAAGTGATATTGGGGGAAAAAATTTAAAACGCATGTTAACCCATTAACGCCCGAAACTTTTTTGGTTTATTATTTTCAATAATAAGCCTTTGGAATCGAGCAAGAAAAAAATTTTTTTAACCCCCCCTCAAAATTTGATGTTTTACGTTTCAAGGTACGTAGAATACGAAAATCGAATAAAAAAATTTCCGTCCGTCCGCCGTACGCGGCACTTTTCTTAGCAACACTGGACCGATTTGGTTCAAATTTGGTATATGGGCTCCATTTGTGGTCTAGTTGTGCCGCGAAGCTTTTGGTTGATGTAGGACACTTCTAAGGGGTGAAAATTAAGGGTTGAAATGTTCAAGAGTGCCCTAGCTCGAAAACTCTCGAAATAAAGGTATCGTTTTTTCACCAATTTTAAATAGTACAGAATTTTTAAAAATTTTTGAGACCACCCGGAGCTCTGTAGGACAAACCGTTCGGTCCCTACGAGTATTTGAAGGTTTTCCTTCGATAAAACAGAATCATGAGTGTGAATCGCAAAAGAGGTCTAATCTCCATTCAAATTTTATCGGACTAAAATGCGATCGCTGTTCATTTCTTCGATTTGTATACAGTTTTGCCTTCTGCGTAACCAGTAATCAAATTTCCATATCAAGCTTTCTATTGGTTTATTATTTTCAATAATGAACCTTTGGAATCGACCAAGAAAAAAAAATTTTTAACACCCCCTGAAAATTTGATGGTTTACGTTTCAAGGTACGTAGAATCCAAAAATCGAACGCCGTACGCCGTACGCGGCACTTTTGCCACTTAGCATTGACCGATTTTGATGAAATTTGGTATGTAGGCTCCATTTGGGGTCTAGTTGTGCCCCGAAGCTTGTGGTTGATGTAGGTCACTTCTAAGGGTTCCAAAATCAATTTTGAAATTTTGAAAACGCCCTAACTCAAAAAATTTTGACATAAAGGTATTGTTTTTCCTTCAATTTAAGATTCTATAGAATTTTTAGAATTTTTTGAGACCACGCGGAGCTCTGTAGGACAAACCGTTCGCTCCCTACGAACATTTAAGGGTTTATATTGAAATATATATATATATAAATCAAAACACGAGTGTGAATCGCAAAAGAGGCCTAATCTCCGTTCAAATTAGAGCTGACCGAAATGCAATCGATGTTTGGTGATTTTGATTTTTTTTTTTTTTTGATTTTTTTTTTCCCTTCATATTGGATGGTTGGTGATTGTGTAGACGAGTGATCTATATAGAAAAATAATAAACCATTGTGTAATAATTTGCAGCGTTTTTTACGATAATTTAAAATGTAATAAAAGTCAATAGCAATTAAAAATGTAATAAAAGCCAATAATTTAAAATTTAATAAAAATGAGTAATCATTCCATTTTATTTCAATTCCCATTCTTATTTGCAAGAAATCTCTGTTCAATGAAATGATGTTTTCCTTCCACTAGAAATCGAAAGGATCGAGTAATAAATCAGTTACAATACAAATAATACTATTTATTATTGGAAAAAAGCTGTTCGCTCGTAACTGATGTCGCCATCACGATTAATATTGACATAGATGTGTCTTAGTTCTGGGTCATTCCAAAATTTTCGACACACAAAACAATGCAACGTTTTTTTTTCTGATGCTGTTGAACGCAGGAAGCTGAAATTTGAGAGGCAGGGTCAATCGATACATACTTCTATACATCATCAAAGTTGATGATCACTGATCAGCTGAGTGAGCTCCAAGGCCATTTCCTCTCCTCGTTTGTTGCATTTTCATGTTTTTATTCGATTTTCGGATTCTACGTACCTTGAAACGTAAAACATCAAATTTTGAGGGGGGGGGGGGGGGATTAACTTTTTTTTTTGCATGCCTCCCTCTTTTTGTAAGTTCGGGAAAACGGGTTTAAATTCCTTCCAAACTCACATTGGATATTGATACTATTTTGAAGCTATCGTGGCGATATATTTTTTCAATTGATACTATTCCGAGCCTATTTTGAGTGTTATTATTATTCTTATTTTCTAGTTATTATATATACATATGTAGGGTATTGTTTTCTAGTTACTTATTTGGTATTTTTTCGCCAATTTACTTTGGCAAAATGTTCGATAATATCGTCAAGAAAGTATCGATACCTCCGATATTTTAGGCAAAAGTATCGATACAAATATCGGTATCGATACCAAAAAAGTATCGATACTCCGATATATCGGTGGTATCGTGCCGTCCCTAATCGGAACGTCACTGTAGTCCTGTGAGTGGTCTAGGAAACATGTGGAAGTTGGCAGGGCGATTAGATTGGTCGCTTTGTTGTGACAATGACCAACAGTCTCATTTAATCTGACCGGAATGAAAAAAAAAAAGTTATTTCGTAAAGTAACAAAGAGAAAAAGAACGACAGAAAAAGGAGCAAATAAAATAAAGAGGAGAGATGAAATACGAGAGAGAGGCCCGAAGATTGTGAGGGGAAGAGAGGGGATCGCCCTTGAATGGGAACAAGATGGCCGACTCGTGGTAGTCATAGCAACAGACAGCCACCCTTCAGACGTGCCTCGCTGAGTACGAAAGGAGTAGTTGGAGAAGGAAGGAAGAGAGAGAGAGAGAGAGCGATGAAGCAGGGCACATTGTTGTCTGTTCATCCCAGCACCACCTGCTCCTTGAAGAAAACTTTTGGTATCTGATAAATGGGGCACTAGAGTGACCCTCGTCTCTCCGCTTCCTTCTCCCTCCCTCTCTTCCTCTCTCTCTCCTCTTTACACTACGCGACAATTTCCTCTCGCCTTTTTCTGTCGCAAACGGTCGTCTGGCACCTCTCTCCCTTACTTCTACCATCATAAACATAAAATGGACGCACCCAAGAGTTTTATGATTAAAACTATACAAGTCTCTCCTATTACGATTTTTGGTTCATTATTTTATATGATTTACCTTTATAATCGACAAAGATAAACCGTCGGCTTACAAGTGAAATTCACTAAGTCAATTTGACATTTTCATGTCTTTGCCCTGGCACATAGCACAAAAAACTGTCACGAAATTGCGTAACGAAATTGTGTTACAGTGCCTTTATAATGATTTCCGCTTACAACGACCCCGTTGTTAGGTTTGTTCCTTTTCTACACTTTTTAACCCACAAAAATCGTTCACCTCTCGTTGGAAAGCTCTCGATTTAACGAACATTTTCATGTTCTCCATAACATATTGACTATACGAATAGCGGAGCTATGGGCATAACTGTTCTCATATTTTGTTTACAAACTAATGATCGTGAGTGTAGAAGATAATTAATCCGCAATCGTCTATTTTATTGAAATTAGGTACCTACCTCTTAATATTAATAATTGTGTCAATCTGTAACATAATATATCTACACTCTTTCGTAGTACCTACCTCTTTAGCTATAGATAGTTATTATGTTAATGATTCGTTTCACATTCTAACAACAACGGAGGGTGGGTTATAAAATCCTATAGTGAGGTAAAAAGCAATAGGTAAAGACATGAAAATGTCCCAATGCTTTGCAGACTCGTATGCAAGCGTTTTCTCAAAACTACCGATCGATCATTAATGATGAATTTAATTTGTTTCAGGTGAGTTTATGCATGTCATCGATAATCACCGCAACTTCAGTCGTAAGAAATACTTTTAGTCATGAGTTGAAAATTAATTTTAAAAAAACAATTTTTTGTTTCCGTTTTTCAACTGATCATTTCTTCGTCGTTTTAGTGAATTTTCAATTTACTTATTTCTACACTTTTTTGACATTCAAAATGCATGGGTGCGTTCAAAACGTGTAGGGCTCTTAAAAGGTGGGTATATTGGGAGATTACTGATGAAACTGCAGAAATTGATGCATATCAGGATGATATGACTAGTAGATATTTGGCCAATGCGATTCCCTCAAGTTTGATGGTAGTAGCAGTAATTTATCACATTTCTGAATAATATTGAGGAGTTCGATAACTTCGATTCCAATACTGTATTTGACAAAGCGGATACCAGTGGATGAGGAGGGCAGCTAGCCAACCTCCAACCCTGGCAGATGTTGATACAACTTCATAAAAACCCTAGTAATCGTCGTACAGAATGAGGGTGGTTTTAAAATGTTCGAAATGAATCAACCTAATTTTTTTTCAATTTCCGGTTTATTTGCTACTCCTATGTATTTTTTGACGCCCGAACGATTGGTGAAGTCAGTTTTGAGACAGTTTTGAGGTTTCCTTGGAAACCATTCCTCGGATCTCAAAAATGACTTCACCAATCGTTCGGGCGTCAAAAAATACATAGGAGTAGCAAATAAACCGGAAATCGAAAAAATTGACTTAGTGAATTTCACTTGTAAGCCGACGAAACAAACCCCTCAAAATTTGTGGGTTTCTTTTCAAGATACGTAAAATTCAAAAATTGAATAAAAAATGTTCCGTCCATACTCTGCATTTTTGAGTTCGTGCGGACCGATTTGGACTCCAGCTATGCCCTGAAGTCATATCTAAAAAATAATTTGAACGGAGATTAGGCCTCTTTAGCGATCCATATTCGTGTTTCCGATTTATAGTAAGTTCAATCCTAAGTTCTCAATGGGAGCGAACGGTTGGTCCTACAGAGCTCTGGGTGGTCTCATTCGATTCTAAAAATTCAATACTATTTTGAATTGATAAAAAAACAATACCTTCATAGTAAAGTGTTTGATCCACGGCGATTTGAAAATTTCAACCCTCATTTTTCAACCCTTAGAAGTGACCTACATCAACCAAAAGCTTCGCGGCACAACTAGACCCTGAATGGAGCCCATATTCCAAATTTATTTTGGTTTGTAAAACCAAAAATGAAAGGAGGAGAGGGCGGGGGGATTTCGGAACTCCAATGCCTTTTTTCCTCAAGATAGCCTCCTTAGCTAAGTTGGTTCCTCAATGCCTTTTCCCTCAACATAACCTCCTTAGCTTTCAGTTACGTAATTTTAAAAATTTTCCAAGATATTACGTAAAAATTCAAAATTCAACTGGATTTTGATGAAAAGTAACACTTAGCCCCTCAACCTGGTTGTAAAATCGTAAAATTTGGTTTGTAAAACAAAAATGAAATGAGGAGAGGGGGGGGGGAGATTTTTTGGGACTTCAATACCTTATTCCTTCAAGATAGCCTCCTTAGCTAAGTTGGTTTCTCAATGCCTTTTCCCGCAACATACCCTCCTTAGCTCTCAGCTACGTAACTTCAAAATTTTCCAAGATATTACGAAAAAATTCAAAATTCAACTGGCTCTTGATGAAAAGTAACACTTAGCCCCTTCACCTGGCTGGGCTGTATAGTTGTAGCAGACACTCAAGAAAGTTGTTAGTTTCAAGCAATGTCGTCAGTTTTCATCTCCAAAACCGATCGGTGGTTTCGATTCAGCGTGCTCTCCTCCGACACAACGTTTTCCACGCTTCTTTTTGCTCCCTTCGTCGGGTATCCTCCTCCCATTCATCCTCTTCAGCCCCCCCTTCAAACTGTTCATCTTTTATAATGTTTAAAGACTCTCAGTGGCATTCAACTTTTTTTTTCATGAGTTACAACTCCCCAGACAGGACGCACCTAATAGCTCGCTTTTTTTTACTCACATCTCGCTTTTCAAACTTCGCGGCTGTGTGACGTTCACCCTGTAATTTCGAGATGAAAACGCTTCCAGGACAGGAGACTCCTGTAATCGTAAACTCTTTGCTGCGCCTTGTCCTTCTTACGTCTTCAATTATTTTGCTTGTTTCTTCCCTTCGTGAGCAAGTGCGTCCACAACTTGGGAAACACGCCAGCTCAACGATCTCGCGTCGCGTCAATTTATCGTATCTTCCTACCATAAGCCCTGTCTTATCGTTGGTCTACGATTGCAGTGATGGAGACCGGTACTTTGAGGAAAGCAGAATGAACATATCAATGGGATGGATAGGAAGTTATTTGTGAAGAGCACACCTATACTTGAGTTCGATTGCATCATCCGGATTCCATATTTAAACGAGAAATCAAACAATTGAATGGGTGGGTCGAATTAGGGGTACCTACCTACATGTCACTTTTTTTCGATTTTCCGTTTTTGGTACCATACGAATCGTAGAGGTCTCCTTTACAACATTATAACATCATAATGCTTCATTTCCAATTCCATTGGCATTTTATTGAGCTTCAAACACATGAAACCAGTTGATTTTATTCAGAAGAACAAGGGTATCGGAACAAAAGTATCGATATTTTCTATTGATGCTGTATCGTATTCGAGAATCGATATTCCATGTATCGTCTGGCATCAGTATCAATATTTCAAAATATCGAGTATCGATACTTTGGGGTCATAAAATGTCAATATTACTTAATATTCTCAAGGAAAATATTTTTTTATCTCTATTTATTCATTTCTTACTATCAAGAGTCCAAGCCCTATTCACACATTTACATTTATTCATAAATATGTCTTTTAGCTGGGGTTCATGACAAAATAAGAGTGATCGTGATCAAAAAATTTAATAGGTAACTAAGTTGTTTACAGTTTAGTACTATCGTATTTACGAGTAACCAGGTATTTCATTACGTTACTAATCACGCTACTCTAGTCCAGAAAATGAGGAAGTAACTTTTTCTTAGCAATTAACGAAACAACAGCAAAACAAATCGAAGTTAAGGTTTAAGTGATTTCACTTCATAGGTGCTATAGCATTTCCAAGTCAAATGAAACCTTTTCCAAACCAAATGAAACTTTTTCCCAATCAAATGAAACCTATTGAGAAAATTAGTGAAATGAGGTACCTAGATAGGTAGATACTCTGCAAATTTCAGATCGATGCAATTGTACCTATCGCACAAAGGAATTGCCAAAATGAAAATTCAATGAATTTTAGGCATAGGATTATCGAAGTAGATCTCACCTTTGTAGAATAGGAAACAAGCAAGTTTGAGAAATTTCTGACTACCTATTGAATGTGAGTGGTTACCTACCCACCTACACTCAATAGGTTTCATTTGATTTGGAAAAAGTTTCATTTGGTTTGGAAAAGGATTCATTTGGTTTGGAAAAGGTTTCATTTGACTTGGAAAAGGTTTCATTTGACTTGGAAAAGGTTTCATTTGGCTTGGAAATGCTATGTATCACCCACTGTTTCCTAGCTTACCTACAAGTACAATATATACAAATTGCAAGCCTAGCAAGAAAGTTCTGATTGTAAAAATAGAAATTTTTGGAGCGAAAAATGTTGAAAATTCCGAAATATTCATATTTGAAAGTCATAACTGGGAGACCTAGAAGTAGGTGCGTACTGACCTGCGAATTCATTGTTTTTCATAAAATTATTTTGTCTCAAGATGAGAGCCAGTACTTAAATGATTCAAGGGAGGTCAGGTAGAAAACGCTGCAAATTATTACACAATGGTTTATTATTTTCTATATAGATCACTCGTCTACAAAATCACCAACCATCCAATATATTAAAAAAAAAAAAAAAAAAAAAATCAAAATCACCAACCATCGATTGCATTTCGGTCAGCTCTAATTTGAACGGAGATTAGGCCTCTTTTGCGATTCACACTCGTGTTTTGATTTATATATATATATATATATTTCAGTATAAACACTTAAATTTTCGTAGTGAGCGAACGGTTTGTCCTACAGAGCTCCGCGTGGTCTCAAAAAATTCTAAAAATTCTATAGAATCTTAAATTGAAGGAAAAACAATACCTATATATCGAAATTTTTTGAGTTAGAGCGTTTTCAAAATTTCAAAATTGATTTTGGAACCCTTAGGAGTGACCTACATCAACCAAAAACTTCGGGGCACAACTAGACCCCAAATGGAGCCTACATACCAAATTTCATCAAAATCGGTCAATGCTAAGTGGCAAAAGTGCCGCGTACGGCGTACGGCGGACGGACGGCCAAATTTTTATTCGATTTTTGGATTCTACGTACCTACCTTGAAACGTAAACCATCAAATTTTGAGGGGGTGTTAAAATTTTTTTTCTTGGTCGATTCCAAAGGTTCATTATTGAAAATAATAAACCAAAAGGGTTTCACCTACCCATGTGACGTCACAGTCCAGTCCTGGTCTCTATGTTGTCTTCAGACGTTTCCTAGAAATCCCAAGATGGGATCAGGCTAGTTTTTAGGACGTCCCACAGTAAGACTTGGGCGTCCTTATGCGATCGATCTGGGGTGAAGGAAGACAACACTCAACAGAAAAAAAAAATAACCACACAGTAATCCGTTTTAGACCATTCTGAATCCAAATCCGCGAAAAAAACCATAGGTGTATGTCTGTGTGTGTGTGTGTGTGTATGTGTGTGTGTATGTGTGTGTGTAACAAAATCTTGTGTACTCTGCACAGGCCTTAGTTCTCAACCGATTTTCCTGGTTCTTTTTTTGTTCGTCGCGGAAAACTATCTAGTTGTGCACTACGTCGCCGGAATTTCGAATTTTGCCTTTTAAGGGGAGGAAAGGGGGGGTTAATGCTCGAAAAACGTGCGTTTTTGGGCATAATCTTGTGTACTCTGCCCAGGCCTTAGTTCTCAAACGATTTTCGTGGTTCTTTTTTCGTTTGACGCGTAATACTATCTAGTTGTGCACTACGGCGCCGGAATTTTGGATTTTGCTTTTTAAGAGGGGGAAAGGGGGGGTTAATGCTCAAAAAACGTGCGTTTGCGGGGGTAATCTTGTAAACTCTGCCCAGGCCTCAATTTCCAACCGATTTGCGTGTTTCTTTTTTTGTTTGACTCAAATAACTTCCGAGTTGTACATGATTTTACCAGAGTACCAAAATTCGCAAGGGGAGGGGGTGAGTGGGGGGATAATATTCACAAAATATCCGATTTTTCAATATTTTGGTTCCTTTACTGATAACTAATTGTACCCAAGCTTTGAAATTGAGGAAAAATTCTCATTATACCTCCGAATTTTCATGAATTATTCTCTGTACCACCATGGAACTAATAGTGGTGCCACCATGGTGCCATGATGCCATAAACCGCTTATTTCGTGTTTTTTTTTGTATTTCATCTTGAATACGGATGTGAACTTCGACGGACTGCCTACCAAAACTAACAGATGAAAGTTCAATGTTACGACGTATTTCCGCTTTGGTGCCAGACTGGCACCATTGTTGGCGTTGGGGTGGTGGTGGAGGTGGGGGGGGGGGTAACTCGAATTCGCATGTTGGGTATCGTAGATCATGGATTTTAAAATGCTCTTCAGATTCGAGGCTCCCATGCCGCTAGAAATGTTATGGTGGATAATGGTGGGGGGGTCAGTATTTCTTGCCTAAAGTAATGAATAAATTACATCGAGTGAAACAGTTTTATCACTTAACAACTGGTTAAACTGATCTAATGCTCATCCAATGGGACGTCCCCTGGAATGCATGCATTACTAAACAATATGTTTAATGAGAAAGACCTCCCCCCCCCTCCCGTCCACCAGAGCATGAAGGTACCTGCCTGAGCGAATATTCTGAGAAAAGTCTAAATAACTGGTGATTTTACATCCCTGTCAATGTCTGAGACGCTCAAAGTACAACAAGCAGTGTTGTGGAAACCCTGGGATTCTGGGTAGGGCACGTGTAGGTCTCCAGCTCCAGGTACCAAGAACCTAACTTTTCCTAGAATCGCCAAGAGGAGCAACCACTTGTGTGTGAATTTTAATATTTACCTATCGGCTCTCTGGACTGAATAAGAAACAAAAGTCCATTCAAACAGCATGAGTTAATGAGCAAATTTTCAAAGAAATCTAGTATGGTTTTTTCAGTCAACACAGGAGATTAGAACGCTCCAAAACGGATTTCAGTGACTTTTTTTCTCAAAAACTACATTCTGAAAATTTTGTGGCCATTGCAATAGCTTCATTTTCCTTGAAAATTCGGTAGCAAGTGAGCTCATGTCATACAATGAATTAGGCATTTTTTGATGTAAAAACATTTGACAATTTGGAGAAAATACCCACTTGGAGAAAATACGTTTACTAAACATTTTCTCCATAATAATATAATTTTATCCGAGTTAAGACCCAACAGCCTCCCTACCTTCTTCATATTTTTATTTTTTAGCCATTATGTTGAATTATCCGCGAGAACTGTATCGATATTCGATATTTTGAAATATCGGATCCAAAGTATCGATATCCGAAAATATCAAATAGTGCAGTATCGATATTAAAATATCGAGTATCGGTACGAAAGTATCGATATTTTAAAATATTGGGTGTCGATACCCATCCCTATCTTCTACTCATAGCTTATACTTCACATCTCGCGAATAGCCGATTGACGATTTTTTCTTCCTTCCTTCCCTGTTTTTAACTTATGATCATGAGTGGCTCTATCTCACGCCAAATGATTTGGACCGTATTAATAAGTCTAGATCACTTACTCTTAACATTCAAGAATGGAAAGATGTAAAGAGGAAGACTTCAAGGGATAGGCGATAGTCAATTACTATCGAAATATCGATTGTTCACCACGATCGATAGTGCTATCGATAGACGTTTACTTTTTTACTTTTTTTTGTATTTGAAGTGCAGCATTTGGAGATCTGTGATATTACTGAGACGAGCGGAGCAGCCTCAACTCCGGGCCTCAAGTTGAGGCTCGTGTCAGTATTTTATTACCTGCAGTATGTTGTGAGCACCTCATTTTGAGAAATTAGATATTCACTACTTGTGCAAAGACAACAAATTCGTGGTATCGACTCTACCTCTTACCTTCTAACTCTCTCCCTATCTTTCTTCAGGCAATATGTGGCTCTAGGAGCAATGTAAAATGGAAATTATTCTTGTACATTGAACTGGAAATTATTTTAATACATTTTAAATAAATTCAGTTTTTGTTTGAAATCTTTGTGTAATCTTATGAATATACCGAAGCCTGCAAGTAATAGATAATTCAATTCAATTACATCGAATTCTCCATCGGGCATGTAGGTACGGAATAGGGAGTTTTTAATCGATAGTATCGACCTATTGATTGAAGAAAAACAATCCATGAACTCCTCGCAGGCGACAAAAAATGACCTGATGCGGATGATGCCATTTCTGGAACCCGAATACCGTACTTTTTATGAGGCACTTTCTTCAATACCCTGATTTTCATCTAATTTTTCTTTAATTTTATATTTTTGCAATAAAACTATTATTTGAGAAAAATTTAAAGCTGATGATTTTTCAATATGTGAGTTAGAAAGTTGAATATGAATTGTTTTTACTGCCCGGCCTGTTCAAAAAAATAAAAATTCAAAAAAAGCGTAAATTCGTATGATCATATGACTTTTCATTTTAATTTCGCTCTCCTGTCAAGTTCAGGAAAACAACATGTACCCTTATTCGGCTCAACTATTCAATTTATTGTCAATATTTCATCCACCTTGGACGCTTCAATCACGAAACAACGTCGAGATGTAATGGATTCTCCAAGCTACTCTCGTCGAAAATGTGAAAAGGGTATTCAAATTGGGAGCCGGAGGGAAAAGGTTCAATTTCACGATTTCCATTACGGGATTGAAATTAATAACTCGATATTACAACGTCCGATATTGTTACATCCTGAGAGAAAACGTAGCGAAACCTTTGCTTCCGAGTTTACCGAAATTAAAGAGTTGAAAAGTCATCCAAAATCAAAATCTTCACGACACGAAAATGCTTCAACATGGGAAGGAAAAAGGTCAATTTTTCGTTAAAAAACCATTTCGAAGTTGGCTTTACATTTACTGCTTAGAGCCTTTGGCTATAATTCAATGAAACTTGGAACATGCTTCAGCCGCCCTTTCCGGCGGACTAGGGGCGGGGAGGACGGGTGGAGAATACCCCCGCCAGCCTCCCTCTCGCTTGACACTTTTTGGGTAGTTAGTCCAAGGCTAAAGCATGTTCAATGCTAAAAATCGACTCATTTTTTATGAGGAAAGGAAGGAAGGAATTTTTTTGATACGTAAACATCATTGAAACGTAAACCAGTAAATTATGAATGAGGGGCGGGATACTTTTTGGTTTATTATTTTCAATAATGAACCATTGGAATGGACCAAGAAAAAATTGTTTAACCCCCCTCAACATTTGATGGATTACGTTGCAAGATACGTAGAATCCGAAAATCGAATCAAAAAATTTCCGGCCGTCCGCTTATAGCGGCACTTTCCTTAGTTCCCATGGACCGATTTTGATGAAATTTGGTACATGGGCTCCATTTGGGGTCTAGTCGTGCCCCAAAGATTTTGGTTGATGTCACTTCTAAGAGGTGAAAATGAAGGGTTGAAAAATCAAGAGTGCCCTAGCTCGAAAACTATCGAAATGAAAGTATCGTTTTTTCACCAATTTTAAATAGTACTGAATATTTAGAAATTTTTTGATTTCTGTAGGACAAACCTTTCGCTCCTTACGAGAACTTAATGGTTGGATTTACGATAAATCAGAAACACGAGTGGAAGTCGCAAAAGAGGCCTAATCTCCGTTCAATTTTGAGCTGACCAAAATGCGGTCGTTGTTCGTTTCCTCGAGTTGTACTCAGTTTTGCGTCCTTAGCAACCAGTAATCTAATTTCCTAATAATTAGGGCAACCTCAACCCCTATTTCTTCAAACTGATTGTGAAGCGTTTATTTCTTCCAAATGAACTTGATAGTTTAATGATTTGCTGAGTTCTTTTCTTGGTCGATTCCAAAGTCTCATTATTGAAAATAATAAACCAAAAATAAGTCGATCAAAAAACATATCGTTATTTACTATGGAAAATAAGAGACATCTAATATAACGTGATGAAGTTGTGTTGTTTATATGGTGTTCATTATAATTCGTGATGTCACCGAATTTAAGGTCAAATAAAACTTGAAACTTGTTGAACAGAAATCTACTCGACATCTTGAAATATTCCCCTTTTCCAGAGGGCAAACCGTTTACGAATTCCCGTGGGTTCTTATTGTCAGTGCGGCCACTAAATTATGAATGCACCCCCCCAGCTCCGTTGTTTGGATGGGGATTCTGTTTTGCATTAATGTATTCGAGAATTAATTGTGTGCGTGCCTGCCCTCGCATCGATGGGTCGGTTTTTTTGTACCCGTTTAAAAGAGCCCTATAAACTTGAAACTTTTTTTACGGGAGTATTTAGTGTTCAACAGTTCGTCTCTCACTGAAGATACCATTGAAATACGCCAATGTGGCGTACGAGTAACTAACAAGGGATTTTTACCTAACGGAACAAGCAAAGGAAACTATACTTCAAAATAGAAGATAGATAGATTTCTTAGAAAGTGTCGATTCCCGATAACTTCCCGATACTGGTAATCATAAGATATCGATACTTCGATACATATTGGATCAAAGTATCGATACTACCAATTACCGATATTGCTCAGTACCTACCCACCTATGATTTGGTAAATCAAATAAAAATCCTAATGAAAGTAAAAAAGCCGAAGCGCCGATTTTTGGGATTTGGTACGGTTGGGATCGTAATTTTGAGTTCTATTTAATCATTCAGAAAAATTTATTACCACACCACATATTACCGAATAGTTTTGAGTTTTATTTAATCATTCAGAAAAATGTATTGCTAAAAATTTATGTTATGGGTTTTGCAAGGTTTTCCAACGTTAAAAATCAGTAAAAATTCTTCCATCGAAAAATGACCGTACTTGCTTATTCTTGCTCTATTTTCTTCCACTACCGGGAAGGATAGAGTAATAAATCATTTATATTTCGAAAACCTAATATTTATTGACAACTTTTCAAAAATTCTCAGTAAACCAAAATTATCGGGTAAAAGTTTTTTAAAATCTTCCTTTGGGACACTGAATGATTGAACTTGAGAAAGATTGTAAAATTGAAAAAGATTGAAAAATGTCTATGAAGGACATTAGAAGCGATGTTACTATGTCAGTACTATTATACCTCCTCTACAGATACCGCCTAGCGTTTATTCTGTGGCAGATAAAAGAAAAACAAAATTATTTCTGTTCGTCGTGGTATTTCTTTACTGGTGGTCTACTTAGGCAAAACACTGCAAATCATTGCTCAAAGGTTTATTATTTTCTGTATAGATCACCCGTCTGTATAGATCACTGGTTTTTCCATCAATAGCACCTACCGCCATCTGTATTCTCCCTCGACCTTCCCTCTCAAATTTCAGCTTCCTGCGTTCAATAGGATTGAAAATGGCTTCGGAGCTCGAATGCTGAAGACGCCTGGGAGATCACTGATCAGCTGAGTGAGCCTGATTAATTGGCCTTCCTAAGACAATCGATGATAAGCTAAGCGGATGATGAGTAGCTAAGTAATGTGTTACACTGGAGGTCTGCTTTCATCTCAATTTTGGCACAATCCCTGGGCTGCGCACCTTTGAGTGCTCGCTGAGCGGGTTGCGTGCGTTCAAAAAAAAAGTCAAAGTAAAATGTCCATAAAATTTAACGTAGAATCCGATTCTTCAATAAAAAACGAGGGTTCTCAATTGAAAAAACGCGCAATTTTGTCATTTTTGAATGGGATATTTCGGTAAGTCGGAAATTCAGGTTTTTGACCTCAAATTTAGATTTAGCACCATTGAAAACCTATGTACTTCAACTTTTTGCATTTGATACTATAGGCCTCCATGAACGCACACGCACTACGCTGCGGGCGTGTGTGTGTGGTATTTCCTAACCCATGCTCTTTTGAAAAAAAAATTGAAAAAAATTAACTGAAATACCCTATTTTACCCTACCCCATTTTAGGCAAAAAATGTCCTTCCTTCTATGAAAGGCCTGAAATATTTTACTGCTGTGTACATGCTCAACAATTCACGATCATAAGTGCTGTACTTCTTTTGCGCTTCACTGAGCTTCTTGGAGTGGAAACCAATAGGTCTCCAACCTTGTTCTTCTTTTTGTTGTAGCACTGAACCCATTGCAAAATCAAATGCATCCACAAACAAACCTATCTCATACTTCGCACTGGGACATGTCAATGTAGCAGCATTGACTAGAAAGTTCCCCAATTTGTGATCTTTCACTAGTTTATGGAGACAACACCTAACTTTTGGTTTATTATTTTCAATAGAAATATTTTGGAATCGAGTAGAAGAAAATTATAACCCCCTCGAAGTTAGATGGTTTACGATTCAAGATATGTAAAATCCGAAAATCCAATGGAGAAATGCTGCAAATTATTACTCTAAAAGTTTTATTTATTATTTTTGAAGGTTTATTATTTATGAAGGAAAAAAGGCTTCACACTCATTTCGAAGAAATGGAGAGTTGTGGGTGCCTTCATTTAAAAAAATTGTTTAAGTACTGGTTGCTAAGTACGCAAACTGAGTACGAAACAATTCAAAGTTTCTTATAAATTTTGAAGAAACTCAATTTTAAATGCTTGCATACGAGTCTGCAACGCATTGGGACATTTTCATGTCAACCACTACACAACAAGGTAGTGAAGTAAGGTTGTTAGTTCATGTACCCAAGCATCAAAATAAGAAAACAGTTGATTGTTCTCTACGCAACATAGTGAGTCTATTTTATTTATTTATTGGTCGCGTGAGCAAGACTTGCTTAGTTTTCGTGACGATTTTTCAGTTTATGTGCCAAAGCAAAGACATGGAAATGTCAAAATGATGTTGATAAGCGTGGTTTGATTTTTTTCGTCCAAACTCAGAGAAAATAAGTGGGGGGTGCGTAGTTATTGAGACACCTTCTAGTGTAATATCTTATCTATGATCCATCCTATTCGCTTCCTCATTCAAATGTAATTTTAAAAAGAGTCCCTAAACCTGAGTTCCTTTATGCTCATAATTCTCATTTCGTAGATTTCTTCTCCAATTACCTACTTTGAGTCTTTGATGATTCAATTCAGCATTTCGGATCCTACCCTGGATTCTGTATGCGGCGCGTCGCCTCGTCTACATACTCATTTCGAATGTGAAATCTCGACATTAGAATTCAGCTCAAAATGACAATCAATGGTCGGTTGAAAGCAGTTCCCTCAGTCCAGCTGACCCCGATGTTCGTGCTAAGTTAATCACCTCGTTAGAGTTCCAACTACGTCCGAGTTGTGTCCCTTGGTTATCTCGATCACGTAGTTGGCGAAGGACCGTTCCGAGCGACCACAAGTCACACGGTCCTCACACCCAAAACTCGAGACGGGACAAAATTATGAGTCCAAGCGAATGTAGCACATAGCTTCCTCGCAATAACTCAAAGAGAAGTTCAGCATCAAGTTCTGTTCAGCTTCTACTGTTCGCAGATAGGAAGAATGCGGCTGGCCAATTTTTCAAAGGGTATACCTGCTAACATAGACGACTACCTGTTCCAAAATCTTAGGTAGCCCGGTGAGTCAGGCTGGGGAAAGGGCCGAGCCTCCATATCTCAGACCTTCGTAATTTGGGCATTGAGCTACTCCAGTCATAATGAGTTAGAGAGCCCCCTACCACTCTGCTAGGAAAGAAATCCATCTCGATTGTGAGTTCACTTGCCCTTCAGGTTTACTCTTCATTCTCCTTTAAAATTTTAAAGAAAGCACCATCCTTTACTGGAAATGATTTTTTTTTTTTTGTAGGAGAATTTTGTTCTGGTAATTTTAGTGACATGTTCAAGAACACGAAAAAAAAATTTGAAATTGAAAAAAAAAAAACTTGGAAAAACAAGGGGTTAAAACAAAGATGCTACGATACATTTTCTTACCTAAATTAGATGTACGATCGATCCTTGAAGTTTGGTCGACACCCTGTATAGAATTGGGAACCACTGCCTTAAAGTACGCGAATGGTCTGTGAAAATCAATCCTTCTACTTCATCATTGGTCGACAACAATAGTGACAATTAGTCAACAACCCTCGGGCTCATTTTCCCTGGCTTGAGTGGCAGGTAGAAGAAGGAGGATGTTTTTGGGACTGTAATACACAAGGACGCCTCACCAAACCATCCGCATTCTTTCCATCTGCAAACAGTACCTACTCTCGGATTCCGATTGTGTGCTGGTGACTCTGAGCTTTTGGTGTAAACCGTGCCTTTTTCAATTTGGAATGCCACCATGGTGGGTGGGCTCGTGCGGGGCTGGGGTGCTTCTTGGCCTCTCAACGAGTGATGCGGTGTTGCTTCTTACATTTTACCACTAAAGTAAAGCAAACAATAATTTGCGGTTGGATTGTTGGATTGGACGTCATCAGCTGTGTTCCAAAGGGAAGATCAGAATTAATTTGTTCTGATGATTTCGCTCGTGGCTTCCCATTGCCTCACCAGGGTTGGGAAGAGGGGGGCGATGAGAGCCCCGGCCTACGAAAAACGCACGCTGCCGGCGATGAGCCTTGAACCCACGATCCCCGCAGAGGTCGGTCCAAAGTCCACCGTCAAACAACGACGCCCCAACGACCCTAGCCACACCGCTACATTTTACCTCTATAATCACACCGATGTTACTTATAGCTTCATTTTGACTCTTGTGATGTACATATGTACAGTCCGCTATTAAAAATATAAAACAACTATCATTCTATTTATCTCTTCATAATTGTTTGTCTACTAGGTACTTGTTGTCGAGTTAACATTTTACATCGATAATCTGTAGAAACGTTCCATAACCAATATACTAAAAATAATAATACAACATAAGAGAAGATAGCATGAACAGGCTAATTTCGCGAGGTTTTGTGATATTCTGAGATGAGATGGCAGCACAGGTGTTCTTTAGTACTGCCACCCATTCAAACCAAAATTTCTCCTCGTAAACATAATTTTTTTTTGGAAATTTAATGGGTGATTTCAAAACATCAATCCCCGCTGACTAATAAGCTTTCAACGGAGAACCAATTAAATTTTGACGTAGGGTTTTCCATCGGATAAAAAACTGAGGGGCTGTACTAAGTTTTTCGACTAGTGTAAAACTTGTGTGTTTTGGTTTGTCATTGCTGACTAAAACTTGCAGGTCAGCTGTGACCGTGGTTCTTTAGCGACGATTCTCGGACCGGCTAGTGCGGGGAGGTCGTGTGTTCGAGTGTCGCCGCGGGTGCGTGTTTTCGTGTGTCCCGGACTCGTCACAACCCAACAAATTCTCATATTCCCTTCGGAAGACAGCCGATGACGTCCGCGCCGCCTGGATTGACTCTCTGACGAAAATCTATCCTGAAATGGTCGTTTACTACTACTGCTAGAGTAAAACTTTAGTACAGCCCTCAGTTTTTTATCCAATGAAAAATTCTACGTACCTAAGCAAAATTCAATTGGTTCTCCGCTTATTAATCAGTGGGGATTGACGTTTTGAAATCACTCAATAAATTTCTATTAATTCTTCCCTGTTGTAGACCTGATGATGACAAATAAATTCACCGAGACTTTGGCTAGAATCGTGTGAGTCCAGTGTGTCCATATTATTGAATGAATGAATGAATGAAAGAAAGTTTATTCCAAAAAAAACAAATAAAGAAATTACAAAAAAATATCATAACTGTAAATTAGTACGGCAACACAAAGGAAAAATTATAGTATATTAATGCAATGGAATATACCCCAGGAACCATAGGGTACGACCCTGTGCGGTTCGGGGGAGTTGAGGTAAACAAGTAATATTACCTATTAGGTACACCATTTTTACAAAAACGACCCAAAAGTGATCAGATGAAGAATAAAAAGATACAAAAATTAGAATAAATTTCTATGAACCCATGTGACAATTCCAAACGAATTTGGATAGAATACAATCATCATATAGGTAAAGATAAACACCATAGAAGCAAAAAACATACAAAATCATGACACATAAACACTAGTCAGTAAATTGGAACAGTTTATAGGACCTTGGGTTATCAACCATGTGAAAATTCTAGTTTTATAAACGGCACGCGAAAAATTTCCAGGTATGGTCATTTCGGCTGGGAGAGACCGCAATATATTAGGCATACTGAAAAATATATGCCTTGAGGTACACCATAAACGAGATTGGGGAGCTGGTATTACCGCCTTAGAAGTGAGGCGAGCTGGGTATATGCTATGTCTAGGATACACGAAGTAATCGGGGTGTTTGTGAAAAAAAGTAATAGCTATACATACAGTTGTTGAACT
This sequence comes from Apolygus lucorum, assembly GCA_009739505.2. Classification (NCBI taxonomy): domain Eukaryota; kingdom Metazoa; phylum Arthropoda; class Insecta; order Hemiptera; family Miridae; genus Apolygus; species Apolygus lucorum. Next base: position 6,039,108 of record CM019173.2, on the reverse strand, counting down.
GAGAATACCTGGACAGCTTTGAAAAGGTCAGAGGTGGGGAACCGGCGTGGTTTCCTAGCGATTACTTTTAGGATTGATTTTTGGACAATACAAAGCGGATTTAGGATAGACGCTGAAGCGCCACCCCAAGCTAAAATACCGAAGCTAATGACACTTTGCACAAGAGCTTTTTATATAGTAATTAAATTTTTCTTATCGAGACATCCCCTCAATCTATAAAAAATATGAATAAATTTACGGAGTTTCGGAACCATAGAGCTAATGTGATACTCCCACCTTAAGTCTTCGTCTATAGTAATTCCTAAGTACTTTGTAGAATAAACCCGTTCTATTAGTGGACAATTGCCGTCACACGCACACTTCATGTAGTCATTTCCACATGTATGTATCATGATACAGTGCTGCTCCAACTTATGTTTGGATGTGGACTTGGAAAAAACCAAGAACTTGGTTTTTTTAACGTTTAAACTCAAGGAGTTAGAGCACATCCACTCAAAGACTTTGTTGATGTCAGAATTTGCATCCCTAAACACCTCCTCCCAATCATCCCCCTCGCATAAAATCGATGTATCATCAGCATACATGTACATGGTTCCAAAAAGATTCAAAGAGCTTAATTGTTATCCAATGACTGCCTCATCAACTTGGCTTAATGCCAAGAGATGAGTGAGGCGTATTTCATATTATTTCATCGAACCTTCACGGCTGTCGGAGAGCCATCGCGATCATCACAGGCGGCCGATAAGGAAAACTATCGAGGTGCTATATTTATCTTAACGATTCGTAAACATTTCCGTTGGTTCAGCTGGTTCGTGTTCCTATCTTATCCGACCGTGTGTTGGAGTCGAGGGTCAAGGATTGAGGTAATCGATTGAACTGCCAACAGGGCGATTTCACCTGCCGAGGATTTAGATACGATAAAACCGGTTACGGAGTGGTTCTTTCTGAAGGAGTGACGAAAAGGCACGTGTCTGCAGTCGAGGAAACATTGAAGACTTTCGAACTGATGGCAATTGTGATGATGAGCTTTCACTCTCCAACTTAGTGTGGAGTTTTCCGAGTCCTCACGGCGGCATTTGACTCCTAATAGTCTGAGAGCTCGGCTGCTAAAGGACAACTGATCGATAGAAAAGTATCAATTATTGAATTCGGTAGTACTTAGAAGGAGGCGGCACTGGAGTGTGGTCGCTTGGTCCATCCATGATCCAGTCTTGGAGTAGAGTAGAGGTCACCACTGTTATGACTCTGACTATGTTCTAACTTCGACTTCCTTAAAAAACGATGAATTTAGAAATGGTAAAAAAAGTCAATTTGAATTCCTAGCACCTACTGAAGTGAATGGAGATGTAAGTTTTAGAAAGGGAAATTACCAACCGCACCGAAACTGTAAAAATTATGATTTGTAGGGTTGTGAATGTGGATTCCATCTAATTGGTGAAAGAAACTGTCACCAACTGGACCAATGAGGTGGCGGGAAGCTTCTAAGAGGTGGGGATTTCGCGATATACCAAATGTATCGACGTCGCCGGGGGACAAAAATAATACATACCTATCGATACCTTTAAGCTCAAAGGCGCTGTGTCCAAAAACGGAGTTTTGAGAAAAACGCAAAAGAAATTATCACGAGTGCACAATTCCTAAATAATGTCTTATTCCATTGAACACTTTAATTTCTTCAATAAATTTTCAAGATATAATCGTCAAGAAAGTCTATAATAGTTTCGTTGAATTTGGGTTTTTCTGAAATTAAATAAAATAAAAAATGTGGAAGATGGATGGACATACACTAGATACGAGATCGTATAAGTTTAAAATTTTTCAAATGAAAAAACTTGATTTTTCAAAAATAAACGGAAATTATTTCCTGAGCAACCCTCGTACATGCCAACACCCACAGAAGGCCAAGTGTCATATATTGTAAATAAATGTTGGATGTACATTTCAGATGGTGGAGAGAGGGGATAATAAATTGCTATTCGAAGTGTAATTTGAAGGAAAAGGAGACCTCGTTTCATTTTTTAGCAACCTGTCCTGTATTGAGGGAGTTTCGACAAATACATCTAAGGAGTCGATTGTCGTACAAGATCTGATTGAAATTTTGAATGGTGATCTGTTGAAAGCCCTGGTGCAGTACAAAAAAGCTGGAAGTTATAGGAAATTTTTAGTAAACGAGTTCAACTACACGGATGGTGGAGGATATTTCATAGAAATGGGCCTAGAGAACTCTCAAATTTGTGGTTAAGAGAATCGCCGAGGATTGGTAGGAAAGAAACAGGTCGATAAAAGAATGGTTGGTCGTATAAATTATTTTAAAAAGTGTTACTTAAACTGGTGGCAGGGAAGAAAATGGTTCAGTGATGAGGAAATTTAAAAAAAGGTATGCCAAGTGGGCGTGGCACATAGCTTCCTCGTATCCATAACCCGATTGTATAGATGATCCGATGCATAGTAGTTAATCTCAAAACACCAATTTCTATGTACCTTTCGCTACCCTCATAGGGGACCATCTACACGCTAATCTGGACAGTCTTGAGAAATTTCGTCGAATTCGGATGAAAAATGTAAGTGTTATGGCTGTTACAAGGAATTTACGTTTGCGCATGCGCAGAGGCTACTGTCAATTTTAAGGCCTTGATTTTCATTGGGGACTGTCTACAATCTAATCCGCATAATCCCTGAAAATTTCATCAAAATCGGATGAAAAATGTAAGCGTTATGGCTGTTACAAGGAATTCACGTTTGCGCATGCGCAGTCGCTTCTATCAGTCCGAGGATGATGATTTTCATAGGGTACCGTCTACACTCCAACCCGCACAATCCCTGAAAATTTCATCGAAATAGGACAATAACTTCGTATAGTTATGCCCGTTACAAGGATTTCATGACCGACATACAGACAGACAGACACGGAACCATAATTGTTCAGGAAGGTCTGAAACGTAAAAAGCGAGTGGAAATTTCGATTTTGAAGAAAATTTTTTTTCAACCTTGAAAAGTGAAAACAAAGCTTCCGCTACCTTGGTAGACTCGGAAGCAACAAGATACCTTGTACTTATATAAAATATAACAAACAATACCAGAGCTGAACTTCTAGGTTACTGTTTTGGATTTGTTATTTGTTGAACTGCTGTTTATCTATTAGAAATGGATAGTATTTGTTATTTGTGTTTTGAAACAAAATATAGCTTATAGAGAAATAAATTATTAAAAATTAACAATATTTGATTCCAAAATTAACAATATTAATTTAAACTGCGACTTCCTGCGACAATCGAAAGATTAAGCAATATAAGCATTCACCAAGACACATGTTGCATTGTGTATGTTTTTCTTGTGTTAATAAACGCTTGAACTCTCTCTATCTCTCACACGTATATTGTAACCATGCTCTTAATACAAATAAATAATACAAAACTAGAAAAATCTCATTTACTCCTAATTGAAACCATAATAATGGGAAAAAAATGACAGCAATTTGTTTCTTTGCCAAGAATAGGAAGTATTCACATTGAACAGTAAACGCAAAGGAATTCAACGAACAGTAAAATTCCTGCAGACCTTGAAGTGGTTGAAGCCCTAATTAAATCTTCGAAATGACCGTCCTCCATTAAATTATCAGTGATAAAAAAAGAGTTACAAAAAACCGGGGCTCGTTTATCATTGAAAAACGCACAATGGAGCGAGGATATCGACATACTTTCTACAAAGGTGATGAATAGATTAAACTCCCCGCCTCCAGGGATGCCTTTCATCTCAAGGATACGCGTAATGAAATTCAACAACAAAAGGTTGGATTCGACGGCTCTCTCCGGCCAAAGTGAGGAGGGGAGCGTTGTAAAATAACGAATAAAGTTTTAATGAAGGGCCGATAAATTAATTGAGATGGCTGAGGTCTGTCGACCTGCCTTGAGCGGCGGTTCATTTACGCCTTCAAACAAGTCTGCCGAGTGGGTGTGGAGAGTTGCTTCTTCGTATCCAAAACCAGGTTGAACAGATGATTTAATACTACTTGGGAAGTCATCTAAATATGGAACATGCTTTAGCCGCGCTTTTCGGCGAAGTAGAGATGGAGTGGACGGGTGGAGAATAATCCCCCCCCCCCCCAGTTAGTCCAAGGCTAAAGCATGTTCCGTGAAAAAATTCTTTCAAAAATCACTTGAATTTTCCTGATTTTGAGAATATGAGAACTCAATAGTAGGCAACAATCGTATCTCACTATTTACTGACAAATTCACTGAATTCAACATTTCTCGTGGTGGAATACCGTTACACCAATTTTGGTTTCCGTGTCTGTCATGAAACCCTTGTCCTGGGCAAAACCCGGTTGAGAACTAAGGCCTGTGTAGACGACACAAGATTTTGTCACACACACAGACATCCACCTATGTTTTTTTGCGGATTTGGATTCAAAATGGTCTAAAACGGATTAGTGTGTGGTTTTTTTTTTCTGTTGAGTGTTGTCCTCCTTCACCCCAGATCGATCGCATAAGGACGCCCACGTCTTACTGTGGGACGTCCTAAAAATTAGTGGACAAAGCTGAATTGTTAGAACCATTTTTTTCAAGTTATTAGAAGTCAAAAAATTATATGACAAAAATTTTGAAAATTGTTAATCGATTCCCTTGGAAATTTTTTCATAACTCTATTTTGGGACTTCCTGTGACCCACAAAAAGTTGAGCTGTCCATTAAATTTGGGATGGAAATTTAATTTTGGTTTCTCTGTAACATTTTGGGATATCTGTGGAGTTCCTGGGGTGTTTTTTTGCGGTGACACCAGTGACACTATGGTCCAATTAGGGTTAAATATCTGTAAGTCCAAGGAGTGGGGTCAGGTGTAGTCGTGCTCGTTACGGACCGGCCGCGGGGGGCCGTGAGTTCGAGGCTCGACTCGGGAGCGTATTTTCGTGCAAGCCGGGCTCAGTCCCCCCTCGTCCCTTCAGTTCTTCCCTTCGGAAGACAGCTGATGACGTCCGCGACCCCAGGAATGGCAGTCGGACGACAATCCAACCTGAAATGGTTGTTCACTTTACTTACTACTTTTACTGTAATTCTATGGACATTACTCCCCCTTAAGTATGAGTCATGACATAATATAATGACATAGTCATAACACAGTATAGTGACATAATGTATTATGCTTCTAGAAATCCTTACTTGGGAAAGTATACATTTAAAAAGAATGAATCTCATAATTCTCTCTTAGTACCTTTATCGTAAATTTAGAAAAATAATACAATTAATCGTCCTTTTCTGTCACAGGTAAAAGAAGTCCACGGTTACCGAGAGAGCCCAGCAGCTTAGGTGAGTCCTCATCGATTTTTCTATCAATCTTCAATTTATATTCGATCTCGTATTCATCAACTCGAGATCACGTCTTTGCTGATACCAAGTACCTTTATCTTGGTTGTTGTGGAGAAGGAAGCGGAGGACGTCAATATACTTTATTCACATTTATTCGGCAAGGGGGCAAACTATGGCCCTATTTCTCAAGCCTACAAGAAATTTTTCAAATTATTCTATAAAAAAAAGGTGTTTATCAACGTTTTCCAAAAATTTTCATTATAGAGCATTTTGAACAATATTTGTGGAAATTTCAACTTTAGTGTGGTTCGAAAAGTTCTGAATCCTTCAACTTCAAATTTTCACTCGAATTTAATGTTTCTGAGTCTATAATTGTCTATAATTGTACCTGTTTGTCGTCTATTTTTTAATGAGCAATAATTCAAAATTATATAGGTAATTTTTACAAAATGTTAAGAATTTTGGCCTTAGAAAATTCTGTTTATTAACATTTTAACTCAAATTGTTTGAGCATTTTAAGTGATTTGTTGTCCCGGGCAAAACTAGGAAATTCATTAGTTTACACGAATTTTGCGTTTTGGGGGTTTTTCAATCATTCCTTGTCTGTTTGTGGACAATCTCTCGACCTGCTTAGTACTTCAAAATCGTCTAATTTTTAGAAAATTTTCTGGATAGAGAAAAGTTGCGTTCAACTACAATTTAAATGCTTGCATACGAGTCTGCTACACATTGGGACATTTTCATGTCAACCACTACACAACAAGGTAGTGAAGTATGGTTGTTAGTTCATGTACCCAAGCATCAAAACAGTTGATTGTTCTCTATGCAACACAGTGAGTCTATTTTATTTATTTATTGGTCGCGTGAGCAAGTTTTCGTGACGATTTTTCAGTTTATGTGCCAAAGCAAAGACATGAAAATGTCAAAAACAATTAATTGAAGACTAAAAAGTAACCTCTAGCATGAACAATCATGGTTAGTATAACCAACCAGTCAAAAATATTATGTCAAAAAAAGTTATTACTTAATAATTACTTTTTATTAAAACCATTAAAAATGAGCCACCAAGATTAAACCTATTCTTCGTCATCAAAAAACCAATAAGAATATAAGCAACCAAGAACTGAACAATACACACATAGACTAACATTAAAAATAGAGCTACGTTAGAGTCGATACGACTCGGGTTGGGTCCTCTTGAAATTAAAGGCTCTTGGATTTTTTCTTTTTTTAATTAGTAACGGTTTCACAGAACAGCTTGTCTGCATCTTCAGGCTAAAAATATTCATAAAACAAAACAACGAACTTAATTAACTATAAAATGGAACAGACTTTAACAGTGTAATATAAAATAAAATTTCAGACAGTTCAACAATCTTATGTACTATACTAATACTTCATATTTACCTTATATTCTCTAGTGTAGTATTCATACATGTGGGTATAAAAAATTTTTATCAGTCTTATCAGTTTTATCAACCTCTCTTTCATCTGCTTCAGGCACTATTAACAATTAAAAATAGAAACAAAACAAAACAACCTACCACTCTGCAATTATACTCCCACTATCTTCCATCCCTCCTCAATCACCAAAATCTCACATCTCCCAATCTTCAAAACTATTCTCACTGGAAAACCAGTATCACATTTCCACATAATTATGAAGAACTTTCTACTAACTAAAAACATACAAAAATAGAAAATGTCAAAAAACCTACCTTCGTCAATTTCCATAACAATTATTCTTTTCAAATGACTAAAAATAATAATAATAATAATAATAATTAACAATAAAACCATGACTAGAGAGGATCACAGACAGGAGAACTTTTTCAATTCTAACAGGAACAAATATCTCAGGTTATCTCTCTTATCACAGGTATTACAGATTTCATATCTTCTTGGGTATGACTATCCTTTTTTCAAATAAATTGAGGGTGAGACAAATGAAGTCCTGTGTTCTTTGTAAAAGCTTTTATTCTGGGGAGCTTTCAACAACACTCTGGTTGTTATCATCAGCCCTACAACAACAAAGTTGGAAATGTGACATAGTATAAGACATACAGCTGTTATTAATTTTGGAGAATGGCTTTAAATCCAGATCTAGTTTGTGGGAGATCAGTTGTTTGCTGTCTTTGACGTGCCTGTTGATGGTCCTGGTAGCTTCATTTCCAAATTGTAGTCTGATTAGTGTGAGTATATGGTCGTCAGCCATCATTGAATGCATATATTCTTGGGTGGGACTATCCTTTTTTCAAATAAATTGAGGTTGAGACAAATGAAGGGGAGCTTTCAACTTTCACTGCGTAGATTAAATGGGCTGAATAACTTTAAACGCACAAATAATTAATCAATCTTGAATCAACTTTTATTAGCGAACAACAACACGGTCACAGCAGGGAAGAGAGAAAAGAGACATGTTTTAACAAGGTTGAGTGGGGCGTGAAGAGAAGGTGATAAGCACCCCACCTACGACTCACAACACACCCCCTTCGATTGATCTCTTTGTTCTCATCCATGGATGGTTTTTGCCATCCATGCACTCATCTACAAATGAAACGCTGTTCCATGTTAGTTAACGTTTTAGATGGAATTTACATTTGTTAACTAGTATCCAACGAAGAAGAAGATGATATAGATACCAACGTGTGACGTCATTTGTAAACAAAGATCACATCGACCAAAATTTTAGACAAAAATGGAAAAACAATTTGAACCAATACTATAAATTCGTTAGTAATAAAGACGACACATATAAGGTAGGAACTTGCATGCTATGTCCTATTTATTATGTAGGTATCCCTAATTTCATGCCATAGGTAAATGATTCTCAGGATAAATTACAAGTTGAGAACTCTGTCTCTGAAGTAAACGAATTTTTCCTTACCTAAAGCTTTTGTAAAAATGTCTGAGATATTCTCATTGGTACTTACATACTCCAGGCATAATTTCAGCTGTTCAAACAAATACTTTATATAATGATACCTAAGTTCAATATGTTTTGCACGTTTTGTGTTTTCACAAGTTTTAATCGCGGAAATTGCCCCTAGGTTATCAATTTTTAACAGCGGGATTACACTTTCACCAACAAATTCGGACACTATTCCACTCAAATTCATCAGCTCTTGGGCAGCTGCACCCCCTGCGATGTACTCAGCCTCCATGGTAGATAGGGCAACGCAGTCCTGTTTTCTGGAGTACCATGAGATCGGATTCCCATCTAGGTAGGCGATAAATCCACTGATAGATCTCCGTGTTTGACGGTCGCCACCCCAGTCAGCGTCCGAGAATGCTTGGAGTCCCGTTGTTGATGAACTTTTGGTGAACCGGAGACCCAAATCTTTTGTGTGACTGAGGTACCTCACGATCCTTTTTGCTGCCTTCCAAGTAGACTCGGTGGGTCTGTCGAGGTATCTACTTAGATATGACACCGAGAATGCGATGTCCGGGCGAGTTGTGATTGAGACATACATTAGTGAGCATACCAAGTGTCTGTAAGGTATGTCAGTTCTGACCGTGTCCTCTTCATATTGATATCCGGTTTCCATTGGTGTTGATACCTTTCGACATGTTTTCATGTTGAACTCTTCTAGGATTCGTTCGATGATGCGGGGTTGTGTGACCGTGATTTCGTCATCATTTCGCTCGATTGTCATTCCGATGAATGAAGACGCCTCTACGATTGTTTTTGCCTGAAATTCATGTTCCAGTGCTGAGATAACGTCATTGATTTCGTCCACATTTCCGGTAATTATTGCATCATCCACAAATAAGACGAGGTATACATTATTTTTGACGTATAAGCAGAAATCATACTCAGATCTTCTGAAGTTTAGAGACAACATCATCTCATTGAAGCGATCATTCCAGCATTTTGGTGCTTTTCTAAGACCGTACAATGCTCTCTCAAGTTTTTGAGTTTCCGACTTGCTGTTCACTCCAAGCGGTGTATAAATGTATACATCGTGGTCGAGAAAACCATTTAGAAATGCTGTGGGGACGTCGATTTGTTTCAGTGGCCAATCATTTCTTACAGCGACTGATAGTAGCGTTCTTACAGTTTGCATACGACATACTGGTGCGTATGAGAATTCTCCCCCTTCCTCAGCAGGTTCTTGAAATCCACGAGCTACAAGGCGGGCTTTTTTCGTCCCATCCGACTTTATAGTAAATACCCATCTCGTCTCGATAGGTACTATGCCGATAGGAGGATGCTCAGGTTTCCAAGTACCCAGGCGTTTGTGTGAGTCCAGTTCTCGTTGAATCGCCAGACTCCACTCGGATGACTTCGTAGCTTCCTCGAAGTTTCGTGGTACTTCTGTACTCGAAGTAAGCATACAATATGCTTGATAGACATCATAGTCTTGTAGATATTTCGGTTGACCGATAGTTCTTCCTGACCTAGTGGTCATTTGTAGCTTAGGTTTCAGAGAGCTCTGAGGAGTCGGTGATGACGGGCTTGTCATTGGACTTGAGTATGGCGTTGACGTCGGACTAGAGGATGGCATTTTAGTTGGCGTCTTCACAGGACTAGGAGGAGATGGTGGTGTTAAAATCGATGTCGTATTCTTTTCTGGAATACCTTGAGAGCGATAAAACTCGGAATTTTCCGGTATTTCATTTTTGTTTGAATTTAGTAGGTACTCGAATACGTGTTCATCGAAAATTACATCACGTGATTCCACCACTCTCTTTTCGTCGGGTAGCCAGATCCTATAGCCGCCTCCACAGTAGCCGCACATCACTCCTCTTGTTGCTCTAGCGTCAAGTTTCTTCCCTTTTGGTAGGCGAGTAATCCAGGCACGACATCCGAATATCCTCAGCTTCGAGATGTCATTGCGTCCGTTCCATATCAATGATGGTGTTTCGCCTTTCTTGAGTGTAGTCGTAGGTGACCTGTTCAACTCGTACACGGAGCTTTTTAAGGCTTCTCCCCACAGAAACTTCGGCATTCCGGAGTCTATGAGCTTTGTTCTCACCATATTTTGGATAGTTCGATTCATTCTTTCGGATTTTCCGCAGCTCTGAGGGCTGTAAGGCATAGAGTATTGCAGTTCTATCCCTTTTTCTATAGCATAATTTTTGAATCGATTTGAGCTGAATTCTCCTCCGTTATCCAGTCTGAATTTTTGGACTTTAATGGCATTCTGGCGTTCCAGCATGTTGACGAAATCGATCAAATTTCTCTCTGCCTCATCTTTGGACTTCAGGAGTTTGGCTACGAGAAAATGACTATAGTCGTCAAGTATCACCTGAAAATATTTTTGTCCAAGATGTGTTTCTGGAGTTACGGGACCTGAAATGTCTGAATGTATCAATTGTCCAATTCGAGACGTACATTTTTCCTTCTTAGGAAAAGGTTGTCGGGTGGCTTTCCCCTCGACACATGATGAACAGGTTCCCTTCAGGGTAGGCAGTCCGAGTTGCTGGAGCCCTTTGTTGCTTAGATGACCAAGGCGCCTATGCCAGATGGCATTTTCTTCTATGCTGGTGGTATGGCACTGCTCTTGCGTAAATGTGACGTCAAGGGAGTACAAACCATTTACGTGTCTGCATCTGAAGGTATGCTGAGGGCTACATATAAGCATTTCGGCTTTTTCCATGATGATGGTGTGCCCTTTTGATGTCAGAGTCCCTGCTGATAGTAAATTATGCTGAAGGTTGGGAACTATCAATCCTTCTATCGTTATCGGTTTTCCTTGGCAATAACAGCTGAGCGTGCCTTTCCTCTCTGCGATCATACATTCACCATTGGCAATGTGAATCATGATTTTTCGATCTAGCTGGACAATGTCTGTCATTAGGGGTTCCAAATCAGACTTGAGGAGGTTTGACGTCGCACCAGAATCTATCAGAAAACATTCAAGATTTTCATTTGCCTTAATTTCCGAGGCTTCCAAGGCAATAAATGCAATTGCATTATTAGTACCTGTTCGGTGATCATTCTTGGTCTCTGATTGGTACGATTTCTGGTGATCATTATTATACACTGTGCTGTTATGGTGGCTGTACCCTCTACCACGACTGCCTCCTCGTCCCCATCGTCCTCGCCCCCGACGTCTCCTGTTACCATAATTTCCCCTATGATGTTGACTAGTATTATGATGCTGACCGGAATAAGATGCTTTCAAGGAAAGCTCCTCAGTGGCTGCGTGATTCCGATTTTTAATTTTACTTTCCTCATCAAGTAGCTTCGCTTTCACAAAATCAAGTTTTACTGCGGCTTGAGTATCGAGAGCTGTTATTACAGTATCGTAGTCTGAGGATAGTGACAAAAGAAGCAGACAGATACGATCAGTTTCTTTTAGAGTCGTACCGTATTCCTGTAACTCACGTACCACGGAATCGAAGTGTAATAAGTGGTCGTCAAGTGCTTCTCCTTTACCGAGCTTCAAAGTGAAAAGCTTACGCCACAAAGATAGCTTCGAAAATGTGCTATCTCGAACCAACACAGCTTTTAGAGCAGCAAACATGTCCTTTGCTGTACAGCAGTCTTTTATAATGTCAAGGTGTTTATCAGATACTCCTTGAATTATAATAGCTCGAGCTTTGGCATCTTTAATAGAAAAATCTTGTGCTCCATCAGCAGGTAATGATTCACTTTTTCCATCGCCCTTTGAAGATGAAGACTTCGGGAGATCGTCCGAGAAGCCGAGAACAGTTTCAAGTCCTTCTTTTGCCAATAATGCGCGAATTCGAAATTTCCAGTTGGTAAAATTGGTACCAGTCAACATTGGGAATTGAACTAGAGAACTCGTAGTCATTTTTCCGAGTAGATATGACAACACGTGTTGATGGTAACGGGAAACACGACGATACGGACGCAAAGAGAGGTTAAATTTTGATGATCGAATTTATCCGAATTCATCTAATTTTTGCGCGCACTGAATTTAAAATTTATCGCGTGAACTGAGCCCAAAACCTTTCACTGCGTAGATTAAATGGGCTGAATAACTTTAAACGCACAAATAATTAATCAATCTTGAATCAACTTTTATTAGCGAACAACAACACGGTCACAGCAGGGAAGAGAGAAAAGAGACATGTTTTAACAAGGTTGAGTGGGGCGTGAAGAGAAGGTGATAAGCACCCCACCTACGACTCACAACATCAACAACCCTCTGGTTGTTATCATCAGCCCTACAACAATCTCTCTACAACATTATCCAAAATTAATAACAGTTGTATGTCTTATACAAGTCACATTTCCAACTTTGTTGTTGTAGGGCTGATGATAACAACCAGAGGGTTGTTGAAAGCTCCCCAGAATAAAAGTTGATACCAAGAACACAGGACTTCATTTGTCTCACCCTCAATTTAGATTTCACATCAAAATAAAGAAAATTGATCAGACTTACTTATACTTCTTCTTATTCTTCTTACTTATACTTCTCCTTGACTGAGTGGAAGTACTATATAAGAAAAGATTTTTGATGACGAAGAATAGGTTTAATCTTTGTGGCTCATTTTTTAATGGTTTTAATAAAAAGTAATTATTAAGTACCTAATAACATTTTTTTGACATAATTTGACTGGTTGGTCATACTAACCGTGATTGTTCATGCTAGAGGTTACTTTTTAGTCTTCAATTAATTGTTTTTTCTCGTAGGCTTGAGAAAGGGGCCATAGTCTGCCCCCTTGCCTAATAAATGTGAATATATTGACGTATATTCACGTCCTCTGCTTCCTTCTCCACAACAACCAAGACAATGACTACAGCAGGAGTACAGAACAAAGTACCTTCCGAACAACGGAAATATCATCGGAACAAAATATGATCTTGATGTCTAGATGTAAAGCACACAAATTGGCGACGAATTAATTTTCCTTGATTGTAGTACTTATGTACATAAGTGGATACTTTGATGATTTTTGGATGAAAACGAATTTTACTTGCCAAAATTTAAGGGTAGTGTAAACTTCAACCTAATTCCTTTTTGAAGGATGTCAAATTTTGATGTTTGTTCATCCAATTCATGTATTTATGTTTTGTTTCTTCTAATGCATTCTGCCAGAAAACGTTTGAATGATTATTCTGATTTATTCGGACGAATCCTGTCCACAACTCGCTTCGAGTCCTTGTCTTAAAATTCGACCCCCTCCCCTCCAGGTCGTTATATATTTACAATCGTGATGAAACAGCTTCTGTTTTCTTAACCTCTGGAGGAACCGGTTTTCGAGAATGGAGGCCGGTGTAGCACGGAGAAGGAATACTTTTTCATCCTATCTCTACACCGTGGAAGCGGTTCCAGCCAGGCGACATTCCTTCAAAGGATCAAGGGAGGAGCATCGCAGAAATCCCATTCCCCTCAGGTGCCTTCGTAATAGCTGCTTACTGTTGAATATCTTTCGCTCTCATGTTTCTTCCTTCGAAGTAAATTATATCCTCTCATTAATTTCTCCATTCAGAAACCGGTTTTCGACGCCGCGGTTTGATTTCGAGGTCACGAATTTTTTTTCCGAACTGTCTCGGTGAATAAGTGGATTGAGTCAGCGGCCAAGGTGAGCTTTTAGGTTGATAATTATTATCTTCTCAAGCTGACCCACTTGCCAAACGCCATCTTTGTACAGTTTATTCTTTCAATTAAAGATACCTTCGCATATTGACATTCAATTGAAGACACATCAGCAATGTTTATGGTATATTACTCGTTTTAACTCTACACTCGCCCGATCTTGTGGTGACACGAAAAACTATACTACCTGCCTTTGAGGTAGCTTTGGAAGTTCCTCGCGTCACCGCAAGATGCCTCATATTACGTGACGTAATTTACATCTAGAAGCACTAGAAAAATAATATTAAATATTTGAAAAGGTGTTGTAAAGGGGTGTACCCAAATTAGCCCTCTGGACACTCAGCGGGTTCAGGGAAAGTAGTATACAGTCATGTACAGATCATTGAAAAATTGTAAATGGTGAATTTTGTCGAATAAACGAAAAAATTGGGCGACTGACGTAGTACGAGAATTTTCTAAATGTTGTGTGGAATGAATCGAAATAGTCAGCGCACAACCTCTTGCACTTGGTGCAGACTCTAGCAGAGCAGTTATTCTTTCGTATCTCTTCATTTTCTTCCGCTCCGTGGTGGTCTATATCATCATTGAGTTGCTAATCCTAGATGTAGAATTAGACAGTTCCTAGGAGATATAGCCCTAAAGATTCGAGTTGTAGTATCTACTGTACCTAGAGCGACCGAATTGGAGGCTAACCAAAAATGGAGGCGATACAGACTCTAGCTTATCGCATCTCTTATCTATTAGTAGTACATCTGCACCTCCAAGTCACATTCACATGATTTTAACGTTTAAATTCAGGGGCGTTAGGTGATATTTGAAAGTGGTGGGGCACCAAACCAGAAAATACAAAAACCTGACCTTAAGATCACACACACATACTTTCGCGACTAACAGAGGACCCACTGAGGAACAATCACGCCTCAACTTCTTTCCAGTGATCAAAATATTCTGGGATTAATTTTAGCCAAAAATGTATAGAGATATACGCTAAAAACGATGTGTGTGACTTCCTACGGTGATAGTTGAGCATTATCAACATCTTTTTCATAGAACAAGAAGTCCCCGTATAAGAAATGGGTGGATTTCAATCTTTCCGAGCTCTTAGCAAGTCATAATGTGCGGTGGTAGCCAGGCCTACACTAGGCAAAAACTTAACAAAAAACCGTGTAACCATAGCAACTCTGGGGCACGAATCGTTTTTTCTCCAGAGTTTCCTTGGCAACATGTTATTTTTCAAGGAATTCGGGAGTGGACAATCGATTGTTAGATACCTATTGATTCCATCCTACTTCTTCTCTCTAGGTCCATGGTGCTGGTCGTGGGAACAGCCTCTGGTGACCAACTTCCATCCTACTTCTTCTTTTTATTTCCATCACGGACATTTGACATAATAATTAGGTACATATCAGTGTACAATTATTTTACACTCGTAAAAGATCCATGCTTTCATGGATCAGAGAGTTTTGATGAAAAAACTTTCTCCTAGGGTTTTTTTGCTTCCGAGTCTACCAAGGTAGCGGAAGCTTTGTTTTCACTTTTCAAGGTCGAAAAAAAAAAGTTCTCCAAAATCAAAATTTTCACTCGCGTTTTGCGTTTTAGACCTTTCTGAACAATTTTGGTTCAGTGTCTGTGTGTCTGTGTGTCTGTGTGTCTGTCTGTCTGTCTGTCTGTCTGTCTGTCATGAATTCCTTGTAACGCGCATAACTATACGAAGTTATTGTCCGATTTAAATGAAATTTTCAGGGATTATGCGGGTTGGTGTGTAGACGGTCCCCTATGAAAATCATCATCCCCGGACTGATAGAAGCGACTGCGCATGCGCAAACGTGAATTCCTTGTAACGGCCATAACTTCTACGTTTTCCATCCGATTTCAATGAAATTTTCAGGGATTGTGCGGGTTGGTGTGTAGACGGTCCCCTATGAAAATCATCATTCCCGGAATGATAGAATCGACTGCGCATGCGCAAACGTGAATTCCTTGTAACGGCCATAACTTCTACGTTTTCCATCCGATTTCAATGAAATTTTCAGGGATTGTGCGGGTTGGTGTGTAGAAGGTCCCCTATGAAAATCATCATCCCCGGACTGATAGAAGCGACTGCGCATGCGCAAACGTGAAATTCCTTGTAACAGCCATAACTTCTACATTTTCGATCCGATTTCAATGAAATTTTCAGGGATCATGCGGGTTGGTGTGTAGACGGTCCCCTATGAAAATCATCACCTTCGGACTGATAGTAGCCACTGCGCATGCGCAAACGTGAATTTCCTTGTAACTTCTATAACTTCTACATTTTCCATCCGATTTCAATGAAATTTTCAGGGATGTTACAGATTAACTTGTTTTGATGTTTTGAGATTATCTACTATGCATCGGATCATCTATACAATCGGGTTATGGATACGAGGAAGCTATGTGCCACACCCACTTGGCAGACGTTTTTTACGTTGGGGGAACACTTTTGGAAGCGAGTTTTTTCGACTTTGTCGTGAAAATCTAGCTTACAGAGAGGGAAATTTTGCCGGGGCTTGACCCAGAGTGGCGTTATGGACGTCACGCCCCTGTTTAAATTACATTTTTCATCACAAAACTACCTTTTTCTCTGGCTCTAATCAATAAAATTGAATGCAATTTTTTTCATGCGTGTACCAACTACCGATACACATTCATGTCTGACAACTTTATAAAATTTATAACGGATCTGAAAAAACACATTTTTTGAAGTCAACATTTCACTAGCGTTTTTCATTGTTTGTGTAATACGGCACTAATTTTTGCTTCCGAGTCTACCAAGGTAGCGGAAGCTTTGTTTTCACTTTTCAAGGTCGAAAAAAAAAGTTCTCCAAAATCAAAATTTTCACTCGCGTTTTGCGTTTTAGACCTTTCTGAACAATTTTGGTTCAGTGTCTGTGTGTCTGTGTGTCTGTGTGTCTGTCTGTCTGTCTGTCATGAATTCCTTGTAACGCGCATAACTATACGAAGTTATTGTCCGATTTCAATGAAATTTTCAGGGATTGTGCGGGTTGGTGTGTGGACGGTCCCCTATGAAAATCATCACCTTCGGACTGATAGTAGCCACTGCGCATGCGCAAACGTGAATTTCCTTGTAACGGCCATAACTTCTACATTTTCCATCCGATTTCGATGAAATTTTCAGGGATGTTACAGATTAGTATTTAGATGGTCCCCTATGAAAATCACCACCTTCGGACTGATAGTAGCCACTGCGCATGCGCAAACGTGAATTTCTTGTAACGGCCATAACTTCTACATTTTCCATCCGATTTCAATGAAATTTTCAGGGATGTTACAGATTAACTTGTTTTGATGTTTTGAGATTAACTACTATGCATCGGATCATCTATACAATCGGGTTATGGATACGAGGAAGCTATGTGCCACACCCACTTGGCAGACGTTTTTGTGTATGCAGTATTTCCAGAAGTTGTCTGACTAAAAGTTACATACTAATACCTGTAACAGCTCCTGAAAATTCCAATTTGATACCTTCAGTACATTCGGAGAAAATGGTACTTGAATGAAAAAAATTGCCTTCTACCCTTAAGGGGGGGGTCTCAGTTGGTCACGCGTTTCGGGTTAGTATTTCACAAAATTACAGGCGCTCAAACTTTGAAAATTGTGCCTAAATTTGAAATTTTTAAGGGTTTTTGAAATTTATTTGTGCAGCAGCACTAATAACCAATAACAACGACGTCAAAACCGCCTGGAAACCCAGTTTTCTGTTTTTTCAACATATTAAGTCAACATATATTCAACATATTAAATTCTAGATAGTCAAGGTTGTCCTCTTGCACCCAACCCAGTAGTTATAGTCTTCAGTTACGGAAAACAAGGTTATTGCTCTTCAACAGTATCTTAAAAAACAGTTCTTTCCAACTCAAGCCCAGTTTTACGGTTCAGAACTCCAGGCATTTCCTGTGTTGGTAACTGCTTGCCCCAACAAGGACAGCTATCAAGTTTCTACTACTTACAACAACTAGTCGGGAGGAAAAAACAAGGTTCTCCACGTGCAAATCATGGATGCTAATAAGGTGTTTGAATGTCACTGTTACTGACGATTTGCCTCCTATTTCCTATCAATGGCAAATACAATCCCTGTTTGTCTTAGCCACTTGAGGTTTCAATTTTAAAAAGTGACAGAATAGCATGTTCTGTGACAGCAAGTACTGGCCCAGACGAACACCACTCCATTTTTTTTGTTACGGGAGTGGGGAAACTCTTTAACCCTTAATAACCTGAAGAATCTTTTGATATGTCCAATTTTTACCTCATACAGTTTATTGACTTTTAAGCCAAAACTGATAGCCATTGGCTATTTTGATACTCAAAGAAGAAACAAAATAATTCTCGAGTTGACAGAATGAAACAGGGCCTTCGGGGTTCCTTCTAGTAGAAGGTAGAAGGTAGAAGTCTTCTACCCTCATTAATTTCTCATCTTGTAGGGTATTAGTTGGATTTCCTCGTCATAGATGGCGCCACTGTCTAAGGTAGCACAAATCCCTCTATGAAGTAAACCTTTCTCACCTTATTCCTTGGTTATTTTATGAGAAATAACTGACCCCAACATCCCACCAAGGATCTTTCCAAGTTTCCTTCTACTTCAACAAAATTGGATTTATAGACAGATAGCGCTAATGTGGCCCTTGGAAAGATCATTCTTGAGATGATACTGTAATAGGGCCTTTAAGGAACCTTCTGCTAAAACGTTCTATAGATTTATCCAAATACATCTATCATTAAATTATAAACGTCCGAAAAAACACATTTTCTGAACAAGTGGGAAATTAAGGGTTAAGAGCGAAGAAGTTCACCCCAACAGTGTTGGACTCGCCAGATTGGGCCTACGAACCAAAACCCCACTCCCTCTGCTTAGGACTCACCCCGGAACCACTTGTGCAATATTACTTCAGGGTGAGTCCTTTTCTTGTGCCAAAAGGCAGCTCCTAATTCTGGTCTCTCCTTCAATTCTATTCCTCACCTTCTTCCTCCCATCTTCCATCCAGCTTTTTTTGCTTTGAGGACTGCTGTGACAAAATTTGTCATTTAATGCTGCAAATTTGTCATTTAATTTGTCATTTAATGCAAATTTTGCATTTAATGCTGCCATTGCGTCCCAGCTCGACTTGTTCTTAATCTTCTCATGTACGATGGTCTGTGGACGCAACATTCCGATGACCTCTCCCGCACTCCTCCTCACACCACTGCATTTAAATCTATCGAACTGGACTCAATGCTTGGAAGTACGAGTAGTTGCTCGATATCAAGTGCTGTCAACTCCTGTCAACTTTTCTAGATCGAACTGGATTTTGACGACTGGTAGTGGGTAGAGATACTTGGTGTTTTTGTCACAGTCATGAAGTTAGGCTTCGGGCTTTTCCTTCCGGCAGGCAGGTGGGGAAATCTTCAAGATTCATAGGCTGAGTTGGATCTCGTAAACCTTGAAGGGTTCGCGTCTTCAAGGTTATGTGGGATTCAAACTCACTAAAAAATACACCTCCTTTTCTGCTGATTTGGAAGCTCAGCCTGGAATCGTTTAACACATTACTTCAGGCTTCAGGCTTCGAAGTAATACAATATGTGGGAACCACCTTTTTACCTTATAATTATTCCTTAATAAACAGCCCTCTCAGAGCAGCACACCTGGAATTTTCCAGGAATAGGGGTCAACTAGCCTCCTCGGCTTCCCCTTCGTTTTGGGGGTGGCGAGAAGGGGAAGGGGCCCCTCTTAAATAGTCGACGGCTCAAGCCGAACGCCAGAAAGGTGGAAGCTCTAGTGAGGGAATAACTGCTAAACTCTGAGTTGTCATTTCTAAACCTAAAAAAACCTTGCCTAAAATATTAGCTATCAAATTCGCTAAATTTATTTCCTCCTCTTAAAAACTTGAATCTCAAGCTGTGTAAAGGTCTGGGCTGATACGAGTATCAGGGAACAACCTTTCCACTCTTGTCCTTCAAGCTAATAACTAGTAAATTGTCTGGGCTGATACGAGTATCAGGGAACAACAATTTACTAGTTGCACTCATCTTCGTCTCTTCCTACAACTACCTTTTCCCAAGTCTGCTGGGCTAGGATCCGTCCTAGGGAACACTGATTCTCCTTTCCTCTCTTAAATTTGAATTTAAAGCTAGTACCTTATTTCAACATAAGGAAAAGTTAAAAACCGTAGGAATAAGTCCCCACATAATATGTTGATTGACAAGCAATTCCTGCAAGACCTTCCGTTTCTAAAAAATACCTAGCTGTTTTCGTTTTGAGATCATTGAGTGTGAACCTCCCAGTGAGAAATTCTTCCCAGAGCAGAATCCTCCTCTGCGGTTCACAGCTTCCTGCATCTCCTGGCGTAATTCAGTCCCAGGTCATGTCTCCTGGCCTTGCAGCTTCCTCTGGGATGTAGATCGGGCCACTTCTCCACGGAGACCCCCTCCTGTAATTACAGCTCTCCACATCACTTGGCACGACTGGCGGTCGAGTTACATAACTCAACTCCCCGGTCGGGTTCCAAGATCGGCGATTCTTCTCGAGAGAGAAACCGGGTCGAGTATTTTTTTTTTCTCTTGCGGCTCACGTAGATTTCTCTCCTTTCCTTTCTATTGTGCGTGAGGGGGTTCTCACAAGTGGCTCCTGTTTCCCAATTTCCATCGTGCCTACTTGTTTTCATAGATCACGATAACATGGGAATGTGTCAGAGAGTCGCGGTTTCGACCCTCATCAAGTCCATTTTCAAATGTGTCCAAATTCAACTAATGATCTAAAAACTTGTAACTGCTGGTGTTTCAATCGTGCTCCACTGATTCTCATGATTGTTTTTTGGAACAAAAAACTACTTAGGGTCAGGAGGTCATCGCAGGTTCATGGCTGTTATGGTATTCGGCTTATTCAGCAATTAAATGATTTATTTCTGGATTAATGGGCGACGTTGAAAATTGATCAGTAGTGGATTATGAGCCATCTCATTGACCTGTTGCAATCCATTTCAAGTCCAGAATGTAGATACCCAACTTCTTCCTGTAGATGTCTTCTACCAAGCAAGCTCAGCCATTGAACAGTGGATTATGAGCCATCCAATTGACCTTTAGCAATCCATATTAAGTCCAGAATATAGATACCTATCTTCTTCCTGTAGGTGTCTTCTACCAAGCAAGCTCAGCCATTGAACAGTAGATTATGAGCCATCTAATTGTCCTGGTGGTATCAATTTCAAGTCCAGAGTGTACATAGCTTTTTCCTGTAGGTCTCTACTACCAAACAGGCTCAATAATAGAGCAGTGGGTAGCAAAAACAGGATTATGAGCCATCCAATTGACCTTTAGCAATCCATATCAAGTCCAGAATGTAGATACCTATCTTCTTCCTGTAGGTGTCTTCTAACAAGCAAGCTCTGCCATTGAACAGTGGATTATGAGCCATCCAATTGACCTTTAGCAATCCATATCAAGTCCAGAATATTGATATCCATCTTCTTCCTGTAGGTGTCTTCTACCAAGCAAGCTCAGCCATTGAACAGTGGATTATGAGCCATCCAATTGACCTTTAGCAGTCCATATCAAGTCCAGAATATAGATACCTATCTTCTTCCTGTAGGTGTCTTCTACCAAGCAAGCTCAGCCATTGAACAGTGGATTATGAGCCATCCAATTGACCTTTAGCAGTCCATATCAAGTCCAAAATGTAGATACCTATCTTCTTCCTGTAGGTGTCTTCTACCAAGCAAGCTCAGCCATTGAACAGTGGATTATGAGCCATCCGATTGACCTTTAGCAATCCATATCAAGTCCAGAATATAGATACCAATCTTCTTCCTGTAGATGTCTTCTACCAAGCAAGCTCAGCCATTGAACAGTAGATTATGAGCCATCCGATTGACCTTTAGCAATCCATATCAAGTCCAGAATATTGATATCCATCTTCTTCCTGTAGGTGTCTTCTACCAAGCAAGCTCAGCCATTGAACAGTGGATTATGAGCCATCCAATTGACCTTTAGCAGTCCATATCAAGTCCAAAATGTAGATACCTATCTTCTTCCTGTAGGTGTCTTCTACCAAGCAAGCTCAGCCATTGAACAGTGGATTATGAGCCATCCGATTGACCTTTAGCAATCCATATCAAGTCCAGAATATAGATACCAATCTTCTTCCTGTAGATGTCTTCTACCAAGCAAGCTCAGCCATTGAACAGTAGATTATGAGCCATCCGATTGACCTTTAGCAATCCATATCAAGTCCAGAATATAGATACCAATCTTCTTCCTGTAGATGTCTTCTACCAAGCAAGCTCAGCCATTGAACAGTAGATTATGAGCCATCCGATTGACCTTTAGCAATCCATATCAAGTCCAGAATATTGATATCCATCTTCTTCCTGTAGGTGTCTTCTACCAAGCAAGCTCAGCCATTGAACAGTGGATTATGAGCCATCTAATTGTCCTGGTGGTATCAATTTCAAGTCCAGAGTGTACATATCTTTTTCCTGTAGGTCTCTTCTACCAAACAGGCTCAATAATAGAGCAGTGGGTAGCAGAAACAGAGGATTATGAGCCATACAATTGTCCTTGTGGTTCCATTTCAATTCCAGAGTGTACATGTTATATTTTTCCTGTAGATGCGGATAATCAGGAATCCAATTGTCCTGGCGGTGTTCAAGTCCAGAGTGTACATATCTTTTTCCTGTAGGTCTCTTCTACCAAACATGCTCAATAATAGAGCAGTGGGTAGCAGAAACAGAGGATTATGAGCCATCTAATTGTCCTTGTGGTATCCATTTCAAGTCCAGAGTGTACATGTTATATTTTTCCTGTAGATGTTGATTATCAGCAATCCAATTGTCCATGGTGGTATCCAATCCCGATAGACCTCAGCAAGCTGTAGAATTTGACCAATCCACCTGGTCCAATTGAAGCCCTGTACATTTGGTCATAAATTTACCTTCTTCAGACGCTATCTTCTATCGTTCACGGTGGTTAAAGGCAATGGAACCTGCTAAGCTTCTTACTACCTCCAATAGAGGAGATGAAGTGTGGTTCAGCAATGGGAGCTGAATTACTCCTCATGCAGAAGCTTCGGATGCATTCCATAGATTTCCACTGTTGATCTTGTTGAACTAATACAAATAACCGTGGACTTCTAACCCACCAGCAGCTGATGGATCAATGGAATCTTATTCCCCATTATCTTGGAGTTAATTAATTCCATACCGTTGATCCAGAGAATTCATGAGTTTTCATCTTTTACAGCTATTTCCGTTGAATTGAGACATTCCAAAACCCATACTGTGTTCAACTGAGCTCCTCCACCACAGCCAGACTATCCAAGTTAATCTTCCCAACGCAAAACGAGAAATTTACGGGTCAGCGGTTTTTACGACAAATAATTCAAACTTAGTGCCCTCTAACTTTTAACGTCCTGGTGGGAAACGCGGCCCAGAGGGCGGGAGGGTTATTTTGATGGTGCGGACGGCCCTAAGGGCTGGAGTGGGGGTAAATCGATGTTGCCCTGACTACCCTACTTTGATGATAAGACCCAGACTAGAGCTGAATGGGCTTTCGAAGCGCTGGTGGGGAGGGATTGTTTACCGCGGCCCTTTCGATCAAATGCGAGCATCAATTTTTAATGGTATTGCTTTTCGAGTGGTGGAAAAAGGAAACTCCGGATTTTACTTGACGCAGCAACTTGGTTTTCTTTGAAAGGATATTCTTTAAAGTTCGGTGGAGAAAATCGCCGGCTCACCAACAGAATCGAGTACAATCGATACAGAAATGGAAGAAGTTTGAGTAGTTAGTAGTCGAAATAACAAAATAGTAAGTCTTGGCTAACAAGATCTTTCTAACATCGTTCTGAACCATCTTCTATAACCTGGAAAAACTGGGTGCTGCCTTTTCACAACTGAATGGGCGTCTTACGTCTAAGATGTTACTGTTCAAGAATCCTCGTTGGATTCCTTACTAGATCAAGGATTCAAACATCATCATCAATCAAACACCATGACAAGCTTGAATGTCAGCAACAAGCAGATCTTTGTGTTTCGGACGTCTCCACTTTACTGTAGAGAAGTTGATAAGTTTATGGTCAAAATAACAGTATTGTAACTCGTGGCGCACAAATTACTCGATCCACAAGATACTCATCAACATAAACCAACCACCATGAATGTTCTCCTCCAGATACTGCAGTTATCGTCAGATTTTGCTTTGGAGTGTCCCAGAAGTTACGGACTATTTAACAATGTTGTAAAGGTTGGTCGTCCCGATTAAACCAGTATAAATTCTGTTGAGTAAATATTTGGAAAATAAGTGAAAACGGGTTATTATTTGTTCTGGGCTACGTAGGTACTATAGGGGAAGCCGATTGCCAGACATTAGGGAAACTTATACATGTACAGTGGGGAAACTGATCTAAAAACAGTTAAAAACTTATGTAAATACAGTTGAGAAACTGATCAATATATTGATGGGAAACTGAACCAAATTCAGTAGAGGAGTATAAAAATGCAGTAGGGAAACTGAACAACCAAATTAGGAAAACTGATTCATATACAGTAGGAAAAATAATTCCTACTGAATAATTAATTTAATTAATGAATAATTATGAATAATCATGAATAATTAAATAATTCCTAATGTCCCCAAGGACATTGGGGAAACTGATCTGAACAAGGCTAGTAGGGAAACTGATCCGAATACAGTAGGGAAACTGAACGTGGCGAGTAGGGAAACTGATCCGAATACAGTAGGGAAACTGAACGTGGCGAGTAGGGAAACTGATCCGAATACAGTAGGGAAACTGAACGTGGCGAGTAGTGAAACTGATCCGAATACAGTAGGGAAACTGAAAGTGGCTAGTAGGGAAACTGATCCGAATACAGTAGGGAAACTGAACGTGGCGAGTAGGGAAACTGATCCGAATACAGTAGGGAAACTGAACGTGGCGAGTAGGGAAACTGATCCAATTCAGAAGAGGAAGTGATCCAAATACAGTAGGGAAACTGATCCAATTCAGAAGAGGAAGTGATCCAAATACAGTGGGGAAACTGATCCAAATACAGTAGGGAAACTGAACGAGGCGAGTAGGGAAACTGATTCAATTCAGAAGAGGAAGTGATCCAAATACAGTAGAGAAACTGATCCAATTCAGGAGAACTGATCCAATTCAGAAGAGAAACTGATCCAAATACAGTAGGAAAACTTAATGAGGCGAGTAGGGAAACTGATCCAATTCAGAAGAGAAACTGATCCAAATACAATAGGGAAGCTGATTCAATTCAGAAGAGAAACTGATCCAAATACAGTAGGGAAACGGATCCAATTCAGAAGAGGAAGTGAACCAAATACATTTCGGAAACTGAACGAGGCGATTAGGGAAACTGGTCCAATTCAGAAGAGGAAGTGATCCAAATACAGTAGGGAAACTGAATGAGGCGATTAGGGAAACTGATCCAATTCAGGAGAGAAACTGATCCAATTCAGAAGAGAAACTGATCCAATTCAGAAGAGGAAGTGATCCAATTCAGAAGAGAAACTGATCCTAATACAGTAGGGAAACTGATCCAATTCAGAGGAGAAACTGATCCTAATACAGTAGGGAAACTGATCCAATTCATAAAAGAAACTGATCCAAATACAGTAGGGAAGCTGATCCAATTCAGAAGTGAAACTGATCCAAATACAGTAGGGAAACTGATCCAATGCAGTATGGAATCTGAACGAGGCAAGTAGGGATATTGATCCAATTACAGTAAGGAAAATGAACGAGGCGAGTAGGGAAACTGATCTAAATGGAGTAGGGAAACAGAACGAGGCGAGTAGGGAATCAGATCCAAATACAATTGGAAAACTGAAATAGGCGAGTAAGGAAATTGATCCAATTCCAATGGGGAAACTGAACAAGACGAGTTGGGAAACTGATCCAAATACATTAGGGAAACTGCCAGTAACACGTTTAAAATGAAAAAAACAAACAGTTACACACATTTCCTTGAAACAATGTCGCGTATTCAAAGTCGGATCATTATTATGTTGTTCCATGAATTTTCTGTGCATCACAATATTACATTTCATCCCCATTTCTCTACAGTTTTCGTCTCGTTTTCTCTGATGGAGCCTCGTAATGAACTCTGATCCGGATTATCTCTTCTTTTTCGACGCTGCGCAAAAAGATTTTCTAAACTCTTGAATACTAACGATCGAGGATAAGAAATTGGACAACTTACGAAAACTCGGAGAGAAAAATGAACAGATTAGGAGTTATATCAAATATCGTGGAAACATAACGATGTTTTCAGACGCTGTAGAGACGGCTCGTTATTAATTTCAGTATTTCCCAAGAACTCACGACGGTTTAGTCGGAAAAGAAAAAGTATTATCGAGAAAACAATTATTTTGAAGTGGATGATATTTTATTCTCTATTTAGTCTCTGAATTGCCCGAGAAAAACACAAACAATGTGAGGAACTTAAAAACAAGATAAACATGAACCAGGAAGGACAAGGTACTGGGAAAAGGGCGTCGGATTATACCGAATTGCGAGACCTCTTTTTTTGGCTCTGAAGTCGATTAAAGTCCGCCAAGTTGGGTGGGCAGTAAAACTTTTGCATTGAGTTAGTTGTTGTATAATATACAACAATATACTAATAATATTATTATTAGAAGCTCGAGTTTCGCGATCGTGTTGCTGGTTTTCCTAGTTTTCATCAGCAACACGATTGTCAAGTCATTCGCGATTACGTTGATGGTTTCAAGTTTTCACGCAACCTTTCCGGGTTTTTGTGTTTTTCTCTGTGTTCAAACCTCAATTAAAAACAAAATTATGAAAAATAGCACCATTCTAATCATGTTAATTGAAGAGGTGTAATAATGAACGACACCGTTGCAAGCCCTAGAGGTCAGTAAATGAAATAAAATAACAAATAATAAATTTAAAAAAGTTTTAGGTACTGAACTTTTTTTTTACTCATATTAAACAACAAATAACTTACTAGCTCTACTTATGGAATTCAGGCGATATTTCTGATTTAAAATCGAGTTAGTAGATCTAACGGCACTTTGGAACAAGGCAAGGTCCTATGGTAGAACTAAGCAAGGTCTTTGCAGGCCTACTATGTCTACCTAGGGGACTTTGCTTAGATCTACTAGGCCAGCAGGGGACCTTGCTTAGTTCTACCATAGGACCTTGCTTGGTTCTAGTAGGCCTTCAGCAGGGGACCTTGCTTAGTTCTAATAGACCTACAGCAAGGGGCCTTGCTTAGTTCTAGTAGGCCTTCAGGAGGGGCATAGCGTAATCTACTTGGCCTACACCAAGGGACCTTGCTTAGTTCTACCATAGGACCTTGCTTGGTTCTAGTAGGCCTTCAGGAGGGGCATAGCGTAATCTACTTGGCCTACACCAAGGGACCTTGCTTAGTTCTACCATAGGACCTTGCTTGGTTCTAGTAGGCCTTCAGGAGGGGCATAGCGTAATCTACTTGGCCTACACCAGGGTACCTTGCTTAGTTCTAGTAGGCCTTCAGGAGGGGCATAGCGTAATCTACTTGGCCTACACCAAGGGACCTTGCTTAGTTCTAGTAGGCCTTCAGGAGGGGCATAGCGTAATCTACTTGGCCTACACCAAGAGACCTTGCTTAGTTCTACCATAGGACCTTGCTTGGTTCTAGTAGGCCTTCAGGAGGGGCATAGCGTAATCTACTTGGCCTACACCAGGGTACCTTGCTTAGTTCTAGTAGGCCTTCAGGAGGGGCATAGCGTAATCTACTTGGCCTACACCAAGGGACCTTGCTTAGTTCTAGTAGGCCTTCAGGAGGGGCATAGCGTAATCTACTTGGCCTACACCAGGAGACCTTGCTTAGTTCTAGTAGGCCTTCAGGAGGGGCATAGCGTAATCTACTTGGCCTACACCAAGAGACCTTGCTTAGTTCTACCATAGGACCTTGCTTGGTTCTAGTAGGCCTTCAGGAGGGGCATAGCGTAATCTACTTGGCCTACACCAAGGGACCTTGCTTAGTTCTACCATAGGACCTTGCTTGGTTCTAGTAGGCCTTCAGGAGGGGCATAGCGTAATCTACTTGGCCTACACCAAGAGACCTTGCTTAGTTCTACCATAGGACCTTGCTTGGTTCTAGTAGGCCTTCAGGAGGGGCATAGCGTAATCTACTTGGCCTACACCAAGGGACCTTGCTTAGTTCTACCATAGGACCTTGCTTGGTTCTAGTAGGCCTTCAGGAGGGGCATAGCGTAATCTACTTGGCCTACACCAAGAGACCTTGCTTAGTTCTACCATAGGACCTTGCTTGGTTCTAGTAGGCCTTCAGGAGGGGCATAGCGTAATCTACTTGGCCTACACCAAGGGACCTTGCTTAGTTCTACCATAGGACCTTGCTTGGTTCTAGTAGGCCTTCAGGAGGGGCATAGCGTAATCTACTTGGCCTACACCAGGAGACCTTGCTTAGTTCTACCATAGGACCTTGCTTGGTTCTAGTAGGCCTTCAGGAGGGGCATAGCGTAATCTACTTGGCCTACACCAAGGGACCTTGCTTAGTTCTACCATAGGACCTTGCTTGGTTCTAGTAGGCCTTCAGGAGGGGCATAGCGTAATCTACTTGGCCTACACCAAGGGACCTTGCTTAGTTCTACCATAGGACCTTGCTTGGTTCTAGTAGGCCTTCAGGAGGGGCATAGCGTAATCTACTTGGCCTACACCAAGGGACCTTGCTTAGTTCTACCATAGGACCTTGCTTGGTTCTAGTAGGCCTTCAGGAGGGGCATAGCGTAATCTACTTGGCCTACACCAAGGGACCTTGCTTAGTTCTACCATAGGACCTTGCTTGGTTCTAGTAGGCCTTCAGGAGGGGCATAGCGTAATCTACTTGGCCTACACCAAGGGACCTTGCTTAGTTCTACCATAGGACCTTGCTTGGTTCTAGTAGGCCTTCAGGAGGGGCATAGCGTAATCTACTTGGCCTACACCAGGAGACCTTGCTTAGTTCTAGTAGGCCTTCAGGAGGGGCATAGCGTAATCTACTTGGCCTACACCAAGAGACCTTGCTTAGTTCTACCATAGGACCTTGCTTGGTTCTAGTAGGCCTTCAGGAGGGGCATAGCGTAATCTACTTGGCCTACACCAGGGTACCTTGCTTAGTTCTAGTAGGCCTTCAGGAGGGGCATAGCGTAATCTACTTGGCCTACACCAAGGGACCTTGCTTAGTTCTAGTAGGCCTTCAGGAGGGGCATAGCGTAATCTACTTGGCCTACACCAGGAGACCTTGCTTAGTTCTAGTAGGCCTTCAGGAGGGGCATAGCGTAATCTACTTGGCCTACACCAAGAGACCTTGCTTAGTTCTACCATAGGACCTTGCTTGGTTCTAGTAGGCCTTCAGGAGGGGCATAGCGTAATCTACTTGGCCTACACCAAGGGACCTTGCTTAGTTCTACCATAGGACCTTGCTTGGTTCTAGTAGGCCTTCAGGAGGGGCATAGCGTAATCTACTTGGCCTACACCAAGAGACCTTGCTTAGTTCTACCATAGGACCTTGCTTGGTTCTAGTAGGCCTTCAGGAGGGGCATAGCGTAATCTACTTGGCCTACACCAAGGGACCTTGCTTAGTTCTACCATAGGACCTTGCTTGGTTCTAGTAGGCCTTCAGGAGGGGCATAGCGTAATCTACTTGGCCTACACCAAGAGACCTTGCTTAGTTCTACCATAGGACCTTGCTTGGTTCTAGTAGGCCTTCAGGAGGGGCATAGCGTAATCTACTTGGCCTACACCAAGGGACCTTGCTTAGTTCTACCATAGGACCTTGCTTGGTTCTAGTAGGCCTTCAGGAGGGGCATAGCGTAATCTACTTGGCCTACACCAAGAGACCTTGCTTAGTTCTACCATAGGACCTTGCTTGGTTCTAGTAGGCCTTCAGGAGGGGCATAGCGTAATCTACTTGGCCTACACCAAGAGACCTTGCTTAGTTCTACCATAGGACCTTGCTTGGTTCTAGTAGGCCTTCAGGAGGGGCATAGCGTAATCTACTTGGCCTACACCAAGGGACCTTGCTTAGTTCTACCATAGGACCTTGCTTGGTTCTAGTAGGCCTTCAGGAGGGGCATAGCGTAATCTACTTGGCCTACACCAGGGTACCTTGCTTAGTT
The DNA here is from genome assembly GCA_009739505.2 of Apolygus lucorum. Classification (NCBI taxonomy): domain Eukaryota; kingdom Metazoa; phylum Arthropoda; class Insecta; order Hemiptera; family Miridae; genus Apolygus; species Apolygus lucorum. Next base: position 6,009,141 of record CM019173.2, on the reverse strand, counting down.
CTAGTAGGCCTTCAGGAGGGGCATAGCGTAATCTACTTGGCCTACACCAAGGGACCTTGCTTAGTTCTAGTAGGCCTTCAGGAGGGGCATAGCGTAATCTACTTGGCCTACACCAGGAGACCTTGCTTAGTTCTAGTAGGCCTTCAGGAGGGGCATAGCGTAATCTACTTGGCCTACACCAAGAGACCTTGCTTAGTTCTACCATAGGACCTTGCTTGGTTCTAGTAGGCCTTCAGGAGGGGCATAGCGTAATCTACTTGGCCTACACCAGGGTACCTTGCTTAGTTCTAGTAGGCCTTCAGGAGGGGCATAGCGTAATCTACTTGGCCTACACCAAGGGACCTTGCTTAGTTCTAGTAGGCCTTCAGGAGGGGCATAGCGTAATCTACTTGGCCTACACCAGGAGACCTTGCTTAGTTCTAGTAGGCCTTCAGGAGGGGCATAGCGTAATCTACTTGGCCTACACCAAGAGACCTTGCTTAGTTCTACCATAGGACCTTGCTTGGTTCTAGTAGGCCTTCAGGAGGGGCATAGCGTAATCTACTTGGCCTACACCAGGGTACCTTGCTTAGTTCTAGTAGGCCTTCAGGAGGGGCATAGCGTAATCTACTTGGCCTACACCAGGAGACCTTGCTTAGTTCTACAATAGGACCTTGCTTGGTTCTAGTAGGCCTGCAGCAGGGGACCTTGCTTAGTTCTAATAGACCTACTGCAAGGGGCCTCGCTTAGTTATAATAGGCTTACACCAGGGTACCATGCTTAGTAACTAGTAACTAATTTTTCTTAGTAAGCCTATTAGAACTAAGCTAGTTCCCCGGGTGTAGACCAAGTATACTACACTATGCCCCTCCTGAAGGCCTACTAGAACTAAGCAAGGTACCCTGGTGTAAGTCTATTAGAACTAAGCAAAGATGCCTTGCTGCAGGCCTACTATGTCTACCTAGGGGACTTTGCTTAGAAAACTAGGCCTGCAGGGGACCTTGCTTAGTTCTAATAGGCTAACACCAGGGTACCATGTTTAGTAACTAGTAACTAATTTTGCTTAGTAAGCCTACTAGAACTAACCAAGGTCTGGCAGGCCTACTGCAACCAATCAAGGTCCTTCGGTTTAGGCCTAGTAGAACTAAGCAATGTCCCCTGGTGTAGGCCTAGTAGAACGTGAGTCTATTTATTTAGTGGTCCATCTAGTTCTACTATGCCTACCCGGGGGACTTTGCTTAGATCTACTTGGCCTGCAGCAGGAGTCCTTGGTTAGTTCTAGTAGGGTTACTAAGCAAAATTAGTTACTTGTTACTAAGCAAAATCCCTTGCTGTAATCCTACCAGGCCTAAGCAAGGTCCTGTGGTAGGCCTAGTAGACTAGGCTATGCCCCTCCTGTTGGCCTACCAGAACTAAGCAAGGTCCCCTGGTGGGGGTCTATCAGAACTGAGCAAGGCTCCCTTCTATAGGCCTACCCCACTAAGCATGGACTCGTGCTATAGGCCTAACTATTCTGCACTTTGGTGGCCTTCTAGACATGATGAAAAAATGGACCATAATACCAGCATGAATCTTTACTTCTCACTCAGATCAGATCCCAATACGCAAGCAAAGATTCGTTCAGCGAAAAATTTGAGTTCTTCCTCGTTTCTAAATCCGAGCAAGAAGAAATCGTGCTCTTTATACGAGTGATGGTGTCCGACAAGGAGCTCCTGGCTTCTCTGGCTTTGCTTCTGTACTTCTCCACTTTGCTGCACAATTCTGCGTTCGTCTCCTTCGATTGTTCCAATTCACTTTTCACTCTGTCAAGCTCCAAATGAAGTTGAATATTACGTTTCATCTCTTCTTCGATCTTCGACTCGACCAGATTTCTGAAGTCTCGCTTAGCCTTTTCCGCCAGCCCTAGCTTGGTTCGGAGGACGCCGTTTTCCGCCGCGAGCCGTCGAATTTGGACGATTTCTTGGTGCAAAACGGCGTCCTTCAGTGTTTTGACCAGGTCGATGGAAAATCCGACTTTTCCGATGCCTTTGTCCGAGATTTTGCTCTCAATAGCGGCCAATTCGTGGAGAACGGTGTTGAACTGGTGTTTCAGAGATTCCAGTTGCTTCTGTTTGGATTCAAACTGGACGTAGAGATCCACTAAATGTTTGTCGGAGGCGGCGCCTTCGAGTTCTTGCAGCGTCGAAGGAGTTGACGAGCTGACGGCGTTGGAGGTTTTGAATGATCTGGACGAGATTATTTTCTCAATTTCTTCCCTGAAATCGTACGAAACTTGAACAATTTATTTAAAGAGTGGAAAAAACATTTAAAATTCTTACGATTCACACTCGTGTTTCTGACTCATCATCATTCGTCCTCCCACTGATTAGTGGAAACAACCTTCTTTTTTTACCTTCTCATATCGGCAACACTGCGCCCTGACCAGACATCTCTCCACGAGACTGTCACAGCAGAGACTGACGTGTGACTTGGGTCTGTGCTTCTTTTACGGGTGATCGCCTCAAAGAGGTCTCTACGGTGGTACTTTTCCTATTTGTCAGCTCTTGTCTGTTCAAGATCTGTAGAGCCTGAGACCACCTGTGCGTCGACAATAACAGCAGGGCGAGTGGCGACAATGTCTGGTACGAGCTGTACACGGGTAGTGCATGCTGCAGATGCCAGGGGGATAAGCTGATAGGAAATCTCCTTCTCAACCTCCCACCCGGCAGCAGCCAAAGCCCTGGCAATGACATCTCGTACAGCATTGTGCCTCAGGACTCTGCCACCATGCCTGTGTGGGCAGTTCTGGATGATGTGGACCAATGTTTCCGCTGGTGCTCGACAAGCTCTACAGCTTGTCTCACAGATGTCCCTCGCGACGCCGCGAGTGGACAGCATCCTGGTTGGGAGAGCACCAATACGGATGGCATGGTATCGACGATAATCCTTTGCAGGAATGCCCTCGGCCCCACCATAAATCCAAGCAGATGACACGGGTGTTTGTCCAGACTGCCGCAACTGGCGCCCAATGACTGACGCATACATGAGGTCCGAATAGTGTCAGCAATTGAACCATTTGTGGAAAGGTCATCTGGGAGTACCCAGGAACACCAATCAACCTGCTTCCGCACAAATTCCGCCTGCGCCACATAACGGGCAACATCCCGAGATGAGGCCTTGAGTGCGAGAAGACGCCTCTGTCGCGCAGCTGGGATGAGGTAGTGAAATGGTCTTATGCCAAGGCCACCATTGGAGACGGGTGCATGGACATAAGCGCCGGGGACATCATTTGGCAAGCCCAGTCATTTCCTAACCGCAGCGCGCACTATTTGATCCATCCGCCAAAGGCGCCCAGCAGTGATCCGTCCAAAAACCAGCCCATGATGAAGTTTGGGTAGAAGGTTAACCCTAAGGATTCGGAGTCGCTGCTGAGGCTTTAATGGTGCCTTGGCGATCAGATTCAACGCCTGCACGAGGTCAACCTTGGTACACAGAGAGTTGCCTCCTCACCCCCCGAAAAGCACACCAAGGTAGCACCAAACCTCCATAACGCCCTGGTAACAGATGGTAACGTCATGCTGGCTACTGCGACGCCCTTCTACAACTTTGGTCTTTTTGGTGCGCACCTCAGGGACTAGGAGACAGTGGCGTGGGAACTGTCAACTATCTTCTAAGGACCAGGAGTAGGGGGGTCCTCTAGGGCTAGACTTGCAGGGACCTTCGTGTTATTCTGGTAAATTCCTCTACAATCACAACCATTTAACCGTCTAATCTTATCTTAACAACTTGAAGAAAACCTAACTGAATAAACAGTTTTTCCCATATTTCTCTGGAAATTATTGTTCGATTATGATGATTCCAGGGGCAATCTTTTAGTTTTTCAATTCCCTAGACTGATGCACTGATGAATTTCGAAAATCCCTGAAAATTTCAAATTTAGGTACAACTTTGAGCCCCTGCAATTTATGGAAATAGTAACCCGGAACGAGGAACGATTGGCGACTGGCTGAGATTTAACCATTAAACATTATCTTAAATTGATGAAAAAACAAATTTCATGGGAAATTGAGGTAATCAATTATCTTCGTTAAACGAATGGTTGGTCCTACGGAGCGCTGGGTGGTGTCATTCGCCGCCGACGCTTTACGACCAATATATTCAATAAATTTCAAATAAAAAAATATTTTCGTACTCAGGTGAGTTAGAGGTTTGGCGCTATAAGCTCAGATTTTGAAAAATGTGAGATGATTTTAAAAATTTGAACTTTAAAATTCTGAATAGAATTTAAATTACAATTTTATTTTGAAAATTTTGGTAGAGCGTCATTTGGAAACTAATAATGAGTACATTCCCGTTTTCAAAATGAAAATCGCTTGAACTGGTGGAGAGAGAAACTTGAACTACGACTGCCCCTTTTGCTACTATCGCCGATGGTGCCATCTGGTGAAAAAAAATCTTATTAAAATCGGGGATGATTGGCCTCAGTCGGTCGCCGTTCGTTCCTCGTTCCGGGTTAGTATTTCACGAAATCAAAGGCGCAAAAAGTTGAAAAAAATGGTACTTAAATTGGAAATTTTCAAGGCTTTCAGAAATTCATTACTGCATGGGGCTTGGGAATTGAAAAACTGAATTATTGCCGCTGGAATGATCGAAATCGAACAATAATTGCCAGAGAAATAAGGGAAAAACTACTAAATAAACAGTTATTCCCATGTTTTCCCCATATTTATGTGGCAATTATTGTTCGATTTCGATGATTCCAGCGGCAATAATTCAGTTTTTCAATTCCCAAGCCCCATGCAGTAATGAATTTCTAAAAGCCTTGAAAATTTCCAATTTAAGTACAACTTTTTAACTTTTTTCCCCTTCGATTTGGTTAAATACTAAAAACGAACGGCGACCAACTGAGACCCCCTTGAACATTATTTTGAATTGATGAAAAAACAAATTTCATGGGAAATTTATTGAGGTAAGTAGTCAATTATCCTCGTTAAGCGAACGGTTGGTCCTATAGAGCGCTAGGTGGTGTCATTCGACTCTTAAAATTCGTGGAAATTAATTTAAATTGATGAGGAAGTTTCTGTATATTGAAAGCTTTCTAGTTAGGTATGAGTCAGCTAAGTGGGTGTGGCACATAGATACACGACCTGACGTCCTTCAAAACACCATCACACTCATCCAATGATGAGCGGCTCCCAACTGGTGCTGCAGTGGGTTCCCTCACATTGCCAAATAGAGGGAAATGAAAAAGCAGATGCTTTGCCCAAAAGAGGGTCAGATGCTCCTCTCCCTTACAGCACAGCCAAAGCAATGGGCCTTTGGCGAGAGGAATTGTGTGGGATCTGTTATGATCCCGTGGAAAATTCTCTGGTGGTGGTTTTCCAATTACCAACCAATTGATGGAGATTCCGAATGATCGCGAATCGCCACAGGGCCACCCTGCTGAATACCACACCTAAAACACTGCCCAGAAGGCAAAGTGTGGCTTGTTTCAGGATTCAGTCTGGGCATGACTTACAGTCCAATCTGTACACTTTGCCACGTCGAAGATAAGACATCCCAGCATTCAGACACATGTCCTGCACTGCAAGACATAAGAAAACAGATTGGAGACGACGAAACCATCTGGTAAACACTAAACTTACCCCATCGAGTTTTCGGAAACCTCCAAATTTGTGTTCAAATTTTCAAAAGTCTCTTCCCCGTAACTGGCAGCCATCTTCTGTTTCCCCCAATTTTTCGGATTTCCTCAAAAATGTTTCCCACTTCGGTTTTTTTCACGTTGAGTGAAATTATTGTGTCATCTCGGGATATTTGTTGCGTTTTTTCCGCGTAGATTTGACAACCGTTTTTGGGGGTTTCCTAGACGTCAATTCATGAAGAAGTGGAGCTTCTCGAATCTAGTGCAATTTTGACGACAGTTCCTGAGTAGTTGGGAGGCGGTCCCCTACGAATTTTGGGCAATTTTTAGGTTATTGAAGTAATGACTACCCAGGTTTGTAGTCTGACAGGGTTGTTGTGTGAAACTAGAATTCACGAGACTAGAATTCAACGAAACTACTATTCCACGAAACTACTATTCTAGTAGACTAATATTAACGAGACTACTATTTCACTAGACTACTACCCCACGAGACTGCAATCACACAAGACTACTCTCACACTAGACTACTATTCCACTAGACTACTACCCCACGAGACTGCAATCACACAAGACTACTCTCACACTAGACTACTATTTCACTAGACTACTACCCCACGAGACTGCAATCACACAAGACTACTCTCACACTAGACTACTATTCCACTAGACTACTACCCCACGAGACTGCAATCACACAAGACTACTCTCACACTAGACTACTATTTCACTAGACTACTACCCCACGAGACTGCAATCACACAAGACTACTCTCACACTAGACTACTATTCCACTAGACTACTACCCCACGAGACTGCAATCACACAAGACTACTCTCACACTAGACTACTATTTCACTAGACTACTACCCCACGAGACTGCAATCACACAAGACTACTCTCACACTAGACTACTATTCCACTAGACTACTACCCCACGAGACTGCAATCACACAAGACTACTCTCACACTAGACTACTATTCCACTAGACTACTACCCCACGAGACTGCAATCACACAAGACTACTCTCACACTAGACTACTATTTCACTAGACTACTACCCCACGAGACTGCAATCACACAAGACTACTCTCACACTAGACTACTATTCCACTAGACTACTACCCCAGGATACTACAATCCCACGGGACTACATATTCCCGCGACGACCCCGAATCACTTGGACGAGCTAGTCTGGAGATGATGGATGTTCGAGCTAAGCGAGCGAACACACACCAATATACACACTTGTCCGATTTCTCTCCAAATGTGGAGGGTAGTTGGGACTACGACGATCTCCTCGGCGGTGCAGATGAAGCTATGTGCCACAACACATAGCTATGTGTCAATGGGAAGCTATGTGCCACACACACGGGGTGTTAATTCGATTTCAGTCCCTCGTTGCATTTCCGCTCGGAACTGGCCGGCCGAGTAGGGCAGTTGTGCGGGACGAGGGAGGAGGAGCGGGCGACGAGGCGGACCGGGAGGGGTCGACGACCCCTGAAAAGGTGATTGGAGTCTTGACGGAGCTCGGCGGGAGGTGAGGAGGAGCCCCCCCCCCCCGACTCCTCTTCCTACCACGACAAGCGCCAGAAAAGGTTGGGTTGCAGTTTGCCCTTGAACTGCCGTCCCCGCCCGCTCCTCCTCCCCTGTCATCCTCCTCATTGTTGTGTTTATCTGATTACTCCTCCTCCCTCGCTCCGTCTCTCTCTGCCCCTCCCTTCACGCACTATCGCCCTCTCACTTCCTCAATGACATGTGACTTGGTGGTAGGGGGGGGGGGATGCTAATGGCTTTGACCGATCGTTACGCCACACACACACACACACACACACGCGCGCGCAGATCTTATCTCTTTTTTTCATCGACGATTCAACTTTCTTTTCAAGTCAAAAACTAGTCTGTGACGTCATCAAACCTCGCCAGTAAATTGTTTATTGCAGAACTGAGGCAATAATTTGTGATGATTTGAGGAATTCCTTAATTTTTTTACTCAGCAAAACTCCCAATATAATTCCCAAAATTGATCAATTTAAAAAATTATGTAGCAAAAATCAAAATCCTCAAATAAATTATTTACAATTTTAAATTAAATGTATTTGAATGTATTTTTCAAGGATAGTAGTCTCGTGTGATTGTGTTCTCTTGGGGTGATAGTCCAGTAGAAAATTAGCCTCGTGAAATAGTTTCTCGTAGGATTGTAGTCTCTATGTGTAGTACTCCACCTAGAATAGTAGTCTCGTCGGATATTAGTCAAGTGGAACAGTAGTCTAGTGGAATAGTAGTCTCGTGGGATTGCAGTATTTACTTTCTACTCCAGTAGAACAGTAGTCTCGTGGAATAGTAGGCTCGCGGTGTAGTTCTTTCGCAGGTTTGTTGATTTTCGAGATTCCAGTCTTGCGGAATAGTAGTCTCGATTGGTAGTATTCTCACGAATTGTAGTCTGGCGGAATAGAAGTCTCACAGGATTGTAGCGTTGAGGGACCGTAGTTTCGCATTCGTGTTGCTTGTATTCCCTCTGGACTTGCAATGGAAAAATCGTATTCTTTGCAATCGAGTGGTCCGTACAAGAAAAAAATAACCTGTATGTAATAAGTTGAAGGTTTTGGAATTCAAATTACGGAAACTTGGAAAACTTTTGCTTCCGAGTCTACCGCACTGTTTTGCCTTTACAAGGTTTAAAAAAATTCCTCAAAAATCAAAGTTTTTGCCGTGTCTTGTGTCCTGAAATCCCTGAAACTGGCAAAACTATACGAAGTTATTGTCCGATTTCGGTGCTATGGGGTGTGCGCATGGGTCGGAAAAACTGTTTATAATATAATTTATATAATCACAGTTCCTTCTATAATATAATACAATCCGTAATTGTAGCTTCTGAACTACAATTCAATAATAGATACAGAACTATGTTATCGAGTAAGGAATGTGTTCAGTTTGCGTCTACAGGTGGGCACGGCGGCGACTTCAATGCGTACCTACCTACCTATCTGGATACACTGTGGTTATTAAGTAATACTCAAATGATCTGGTGAGTATTGTAAAACATGAATACGAGTAGGGATGAGTGTTCCAAAACTATTGGGTAGTACGTCACTGGTATCGTATGATGGAGGATATGAATGTGACAATGAGTGTGAATCACATTACAAATAAATGTTGGTATTCCAACATACCATCTGTTGACAAGATATTTATATCCAACAACCTAATACATCAGTGTGTTTTCGCTGAGATTATTATTTTTTCCTTTTTGGTGTTCACGGACGTCATTTTTGAGGTCGGTCCATTTTTTTGTTAAAAAGGTTTTTATTTTATTATTTTTCCATTTTATATTATTTTTTATTTTTCACTTTTTAGTGGTCCTCAATTTAAATCAGAAATTAATTTACTCGCAGTTTTTCGATCAGTTTTCGCAATGTAGATCTACTTCAATACTGTGCATCGTTTCAGTAAGGTGAGGTGGTTTCAGTAGAAGCCATAGGGTGGACGACATTTTGTAATCCGGATCAGTTTCCATACGTGTAGATGAGTTTCCGTTTATGGATCAGTTTCAGTAGGTATTTGGGTCACTTTCCTTCTTAGCCATCTACTCTCATATCCCTTAACTGTTCGACTTCCCTCATATTTCGTAGGTACTTGGTAGTTCTGACAACACAATTCAACAACTCAACCATGATATGATTGACGAGGGAGCTAAGTGCTGCATCAACTTGATAGAAAATCCTTTATCACCTAACTGTACTATATACCTCATATTTGGTACGGCACTATTCAGTTCTGACGATCTCCTATACCATTACCTACCCAACTATAGTATGGATGATGAGGAAGCTATGTGCTACCCCCACTTGGTAGAATACCCTCTCATCACCGAGTTGTATTATATACCTCATATTTGGTACGGCACTATGCAGTTATGACAATCTCCTATACTATTGCCTACCCAACTATATTATGGATGACGATGAAGCTATGTGCTACACCCACTTGGTAGAATACCCTCTCATCACCGAGTTGTACTATATACCTCATATTTGGTACAGCACAATGTACTTCTGAAGATCTCCTATACCATTACCTACCCAACTATATTATGGATGAGGAGGAAGCTATGTGCTACTCCCACTTGGTAGAATACCCTCTTATCACCTAATTGTACTATATCCCTAATATTTGGTACGGCACTATGCAGATCTGACGATCTCCTACACTGTTACCTACCCAATCATGTTATTAGTGTTGAGAGAGCTATGTGCTACACCCACTTGGTAGAATACCTAACTAACAGTACTATGATTATCCTTCATATTTGGTAGGAAAACTCACATACTCGAGCATTGATAAACACGTTTGATATGGCTCATGCAGGTTCTGAGCGAATAACCCAGTATAATTTCCCCCTTTCTCATCACCGCAGCACCTTTTAGTTATCGGAACCCCCTTCATATAGCATATCATTTTAAAGCTTACAATCAGACCTTCAATTTGACTATACACAAATGGTCCTCCATCGACTCAGTCGGAAGTCACAGGGCAAGAAGAGTGAATGCGGACCAATATTCCCGAAAACGGGACCCACGTTTTTCAACTTCTTTCACAAATTTTCGATACTTCTAACAAAGCAAAATGAAATCTGTTTGAAACGGGACCACCACAGATACTTGTAGAACAAATTTCAAAAAGAACCAGACAGATTGGTACCAGAATATAGAAATGCAAGCGACTCGGACATACAAAAAAAAAAAAAAAAAAAAAAAAAATCGTCGTCCCACGACAACCCGAATTGAGTACCTCCTCTTTCGCGCGCCTTCGGCGCGTTGAAGTCGGTCAAAAATAGTCTTTGGTACGTTATTCATTACAATAAATTTTTTCACCAAATATGGTCCGTTGACTATAGGCATTGTATTATTGTACCCTTGTTGGACTAAGATGTAGCTCCCTGCTTCCAACTTTGGAATAGTCTTGGCATGACGAGAATCAAAGGCTTTCTTCATGTTGTGCGATAGGCTTCTTCTCTTTCCGGGGTCCATGGAGTTTCTTCTATGAGGTTTGTGGGTATTCCATAGTTTTCATCAGCTGGAAAATGGACAGCATATCCAAAAGCTTTGCGGTGTGGAGAACACCCTGTACTTGAGGAATATGACCTATTAAGATGATTTGTTGCCGCTTCTAAGCATGGTTTCCATCCACCTTTGAAATGTGGATAGAGATTCAGAAAAATCTTCAGATCACGTATTCTCCTCTCCACGCGACCATTTGCTGCAGGGTTATATGGAGATGTTGTGGTCAAGGTAATACCAAATTCTTTTCCAAACTTTTTGAAACTATCAGAGGTAAATTGGGTCCCATTATCGTGACTATCTTCTTCACCTTACTGAGATGAGGAAACTTCTTCAGGCATGCTATGACGGCTTGAGAGTTCTGTTTCATCGATTTGGCATAACAATACCTGCTATTTTCATCAACTATCACAAGGAATGACTTGGTTGTTGTATTAAGGTCGGACTTTTTACACATTTCAGCGAAGTCTATGTGAAGGGTTTCGAAAGAGTTGTCTGAGTGTTTCGGAATGAGCATGACGTCAGGTTTCGGTCTAAACTTGAATTTAGCAATTTGACAGTCATGGCAGCTTTTTATATAGTTTAGTATGTATAGTATAGTATAGTTTATATAGTTTATTGTTATTTTTAATCTAAACGACCTCATTCTGAGAATTTTGAAATAAAAACCAAATAAAAAAAAAAACATCTGTTAGCTAAATATTGGGTAAATCACGTTTTTAGGACGTCCCACAGTAAGACTTGGGCGTCCTTATGCGATCGATCTGGGGTAAAGTTGGACAACACTCAACAGAAAAAAAAAATAACCACACAGTAATCCGTTTTAGACCATTCTGAATCCAAATCAGCGAAAAAAACCATAGGTGTATGTCTGTGTGTGTGTGTATGTGTGTTTGTGTGTGTGTGTGTGTGTGTGTGTGACAAAATCTTGTGTCGTCTGCACAGGCCTTAGTACTCAACCGATTTTCCTGGTTCTTTTTTTGTTCGACGCGGAAAACTATCTAGTTGTGCACTACGTCGCCGGAATTTCGATTTTTGCCTTTTAAGGGGGGGAAAGGGGGGGTTGATGCTCAAAAAACGTGCGTTTTTGGGCATAATCTTGTGTACTCTGCCCAGGCCTCAGTTCTCAACCGATTTTTGTGGTTCTTTTTTTCATCGACGCGGAAAACTATCTAGTTGTGCACTACGGCGCCGAAATTTCGAATTTCGCCTTTTAAGGGGGGGGGGAAAGGGGGGGGTTGATGCTCAAAAAACGTGCGTTTTTGGGCATAATCTTGTGTACTCTGCCCAGGCCTCAGTTCTCAACCGATTTTTGTGGTTCTTTTTTTCATCGACGCGGAATACTATCTTGTTGTGCACTACGGCGCCGAAATTTTGAATTTTGCTTTTTAAGGGGGGGGAAAGGGGGGGTTAATGCTTAAAAAACGTGCGTTTGCGGGCATAATCCTGTAAACTCTGCCCAGGCCTCAATTTCCAACCGATTTGTGTTTCTTTTTTGTTTGACTCAAATAACTTCCGAGTTGTACATAATTTCACCTGAGTACCAAAATTCGCAAGGGGAGGGGGCAAGTGGGGGATAATATTCATAAAATATCCGATTTTTCAATATTTCGGTTCCTTTACTGCTTACTAATTGTACCCAAGCTTTGAAATTGAGGAAAAATTCTCATTATAGCTCCGTATTTTCATGAATTATTCTCTGTACCACCATGGAACTAATAGTGGTGCCACCGTGGTGCCAGGACACCATAAACCGCATATTTCGTGTTTTTTTTCTTTTTTTTTTTTGTGTTTCACCTTGAATACGGATGTGAACCTCGACGGACCGTCTACTAAAACTAATAGATGAAAGTTCAATGTTACGACGTATTTCCGCTTTGGTGCCAGACTGGCACCATTGGTGAGGGAAGGGGGGGGGGGGTGAGCTCGAAATCGCATATTGGGTATCGTAGATCATGGATTTTAAAATGCTCTTCAGATTCGAGGCTCCCATGCCGCTAGAAATGTTTTGTTAGATAAAGGTGAGGGGGGGGGGGGGGTCACTATTTCTTGCCTAAACAAATAAACCAAATTACATCCAGTGAAACAGTTTTATCGCTTTCCAACTGGTTAATTGATCTAATGCTTATCCAATGGGACGTCCCCTGGAATGCATGCATTACTAAACAATATGTTTCAATCTCAATTTGAAAGCATAATATGCTTTCGAAATATTATTTCGTCACGTAACGTGACATAACGAAAATTTGGTTGTGTGCCATAGCAAAGACATGAAATGTCAAAAAGTATCGACGTAATTGAGGTTTTTTGACTGTTGAAAATGAGATCGATCGTGGAAATGTCGGCCCTCGAGGAGGAATCTGGTCTCATCCAGCTCGATCTGGCCGCCCAACGACTGAAGGGAGCCCGCCGTTTGCAGTCAATAAACCAAATGACCCGATCTTCCTGCTATTAGAGGTCAATTTTCCCCAGAGGACCCCACTTGGTGCCAAATGACGTTTCGGGGCGCCCTCGTCTTCCCTTCCGCCCTGCAGCCCTCGAAATTAGGTCAGCAGCCGTCAGATTCTAGTTGGCTGTACGTCGCTTGAGACCACAAGATCTCCTCTCCCTCCCTGAGGCATCGTGGGTGTGGCAGGTAGCTTCCTCGTGTCCATAACCATAGATGACACCTTGCACTACCATCATAGGGGACCGTCTACTCATCAATGGCTGAAAATGGGAGGTGCGCCTGATTTTTTTAAAATTTTTTTATCGAAAGTAGACCTCATCCTGAGAATTTTGACACCAGCCCTTCTCTTTTTGGATGAGCAGATTTTTTTCTATGATTTTTCAAAGTTTCAACCGTTTATGACGTCATAATGTGACGCCCAATGTGACGTCATAAACATTCGAAACTTTGAAAAATCATAGAAAAAGGTCTTCTCACGCTAGAAGGTCGCGGTTGGTGTCAAAATTCTCAGAATGAGGTCTAGTTTAGATTAAAAATAACAATAAACAGTTTTTCCGACCACCCGCACACCCCATTGAAAGTATTTTGTGCACGCGCGCAAACTTAGAATTGTAACAGCCGTAACTTGTATCTTCAATTCTCATCCAATTCCGATGACATTTCCAGGAATTATGCGGGTTGGGGAGGAGATGGTCCCCTATGATAATCATGGCCTCTTAATTGAAAGTACTTCGTACGCATGTGCAAACGTAAAATCCTTGTAACAGCCGTAAGTTCTACATTTTCCAACAATATTCAGAGATTGTGCGGGTTGGCGTGTTGATGGTCCCCTATGATTTTCATACACTTCTGTTTTCATTTCTCCCGTACATACCTTGGTTCCGTGTTTGTTTGTCTGTCATGAAATCCTTGAAACGGGCAAACCTATACGAAGTTATTGTCCGATTTCGATGAAATTTTCAGGGATTGTGCAGGTTGGCTTGTAGGTGGTCCCCTATGAAAATCATGGCCTCCAAATTGAAAGTACTTCGTACGCATGTGCAAACGTAAAATCCTTGTGACAGACGTAACTTCTGCATTTTGCAACAATATTCAGAGATTGTGCGGGTTGGCGTGTTGATGGTCCCCTATGAGTTTCATACACTTCTGTTTTCATTTCTCCCGTACATACCTTGGTTCCGTGTTTGTCTGTCTGTCATGAAATCCTTGAAACGGGCAAATCTATACAAATTTGTGGTCCGATTTCGATGAAATTTTCAAGGATTGCAGGTTGGCTTGTAGGTGGTCCCCTATGAAAATCATCTGGTCCCCCTGGATCGACAGTCATCTCCAGTTATCCTGTATAAGTACAGTCATTACGAAGAAGATACGTGTCACACCCACTTGACAGACGTTTTCAGTGAGGTTCAATTTTTATGGCATTTAACATTTTATGGTATTCGACTCCATTCAGAAGGTTTATTATTGAAAATACAGAAAGAAAATCCCTTCCGATCGTATCCAAGGAGTGGTTTCAGTATTTGTGAAGCACAAACCGTCTCTCCCGAGTTTGTCGAATTTCGAAAAGCTCTCCAGAAAAGACTGGGACTCGCCTTCTTTTCTAACAGGATAATTCCTAGCTCGCCCGCTCAGTCACGTCGTCGAGGCTTTCCGAGTGAAAGGCAACAGTCGATGCAAATCAGTTCTTTTTTCCACTCGTCTCTCCTATTTCAAAGCCAACAAAAACCCGCGTAGTCCGCTTAATTTGCTTTGCAGACTTTTTGCAAGGTTTTTTTTTTTTTTTTATCTACGCTTAACGAGGCAGGAGGGATCTGTTCACGCTTGGCGGTATTTGCAGAACGGATTGTTGAGTCCTCGAATGCTTCCCTTATTTGGGAGAGTACAGCGTGGGCGTAATGAAGGACGTAGAGTTTTATGATGTACTTAATGAAGTACTTTTGATTGATACTTATCAATTTCCGGAGGTATAAGATCAGTTGTACTGCCTCCTGCTCATCTTGGGCGCTCCTTATCTCGTCATAAACCCTAGTATACGCTAATGACAGCATCTGCAGCAGCCTGAGAGAGCTTCAAAGTCCACTTCTGGTGATGCCTCTTCCTTATACCTAACATTGGCATCTGCAGCAGCAGTTCAAATAAGGGATAAATCAGCCTCAGATGCATGCCAGCTCTGCTCCATCCAATTGGCCATGGGTTCTCCTTATTACCTCGCCATTCTTCCACTGCAGTGCCTCTGCCTCATACCAAGAATTGGCATCTGCAGCAGCAGTTCAAATAAGGAATAAATCAGCCTCAGATGCATGCCAGCTCTGCTCCATCCAATTGGCCTTGGGTGCTCCTTATTACCTCGCCATTCTTCCACTGCAGTGCCTCTGCCTCATACCAAAATTTGGCATCTGCAGCAGCAGTTCATATAAGGAATAAATCAGCCTCAGATGCGTGCAAGCTCTGCTACATCCAGTTGACATTGGGTGCTCCTTATTACCTCGACATTCTTCCACTGCAGTGCCTCTGCCTCATACCAAAATTTGGCATCTGCAGCAGCAGTTCAAATAAGGAATAAATCAGCCTCAGATGCATGCCAGCTCTGCTCCATCCAGTTGGCCTTGGGTGCTCCTTATTACCTCGCCATTCTTCCACTGCAGTGCCTCTGCCTCATACCAAAACTTGGCATCTGCAGCAGCAGTTAAAATAAGGAATAAATCAGCCTCAGATGCATGCCAAATGCATCCAGTTGGCCTTGGGTGCTCCTTATTACCTCGCCATTCTTCCACTGCAGTGCCTCTGCCTCCTACCAAACATTGGCATCTGCAGCAGTAGTTCAAATAAGGAATAAATCAGCCTCAGATGCATCCAGTTGGCCTTGGGTGCTCCTTATTACCTCGCCATTCTTCCACTGCAGTGCCTCTGCCTCATACCAAAACTTGGCATCTGCAGCAGCAGTTAAAATAAGGAATAAATCAGCCTCAGATGCATGCCAAATGCATCCAGTTGGCCTTGGGTGCTCCTTATTACCTCGCCATTCTTCCACTGCAGTGCCTCTGCCTCCTACCAAACATTGGCATCTGCAGCAGTAGTTCAAATTAGGAACAAATCAGCCTCAGATGCATGCCAGCTCTGCTACATCCAGTTGGCATTGGGTGCTCCTTATTACCTCGCCATTCTTCCACTGCAGTGCCTCTGCCTCATACCAAACATTGGCATCTGTAGCAGCAGTTCAAATAAGGAATAAATCAGCCTCAGATGCGTGCAAGCTCTGCTACATCCAGTTGACATTGGGTGCTCCTTATTACCTCGCCATTCTTCCACTGCAGTGCCTCTGCCTCATACCAAAATTTGGCATCTGCAGCAGCAGTTCAAATAAGGAATAAATCAGCCTCAGATGCGTGCAAGCTCTGCTACATCCAGTTGACATTGGGTGCTCCTTATTACCTCGCCATTCTTCCACTGCAGTGCCTCTGCCTCATACCAAGAATTGGCATCTGCAGCAGCAGTTCAAATAAGGAATAAATCAGCCTCAGATGCATGCAAGCTCTGCTACATCCAGTTGGCCTTGGGTGCTCCTTATTACCTCGCCATTCTTCCACTGCAGTGCCTCTGCCTCGTACCAAACATTGGCATCTGCAGCAGCAGTTCAAATTCGGAATAAATCAGCCTCAGATGCGTGCAAGCTCTGCTACATCCAGTTGACATTGGGTGCTCCTTATTACCTCGCCATTCTTCCACTGCAGTGCCTCTGCCTCATACCAAGAATTGGCATCTGCAGCAGCAGTTCAAATAAGGAATAAATCAGCCTCAGATGCATGCAAGCTCTGCTACATCCAGTTGGCCTTGGGTGCTCCTTATTACCTCGACATTCTTCCACTGCAGTGCCTCTGCCTCATACCAAAATTTGGCATCTGCAGCAGCAGTTCAAATAAGGAATAAATCAGCCTCAGATGCGTGCAAGCTCTGCTACATCCAGTTGACATTGGGTGCTCCTTATTACCTCGCCATTCTTCCACTGCAGTGCCTCTGCCTCATACCAAGAATTGGCATCTGCAGCAGCAGTTCAAATAAGGAATAAATCAGCCTCAGATGCATGCAAGCTCTGCTACATCCAGTTGGCCTTGGGTGCTCCTTATTACCTCGCCATTCTTCCACTGCAGTGCCTCTGCCTCGTACCAAACATTGGCATCTGCAGCAGCAGTTCAAATTCGGAATAAATCAGCCTCAGATGCATGCCAGCTCTGCTCCACCCAGTTGGCCTTGGGTGCTCCTTATTACCTCGCCATTCTTCCACCGCAGTGCCTCTGCCTCATACCAAACATTGGCAAAACGAATACCAAAAGAAATCAGAGAGCACTTCTGGCGATGCCTACCCCGCTGCCTGGCACCGGAGCTGTCTGTCTCACCAAGAGGTAGAAAGCAAGAGATGTATTTTCCATAATCTCCTCTCCTCAATCAGTTTAAGTGATGTTTGTGGTTTTGAAATTGACAGTAGTTTGCTCTCTACGTCCTGAACAGTGAAATTATGGTCCAGTTGGCCTTGGGTGCTCCTTATTACCTCGCCATTCTTCCACTGCAGTGCCTCTGCCTCCTACCAAACATTGGCATCTGCAGCAGTAGTTCAAATTAGGAACAAATCAGCCTCAGATGCATGCCAGCTCTGCTACATCCAGTTGGCATTGGGTGCTCCTTATTACCTCGCCATTCTTCCACTGCAGTGCCTCTGCCTCATACCAAACATTGGCATCTGTAGCAGCAGTTCAAATAAGGAATAAATCAGCCTCAGATGCATGCAAGCTCTGCTACATCCAGTTGGCCTTGGGTGCTCCTTATTACCTCGCCATTCTTCCACTGCAGTGCCTCTGCCTCGTACCAAACATTGGCATCTGCAGCAGCAGTTCAAATTCGGAATAAATCAGCCTCAGATGCGTGCAAGCTCTGCTACATCCAGTTGACATTGGGTGCTCCTTATTACCTCGCCATTCTTCCACTGCAGTGCCTCTGCCTCATACCAAGAATTGGCATCTGCAGCAGCAGTTCAAATAAGGAATAAATCAGCCTCAGATGCATGCAAGCTCTGCTACATCCAGTTGGCCTTGGGTGCTCCTTATTACCTCGACATTCTTCCACTGCAGTGCCTCTGCCTCATACCAAAATTTGGCATCTGCAGCAGCAGTTCAAATAAGGAATAAATCAGCCTCAGATGCGTGCAAGCTCTGCTACATCCAGTTGACATTGGGTGCTCCTTATTACCTCGCCATTCTTCCACTGCAGTGCCTCTGCCTCATACCAAGAATTGGCATCTGCAGCAGCAGTTCAAATAAGGAATAAATCAGCCTCAGATGCATGCAAGCTCTGCTACATCCAGTTGGCCTTGGGTGCTCCTTATTACCTCGCCATTCTTCCACTGCAGTGCCTCTGCCTCGTACCAAACATTGGCATCTGCAGCAGCAGTTCAAATTCGGAATAAATCAGCCTCAGATGCATGCCAGCTCTGCTCCACCCAGTTGGCCTTGGGTGCTCCTTATTACCTCGCCATTCTTCCACCGCAGTGCCTCTGCCTCATACCAAACATTGGCAAAACGAATACCAAAAGAAATCAGAGAGCACTTCTGGCGATGCCTACCCCGCTGCCTGGCACCGGAGCTGTCTGTCTCACCAAGAGGTAGAAAGCAAGAGATGTATTTTCCATAATCTCCTCTCCTCAATCAGTTTAAGTGATGTTTGTGGTTTTGAAATTGACAGTAGTTTGCTCTCTACGTCCTGAACAGTGAAATTATGGTCCAGTTGGCCTTGGGTGCTCCTTATTACCTCGCCATTCTTCCACTGCAGTGCCTCTGCCTCCTACCAAACATTGGCATCTGCAGCAGTAGTTCAAATTAGGAACAAATCAGCCTCAGATGCATGCCAGCTCTGCTACATCCAGTTGGCATTGGGTGCTCCTTATTACCTCGCCATTCTTCCACTGCAGTGCCTCTGCCTCATACCAAACATTGGCATCTGTAGCAGCAGTTCAAATAAGGAATAAATCAGCCTCAGATGCATGCAAGCTCTGCTACATCCAGTTGGCCTTGGGTGCTCCTTATTACCTCGCCATTCTTCCACTGCAGTGCCTCTGCCTCGTACCAAACATTAGCATCTGCAGCAGCAGTTCAAATTCGGAATAAATCAGCCTCAGATGCGTGCAAGCTCTGCTACATCCAGTTGACATTGGGTGCTCCTTATTACCTCGCCATTCTTCCACTGCAGTGCCTCTGCCTCATACCAAGAATTGGCATCTGCAGCAGCAGTTCAAATAAGGAATAAATCAGCCTCAGATGCATGCAAGCTCTGCTACATCCAGTTGGCCTTGGGTGCTCCTTATTACCTCGACATTCTTCCACTGCAGTGCCTCTGCCTCATACCAAAATTTGGCATCTGCAGCAGCAGTTCAAATAAGGAATAAATCAGCCTCAGATGCGTGCAAGCTCTGCTACATCCAGTTGACATTGGGTGCTCCTTATTACCTCGCCATTCTTCCACTGCAGTGCCTCTGCCTCATACCAAGAATTGGCATCTGCAGCAGCAGTTCAAATAAGGAATAAATCAGCCTCAGATGCATGCAAGCTCTGCTACATCCAGTTGGCCTTGGGTGCTCCTTATTACCTCGCCATTCTTCCACTGCAGTGCCTCTGCCTCGTACCAAACATTGGCATCTGCAGCAGCAGTTCAAATTCGGAATAAATCAGCCTCAGATGCATGCCAGCTCTGCTCCACCCAGTTGGCCTTGGGTGCTCCTTATTACCTCGCCATTCTTCCACCGCAGTGCCTCTGCCTCATACCAAACATTGGCAAAACGAATACCAAAAGAAATCAGAGAGCACTTCTGGCGATGCCTACCCCGCTGCCTGGCACCGGAGCTGTCTGTCTCACCAAGAGGTAGAAAGCAAGAGATGTATTTTCCATAATCTCCTCTCCTCAATCAGTTTAAGTGATGTTTGTGGTTTTGAAATTGACAGTAGTTTGCTCTCTACGTCCTGAACAGTGAAATTATGGTGTCTCAAAATGACCTGAGATCACACATATCAACTGAGCCTGGATATCATAGGATTCCCGGATGACTTGAGTCTAAAAAAACTAAATATTATTTGAATGGATAATCGCTTGGTGTCTTCTTCTTCTTCTCTCTTCTTAGAGCAACTTTCATGGTTTAGCATTTTATCGTCTCCAGACAGCCTACTGCAGCTGCTCTAGTTTCTCGTGTATCACTCATTGATTCCGAGATTTTCCTGAGAAAAAATCACTCTTCGGAAACATCATCCTAGCTAAGACAAATCCCAGCCATTAAGCAAAGGAAGGGACTTTTTTGCTCGAAGTTTCCAAACAGTAATGAAAGAGCCTCGACCTCTCTAATCAATTCACAACGTCGGTTCTCGCCAGTAAAATGGTCCCAAGCCCCTTCATCTTCCTGGCAAACCAGAGGCAAAGGGAGAGAGGATGTAATGTGCTTAACTCGTGTCACGCAAGTCCAGTTGAAGCTCTGAGCTCGTTTTTAGAAGGGAATTCCAATGAATCGCATTTATATTCAGAGAGTCCTTTACCAGCACCGGTGAAAGTAGGCGTGACGGGAATTCACGCTTCAAACGCGAAGGGGAGGTTACGGCAGTGTTTCATGTTTCTACAAGTGGAAGGGATCCGGCAGGGGGGTTCCACAAAGCAGGTTTTTCGTTTAGCCCCCCATTTCTTCTCGTTGAGGTTCCAACCTTGAAACCGAGCTAATCGATTCCGAACGACTCCTTCCTCGGCTCGGGCCGACCTTTAATTATGGAGACGAACGACCGTCGGCATTTTTATACGGACTTAAACGTATCGATTAAAAAGAGTGATTGGTGGGTGTCCTTCCTCGAATTCGATTTTTCAAATGATTGGAGTTATTTGCGTTTTTGATTTCCATAGCGAGATTGAAAGTTTCACGGCCACGCAGCGGATAGGAAGGTGAGAAAACGATTGATCTTCAACACGTCCGCTGCGTCACCCAAAAAGTGAACTTCCCATGGGCCTAAAAGGGAATTGCAGAATTTCCGCTTTTTCGAAATTTCAACTTCAATTTGATTCATAAAATTTTCTATTGGTTTGATAGAGGAACGAAAGGTATCACGATCTTCCTACACTATCAGAGAACAATAATCATCATTGAATCGCTGAAAGCCATTTCCACCAGGAAGCTTCGCTTAGATTAGCTGCAACGACTGACGGGTAAGTTGTGCAATTAGGTAGATGCAGCAGACTTTATCAAGTTTTGAGAGACTTGTACTTATCAGGAGACCAAGATGTATATTGATTGAAAGTAGGAACAATTTCAGCTCATTTGCACCCATATTCCACCCTCTGGCTCTACACCTTCATCGATGAATCCGAACGTTTCCCAGATCTTCCGTCCGCACTCCGAAACAAGACGCTTTGAATGCGAGAGGATGAGATTATGCCACTTCCTGAGTTGGGGGGACAAAGAAGCGGTGACATGAATAGTGAAGCAGCGACTCTCCCCTGGCAACCTTTCAACTTTCCATTTCCAAGACCGAAACACCGGCTAGGAGGTACCTTTTACGGCCGCGACTACTTCGAAAAAGAATACTGAGGCAGTTGGTGAATAAGTTCTTCCTGTCGTCCTTAAGGTGTAGCGCGCTATGAAATCAAAAACTTTGTTGTCTCAAATCCAGATCCTTCACTGACTCTAGAGCTTTCATTCTTGGTTTGAATCCACGTACATCCTTCGATTCGTCTTCGGATGATACGGCGTAGATATGATGTGCATGATGAACTGCCGCCATTGTCTGACACCAAACATCTTGGTAGCCCGAACCTTGCAAATCGTCCCTATACCTGGTAAACCATGTAAGTCGAGTTTATCAAATTTTACAGGGGACACTAAAAACTAAATAATTCAGTTTTCATTCCATATGCAATAAGTTTTTTCGTTCCATTCCTTAAAACTGGTGGTAACAGTAGTACTTCAAAGAGCCTGAGACTAATTTCATCAAAATTTACTTCAGCGAAAGAAAAAATGGACTTACATGCTTTTACCTAGCCTTTGACACCCGACTTACATGGTTTTCAATTTGATTTTTATGAAAATATACCCAGCTTGGGTTTTTTAATTATTAGGAATATTATTCAATTTTGTTCTCCAGGTTTCAAGGTTTCACAAAATACCCAAATCGATGCAAAAGGAAAATATTTAAATAAAAATTCATAGGCGTTGACTAATACGCTGTCCAAATTTAAGGCTCCTTGAGTCAAAATGACAGTCTTACCTCTTAATATTACTAGAGTTGAGCAATAAATTATTCAATATACTACCAATTCCTCAATTAGCATTTCTTAAATTACAACCATTGCTTTTAGGAACACTTTACCTATCACAACCGTAACTAGATAGGTATGCATATAATGTGAAGTGTTAGGCAACTATTTACTTTTGTTTCATTAAAACAAGGGATGAGTTAGGTATGAGTTAGGGGTTAGGGATATGTTGGGGATGAGCTAGGGATGGGTTAGAGATGAACTGGATATGGGTTGAGGATGGGTTAGGTATGAGTTAGGTTAGGGATGGGATAGGGGTTAGGGATAGGTTGGAGATAAGCTAGGTACGGGTTAGGGGTGGGCTGGGTATAAGTTAGGGGTTGGGATAGGTTGGGGATGAACTTGGGATGGATTAGGGGTTGGAGATAGGTCAGGGCTGGGTTGGGTTAGAGATGGACTAGGGATGGGTTAGGAATGGGATAGGGGTTAGGAATAGGTTGGGGATGGGTTGGGTATGGGTTAGGGGTTGGGATAGGTCAAGGCTGGGTTAGGGATGAGCTGGGGATGGGTTATAGATGGACTAGGGATGGATTGAGGATAGGTTAGGTGTGAGTTAGGTAAGAGATGGGATAGGGGGTTAGGGATAGGTTGGAGATGGGCTAGGGACGGGTTAGGGGTTATAGATAGGTCAGGGCTGGGTAGGGTATGAGCTGAGGATGAGTTAGGGATGGATTAGGGATAAGTTGGGTATGGGTTATGGATTGGTTGGGTGTGGGTAAGGGGTTAGGGATAGGTCAGAGCTGGATTTCAGCAACATCAGCATTACAGCTAGGTCAAACAGCCAACAAATCAATTAATTCATCTGAAACTTTTACATGAAAAAAAAGAAGAAAAAACTGACTATCTTTGATGGAAACCAGCGTGAGCTGCTCATTTTATGAAGGCATACACAGGACTTACATGGTTTTCCGGCGAAAAAAGAGGTTACCGACTTACAGGTTTTTTCTATTCCTTCTGGATGAAAAACTATTCATCAGATTGGAAAACGGCTTCACTAAATGAATCAAGCGACCCTAATTTACCTGAAAAGCTCAAAACCTTATTTTCGAAAAAATACCGACTTACATGGTTTACTTACCAGGTATAGGGACGAAATACTTCCCTCACATCATTCTTGTTGGGCTCTTCTAGTTTTTGATCACGACCGCCACCGATGTTGTCTAACTGGACCCTGCAGAATACCAGAAAGTAATAATTCTTCAGGAATCAAGTCCACCCCACGTTGCTCTAATTAGCTTGACCCTGCATAGTGCAACTCACAACAAGTTTCTACTTGGTAAAACACGAAAGAAATAAGACCTCAGGAATCCCGTCTACATCATTACAATGTGACACTTGGAGCCTGTCCGTTCCTACAAACCAGAACTTCTGGTTTCAGAACAATTCTGAAAAAAAGTCGGTACAGCAGAGCTCCTGCCTATTTGCACTTCTGCATTTTTAATCTTGCCCACACGTTGCGTCGACGCTGTCCCCGCGAAACAGGTTTCCTCACAATCCGGTCACCAGACTAGAGACTCCCCGCTTCTCCTTTAAAAGGCAAAGGCTAACAAGCTCGAAATTCCCGACAAACCACCGGGAAGACTTACAAAAAAGGTAGAAAAACCTTCCGAGTGTTTTTTTCAACCGGTTTCGCGCGTCGCAGGCCGCGGAACGAGCTAATTGCTCCGTTCGTGGGAGAACAACCGAAATTAACATGATCACACACATCTCGCTCGGGAGTATGAATTTCGTCATAAGAACCAAAAACCCGACCGGAGTTTTTTTCCACCAGACCGTTCCAGATCAGAGCGAGTGTAATAAATTGGGCAACCGGTACCGTTAATGTTGTGGGATGGACGAGGTTTTTTGTGGTGATCGTGTTATCTAAAAAGAAGGAAAAAAATTAGCATGATTTTCAAATAACATTATCATCCTGGCTTTAATGGGTTCTAGGAGCTGAGATGAACCGGTTTCGAAATGGAGTCTCTGTAATTGTTTTCCTATTCATCTGCATTCAGCCACCTGGTGTCACGAGGTGATGCACCTGGATTAATTGAAGATTAGGCTAGCAATTACCTAACTGTAGCGTGTGAGGCCAGTAACTTTACAAATTGGCTGCTGAGTGCGTAAATCAACTGGCCCGGGTGTTGTGGGGCTTATTGGAAGAACGATTTGATGCTTCTGCAATATCATGGTTGACACGCAAGATGACAAAATTCTAACCACAGGTTTTGAAAAGTAAGCAGTAAGCGATTTTACTACCAAAAGAATTGAATAATCACCAGCTTTTCTTGATGGTAAGTTGTTCCCTATGCCAAAGAGGCCAAGAGCTTGGTATGACGAAAGATAGCCCACGGCAAGAAGAAGGAAGAACTTGAACTAAAACTCCGAAAAATGTACTGGTTTATGGGTAGGCGAACAAAACTGTCTATCCAGAATAAGCTTACTGTACAACCAAGTCATAAAGCCAGTCTGGACGTACGGAGCGCAGCTTTGGGGCTATAAGGCTGAATAAAATCGAGAAATCATCCAATAATTTCAAAATATTGTGTTGATAAAAATTTTAAAAAAGTTTTGAAAATTTTCCCAAAAATATATTGAGTTGATGTTTGGAATTCACTGCGTATAATTTAATTGTAAGTGTGATGATCGACCAAACAAACAATTATAAGTCAACTGATTGGGAATGGGGTCCTCAGAATCAAACTCCTATACGTAGCATAATTCAGAATATAGGGAAATTATAAAGTAATGCTAATATCCAGCTCTTACAATGCCCAAATTGTGACAAAAGTTCTCAAAAGAGATTTTTTTTGTTTATCCCCTCAAAATTGTGGGGTAGTTCAATTATGTTTGAACATCAGTATTATTGGTCAATATATGTATATCAGTATATTGGGGTCAAAATCACGCGCTTTGTTAATCTAAGGAGTGTTTTGCTTCTCCTGAAAGGTGGGGTTTGACCTAGCACTTAGTTCCTTCCACCATTGGCTTACTGAATTTTCGTATGCTCGGAACTGAAATTTCCTTCTGGTTGAGTCCATTGAGCCTTCGAAGCTCCTGCGGGGGATCTTGATACATTTCAGTCAAGATGTGTGTATCGACCCACGGTATGAATAAATTGTCAAATATCGGGGCTGGGGTCATCCAGAAAAACGCCGTTATCGCCTATCTTTCGGAAAATGTATTTCCTTCATCAGGGCTCATTAGCAGTTATATGTGAGGAGAGAGCACCCACCAACTCCTACTCCGGTTCTGTTTCAGCTTTTACAAGTCAAAACTTTCAAAATAAATAGCATCAGACTCCCAAAATTAACAAAAACAATAGATTTAAAAAAAAATTGGCGTATAAATAAGCAACAGGCAATAATCAAATTTTGGAAATAAAACTAAACTACTGATAACAACATCATAATTTTATTTTTCCGAAAGCTAGGCGATAACAGCGTTTTTCTAGATGACCCCAGTCCCGATATTTGACGACATTTCAGTCACTTCGGAGAAGCAGGCCGTTTCTAAGAAATGTTGTACATGAGTGTGTGAGTGTTGTGTGTGTTGTGTCATGATAGAATTTAGACTATATCGATACCTTAAAGCACAAAAGTGCTATGTCCAAAAACGGAGTTTTGAGAAAAACGCAAATGAAATTATTACTAGTGCATAATTCCTAAAATAATGGCTATTTACACTAGACTCTTTAATTTCCTCGATAAATTTTCAAGCTATAATCGTCAAGAAGGTCAATAATAGTTTTGATGAATTTGAGTTTTTCTGAAATTAAAAGAAAATAGAAAATTTGGAAGATGGATGGACATAGCGCCTATATATAGTGTACCCTTCATCTCAAAATCTTCCCTGGTTTGTTATCAATCAGGTATGAGGTATTTATTCATTGCTAAGTCCCATTGATGCGGTCTCAAAGAGAATTTAGTAGGCGTGATAAGTTTGGTATATTATTTGATAAGGTAGGATAAGCTAGATGCTCCCAAAACAGCAAACACTCCACAGCTTGTCGGTGCTTCATGAGTTGGATTGATTTCCTTTGTATGTAATTCCAACCTACCTCGTAATTTACTGGAACGTGAATACATTATCTGCCCTCGTCATTCCATCATGAAAGCGAGAAATCCTTGAACCGCAGGTGTGAGCTATGCACTCCTCTGGCTCCCAGCCATTGGCCACGATGTCATTTCTATTTCGATTCGCTCTCACCCGAATCAACACTCACTTGTCAGCTCCTACAGGGGACAAGTTATCTCTATAATTTACCGGAATTTAGGAAGCCTCTTCCGTTATATATTCTACTTTACATCCAGAACTGAAAAATGTCAGGAGCTGAAAATGAAAAACTTCATAAAATTCACTTTCTGATGTTGTAATTATTATTATTATTATTACTTTCGGCCGGCAGCCCTACCTACAAGTATTTTCATTTCTTCGCCAATTTGAATTTGGTGTCCAACATGACTCCTTAATATCTGGCTGATGGCTTCGCATTGGGATTGTTGGAGCTAGTTCCAGGATATGGTGTGTCCAAATCTGCTCCAAGCTTGAGCTAATCAAATTGTCCTTGCAAGTGCTACTGCTGCTACAACACCATCGTATAGGAATAGTCCTCAGAGATTTCCAATCGTAAGACACCATCGTATCATCCATTTTATTTTTTTATTTTCTCCTGGAATGGGAAAACTCATTAAGAACGAAGGGGAAGTTTCACCCCAACAGTATTAGACTCACCCCGGAACCACTTGTACAGTATTACTTCAGGGTGAGCCCGTATGATCAGAATGATGTCAAGCTTGTCTTGAACCTGGGCGTAGGTGCACAATAAACTGGTTGTTGGTTTAGTCCGCATTGGGATTGTTGGAGCTAAATTGAGTGTTGGAGCTAGTTCCAGGATAAGGTGTGTCCATATCAGCTACTCAGAATATCCTCGTGTCCTGATCTGCTCCAAGC
Source organism: Apolygus lucorum (assembly GCA_009739505.2). NCBI lineage: Eukaryota > Metazoa > Arthropoda > Insecta > Hemiptera > Miridae > Apolygus > Apolygus lucorum. The sequence goes on along the minus strand of CM019173.2, from coordinate 5,981,767 downwards.
TTGGGCTAATCCCATTGTCCTTGCGAGTTCTACTGCTGCTTCATCATCATCGTGCCCTACAAGGGAACAGTCGAGGACTTCCAATCAATCCATCAGAATGATGTCAAGCTTGGGTCTCTCTTTGTTGCCATTATTAAGAGCTCCTTTTTCTACAAAACAAAAATTGCTCCAAATTGTCTTGATTTCTGTTGTAAACTAAACTCTAGTGAGCAGACGGTGAACCTGGGCGTATGTTCACAATAAATAGAATCCAGTGTTTCTTAACGGTGATATCAACGTTTACATCAACCGAAAATAGCGATTTTTGGTTTATTATTTTCGATAATAGTAATTTTATAATAATATAATTATTTTCAATAATAAACCCTTAGAATCGATCAAGAAACATTTTAATCCCCCCCTCAAAATTTGTTGATTTATGTTTCAAGGTTTGTAGAATCCAAAAATCGAATAAAAATTTTGCCGGCAGTTACGCAGCACTTTCCTTAGTTCCCATGGACCAATTATGATGAAATTCGGTATACGGGCTCCATTTGGGGTCTGGTTGTGACCCGAAGCTTTTAGTTTATGTCAGTCACTTCTATGGGGTGACGAATAAGGGCTGAAATGTTCGAAACGCCGTAGCTGAAAAACTTTCGATATGAAGGTACTATTTTTTCATGAATTTTAATTTGTATTGAATTTTTAGAATCGAATGAGACCACCTAGAGCTCTGTTGAACCAACCGTTTGTTCCCTATGAGAACTTCAGGGTTGGACTGACGATAAATCAGAAACACGAGTGTGAATCTCAAAAGAGGCCTAATCTCCGTTCAAATTTTAGAACTTCCGTTTAGTTTTTGGTTTATTATTTTCAATAATGAACCTTTGGAATCGACCAAGAAAAAAAAAATTTTAACACCCCCTCAAAATTTGATGGTTTACGTTTCAAGGTACGTAAAATCCAAAAATCGAATAAAAATTTGGCCGTCCGTCCGCCGTACGCGGCACTTTTGCCACTTAGCATTGACCGATTTTGATGAAATTTGGTATGTAGGCTCCATTTGGGGTCTAGTTGTGCCCCGAAGCTTTTGGTTGAGGTAGGTCACTTCTAAGGGTTCCAAAATCAATTTTGAAATTTTGAAAACGCCCTAACTCAAAAAATTTTGATATAAAGGTATTGTTTTTCCTTCAATTTAAGATTCTATAAAATTTTTAGAATTTTTTGAGACCACGCGGAGCTCTGTAGGACAAACCGTTCGCTTCCTACGAAAATTTAAGTGTTTATTTTGAAATATATATATATATAAATCAAAACACGAGTGTGAATCGCAAAAGAGGCCTAATCTCCGTTCAAATTAGAGCTGATCGAAATGTAACCGATAGTTGGTGATTTTGATTTGTTTTTAATTTTTTTTTTTCTCATATTGGATGGTTGGTGATTTTGTAGACGAGTGATCTATATAGATAAATAATAAACCATTGTGTAATAATTTGCAGCGTTTTTTGAGTTGTACACGGTTTTGAGTCTTTAGCTACCAGAAATCAAATTTCAGAAAATACAAAAAATAATAAACCTTTTTTGTATCAATTTGCAGCGCTTTAGTTTTTCTATTGGTGAGGAATCGAAAAGTAGTGTGAAGGGTAGCGCCAAATGGGTTGGTACAGCATGAACATTCCTTGAAATTTACTCGAGGTATGCTGGAATCTGTGGTAGTAGATTGCGAAATATTTTATATCATAACTCGGTAAACAGGTAATTTTTCTCCACATAAATTTCAATTTTTGACAGATTCCATAGAAATTAAACCCGCATTATTTCATTCCGAATTCATGAACCTACTTTCCACGATCGTCTGAGAAGTTTCTTTCGGTAGAAAAATACGAGGAAAAGTTCCTCTTTCGGAGTGTTTACAGTTTTAACTATCCCTTTATCTGTTGAGACTTTGAGTTATTCGCTTTTCTCGAAGTTAAGTCAAAACTTTTCTCTCCCCAAGTACTTACCAACTGTAGCCTCCGCAACCAGTTTGGAACTTTGCGCCCCAACCCCACCAGCAACCCTGAAACTTGGAGGACAACTTATCAACAACTCCTACCTCCTCCATGATATTAATGGGATCGTAAATAACTTTGACTCTGATCGCACTTCTTGTGTTGTCCTTCTTGGAAATTATATCACATAACTTTTCTTCTCTTCTTTTAGAATTCCTTAAAACTCCATTAAAGTTTCTCGGAATAACCGAGGACGCCTCCAGTTTCGATATTTTCCTGCGAAGGAGTTACTTTTATAAAGTTGATTGAACTGGGTGTTCTGGTGGATTACGGCGGAGATAATAAATTAAGCATTTTGACGAACTTTATACCGCGAGGTTTATCCATGGCACTGGAATTGGATGGATCCTCTAATTAGGTTGTCATAGAAAATCCGCGTAAGGGTGAGTCCTTTAGGAAGACGAAGTTTCTGATTGTCGGAACGCAGATCCAGAGAGCAACTCTCTTGATTGAAGTCTATGAGTGTTAAGCTTGAGCGCCAAGTCTTAAGTTATTGATCTCAGATTTGTAGATTTCGAATCTGTCAAAATCAAAGCATTGTTTCAATTCTCTTGTTGGCTTCCTAGGTGCTCAAGAGCCTTAATTAGACGTATAATAGTGTGAGGAAATGCCAGGAAAACGTATACCTTTCAGAGTGAGGTGTTGTTGACAAGTGAATCCTGCTGCTGCTCTTGAATTGGTTTTAGATTCATCACATGCCAGTACAACATCAGAATTAACGAATTCCATTGTTAAAGCTTGTTAAGGTAAATATTTGTCCAGAATTGCATGGATTTGAAGACAAAATACTAGATGGTTGCTTGAGAACAGGTATCACATACCTGATGGCTGGCAGTTTCCTGTACAATCCATGGTGATTGTACCTGTTGGTGGAAGTAGGAATTACTTTATTGATATTCTGTTTATCCAATTTGGCTTTGTGAAGCATCCATAAATCGCCTCTTCAGGTGTTGCTGACTCAAGCTAACCAGAACCTCATGCTGAAGAACTGCTGCTGTCCAGAACTGTTAGTGGAAGTAGGAATTACTTTATTGATACTCTGTTTATCCAATTCGGTTTTGTGAAGCATCCATAAATCACCTCTTCAGGTGTTGCTGACTCAAGCGAAACAGAATCTCATGCTGAAGAACTGTTGCTGTCCAGAACTACCAGTGGAAGTAGGAATTACTTTATTGATATTTTGTTTATCCAATTCGGCTTTGTGAAGAATCCATAAATAGCCTCTTCAGGTGTTGCTGACTCAAGCAAACCAGAATCTCATGCTGAAGAACTGTTGCTGTCCAGAACTGCTAGTGGAAGTAGGAATTACTTTATTGGAATTCTGTTTATCCAATTCGGCTTTGTGAAGCATCCATAAATCGCCTCTTCAGGTGTTGCTGACTCAAGCAAACCAGAACCTCATGCTGAAGAACTATTGCTGTCCAGAACTGCTTGTGGAAGTAGGAATTACTTTATTGGAATTCTGTTTATCCTATTCGGCTTTGTGAAGAATCCATAAATCGCCTCTTCAGGTGTTGCTGACTCAAGCGAACCTGAACCTCATGCTGAAGAGCTGTTGCTGTCCAGAACTGCTAGTGGAAGTAGGAATTACTTTATTGGTATTCTGTTCATCCAATTCGGCTTTGTGAAGCATCCATAAATCGCCTCTTCAGGTGTTGCTGACTCAACCAAACCAGAACCTCATGCTGAAGAACTATTGCTGTCCAGAACTGCTAGTGGAAGTAGGAATTACTTTATTGATATTCTGTTTATCCAATTCGGCATTGTGAAGAATCCATAAATCGCCTCTTCAGGTGTTGCTGACTCAAGCGAACCAGAACCTCATGCTGAAGAACTATTGCTGTCCAGAACTGTTGGTTGAAGAAGGAATTACTTCATTGATATTCTGTTTATTCAATTTAGCCTTGTGAAGCACCCATAAATTGCCACTTCAGATGTTGCTGACTCAAGCAAACCTCTGAAAGTCCTTGAAAACCTCGTTATGTGTAGTCTTCGCCCGTCGATCCCGCATATCCGCTCAAGGAGGTGTAAATTTATGCGCCTGGTGTTGATCTGGACGTAACAAAAATCAACGAAGTGGCTCGAGCGAGCGGACAGTGCAGCCGGCCTCGTGGCACCTGTCCAAGCACCTGTTAACCTGACCGGACGCGGTCGTCCACAACCGCGTAGATTTGCCAGTTGTTTCTCGGTACAATTTCCATCTGCCCAAGAAGTCACTGCACCTGTCATTTTCAAATCCAACAATTGAAATGAAAAAAAAGCGATATGCAACATTCTCAGTAACATTCAGTCCTTTCGTTTCAAAGGTAATAAAATGTCAAAACACAGAATCGTTTTGTGCAAAACATCAGCACTAGTAGATAGATAGATAGACAGATAGATAGAAAAAATGCTTTATTAATTAAATCATACTCAGGTTACTACGTAGACCAGTTGTACAATAATGCCATTTATTTTATTTTATACTATCATGACTACCTATTTAATTTATTCTAACAATTAACAATCAACAAAATAGTGCATATTAATACCTTTCTGGTTATCCCCAATACCTATCAATGTACAACAAACAAAAAATTAAACACAATAAATAATACGAATTCCTGATGTGACCCAACCACCTCCTCCAGCATTACTACAACTATGGATATAATCCGTCAGTTGGGAGTACGCGAATGGCTACTTATTCTATGTTGTTTAATTTACCAATTGAACTCAGCCACGAGTCCACAACGATATCTCCAAGCTGCTTTGCAGTATCGCGCTAGTGCTTCCCAGCCTCTTCCATTCAAGATGTGAATAATCTCATCTCGCCCCAATCGACCAGCTCCGAGGTAAGGGAACCTGAACTCGCTCAATATAGGACATTCTCCTATGAAATGGTATACGTCCTCCGTCACCCCCATATTGCACATGGAACACTCCTCCCGTCTTTGGTAGTTTGGCAGAAAAGGTCGATGATTGAGAGCCAGCAGCGAGCCCCTCAGCTTCACAGCCCATCTAAGCACATGCAATGGGTACTTTTGGTGACTCTCCCGCATATTTATGGGGTGAACGTTCAGATTAAGGTCCCTGTACAGCATGTTGCTCGACCTTAAAGCTCTTTCTTCCGTCTTTCTACGCTGACTATTCCCAAGTGCGGTTATTATCCTGTCTGTCTGGGCCCTCCAACCCCCGGGATCCTCCGGGTTCAAATCGAGGGGACAGCCACCGCTCTCGGCGAGTGCTTTCATCTCCGCGGCCCAGAAAACTCCTTTCCTCATTATCTCCGCTGCAACCATCCTGGGGTATCTCGAACCTGGCATCTTTGAGACTCTTTGAATATATTCACAGTGCAATGCTAATGTAGTGGCAAAGATTGGTTCCACGTTCGCCTCGAGCTGCACCATATAGTTCGGGGCATTAGCAGGGAGGCCCGCCAGCATCTTCACGAAATACGACAAGACCCGCTCGACCTCTCCATAGTACCTGTGACCCCAGATCAAGATAGTTCACTATCTTGACATCAGCACTAGTATATTCAATCAAATTCAACAATAGTCAACATCCTATCAATCAGTATTAGTTTGGAAATTGTTGGACAGAATGCACTTGTTTCTGCCATCTACCGGAGGCCACACAGAACACCGCCCCTGGTTGATATATTGAGCTCAACTAGTATGGAGGATGAATTTGACTCAGATGACCAAGATGTTCAATTTTTGACTTGACAGATCTGGGAGCCCAGTGAACGTTTGTATGCACTGTCATTAGTTCTGCTGCTGAATCAATGCTCCTGAGTAGTTAAAAATTGCTTATGGAAGCCATAATGTTCTTTCCGGCTCTACCACTTTTTCTCATCTATGCTTTTATCACCTACAGAGAGGAAAGATCTACGCTCGTACTTCAATGTGAATCTAATTATTCAGGTCGATATTTAGACGTATCGGTGAATCGTCTGGAGTCGGACATTTCAGTCAGCTTTTCCGCGGCGTTTATCACCGATCTGCTGACCGTATCTGGTTCACACTCCGGTGAGTAGGAACGGTCTCATTATCATCGATTAGGCGTTACGAAATTCCCTTTGATTTTGTCAACCGGCAATGACACGGTGGCCTGCTTGTGGTTCCTGTTAGCGGGGAATCTATTGTTCTCAGGAGGGTCTGCGGTTTTCCGTCGGCGGTCAGAGACTACGTGACAGGAATCGCTGTTGAGAGGGGACCTGGACCATGCATAAACGAGCCGTCCAGGTTGATAAAGTTTGCCAAGTGGGTGTGGCACATAGCTACCTCGTATTTTGATGCAAGGGGAATCATCAAAATCAAACCCTTCGAATTTGATGTCAGCAGTAGACATACTTGGCACCTGCGCAATGATTACCTACCAACAGAATTTATAAGGCACCATCCAAGATGTGTCATGCAATCCCTAATAATAGAAAATGGTTCTAATTTTTCGACTGCTTGATACTGAATATAGGTGTGAAGGCTCTTGAGGTTCAGTCAGATGAATAAATACACTGTTAGGCCGACGTTTCGGTACATTTATATACCATCTTCAGGGCTATAATGAAAAACCAGAGGGGTATAGACACAGCAAAACATCATTCTCGTATGGATCAATCATTTTAAGTTTAGATTAATGATATGATTACATATACATTTTAAGTTTAGATTAATGATATGATTACATATACATTTTAAGTTTAGATTAATGATATTTTTACAAACCTTTGTAAGCGGTGTAATTATAATTCTTATGGCTACATCAGAACATTTAAACAGCACTTTTTAAAGTGGAAACTTGAACTTTTCGTAAGGTAGAAAGGCTGATTTTATTCGAGGCAGTTTTTTTTCGAATAAATTTTTTCTCGAATAAAATCAGTCTTTCTACCTTAAAAAAATTCAAGTTTCCACTTTAAAAAGTGCTGTTGTTTAAATGTTCTGATGTAGCCATAAGAATTATATTTACACCGCTTACAAGGTTCGTAAAAATATCATTAATCTAAACTTAAAATGATAGTGTCAATGATCCATACGAGAATGATGTTTTGCTGTGTACCCCTCTGGTTTTTCATTATAGCCCTGAAGATGGTATATAAATGTACCGAAACGTCGGCCTAACAGTGTATTTATTCATCTGACTGAACCTCAAGAGCCTTCGCAGCTATATCCCTAATAATTTCATTGAAATCGAACTGTATACTGTGAAAGATTCACGTCTCCACTTGCATACAAGCTGCTACCAATCTAGGAGTCAAGAAATTTATTAGGAACAATCTAGCTCCTAACTACCACAAATCCAGAAAATCTCATTGAAATCGGACTGATACGGTAGAATACCTACAGAAATCGATTCATGTCTCTCAAGTTCATTCATTAAAAGGCAAAGTGACTTCTATTTCATTTTAAATCGGGTAGAAGTTGTTAAAGTCATGATAGTTTGCTGTCGCTGCTATCAATCTGTGAGTCATGAAGTTGTTGGGGACCATCTACACCCTAATCAACAAACCCTGAAAATATCATTGAAATCGTATAGTTTCACTCTTACAAGAATTAGCATTCTTGTATACTTCCTTAATGTTGAGGAAAAAAAAAAATTGTACAGTTTACATGCAAAAGAATTTATTGTGATTTTTCTACCACATTCCTTGATTGGCTATCCTCTCCGTCGATGATGATATCGAAGCTGCAATTAGTAATCTACAGAAGTCTGTAGATCTGTAGAAAACTGAGGTTTCTAAGTGGACCAAGATGTGGAGAATAAAGTTGAACGCATCAAAATCAGTTCACATCAACTTTACTAACCGAAAAATTCCAGTCATGGATGTTGAGATCAATTCAAATAAAATACCCCATACTGATGCAGTTAAATATTTGGGTATGACCCTCGACACCAAATTAAACTGGAAAAAACATATAGAAAAGAAAAAAAAAATGAAATTAAAATCAAATTCAGAAAGATGTAGGTATTGGTTGATGGGAAGGAATTCTCGTCTCTCTCCCCACAATAAACTGCTTATTTATAAGCAGATCCTTCGCCCTATCTGGACCTACGGAATTCAATTATGGGGCTGTGCCAAAAAATCAAACATTAACAAAATCCAAACCTCCCAAAATAAAATACTGAGAAGTATAGTGCGTGCACCGTGGTACATGAGGAACGATGATATTCATCGAGACTTGAGGATGGAAACAGTCCACGAAATTATCGCAATTATCGCAACTCAAGGAGGCACAAACAACGCCTCCACAATCATGAAAACATGGAAATGCTCTACGTTTTGGAAAATGAAGATGAACTCCGGCGACTCAAAAACCACTGGACTTAACCTATTTCAAGCCAAGGGTAGAAATAACAGAGTAGTGAGAGGAGGAGTAACTGTTTTATATGATGGCGGCCAAAATAAGGCATAATTTGCTCACCAGTTGAGCCGTCAGTCTTCCAAATCGATGTGACTTATAGAATTCATTGTTGTTGGTAAAATGTAAAAATCTATTTTATGGAATCCGTTTCGACTCGTGGCCCAGAACGCCAAATCGCCCAGGATCGAATTTGAGCCACCATAATCATGCTTTCGGCCAAACGGCCTCCTTTTCAAAAAAATGTCCAAAATCGCATCGAGCACCCGAACGTCGAAGAATTTTTTTTGACGAGTTTAGGATCAGCATGAACGAGAAAAAATTCTTGTACGAAAATTTTCCACTATTTTCAATATTTAAAAAAATCGTCGATGTGAAAACGCATCAGTGGCCGAAAATGGGTTAATTAGTGCCGTTAAAGTGCAATTATAGCTCAGTGTTGAAGATACTGTTATGAGAAGGGGCTGCGTTTTACTGTAAAACGAGCTCTCAAGGAGTGTATAAATGATATGTAATTTTGCTAGATGGATTGTATTTAATATTCAGTTGCAATAATAAATCACGTTAAAAAAAATTCCTTGATAGGGAGAATAATTATTCATTTTAACTACACTCATCTTTATGGTGGGAAAAGAGAGTTCATAACCTATTTAAACCTCCTGTAAATGGTAGAATAGCTGCAGAAATCTATTCATCTGTCTCAGTGCTTCGAGCAGCTAGCAGGCCAAGTGACATATATTCCAAATTGAATTTCACCTCCCAGCAATAATGATGGGCAACAGGCGATTCCTCCCCGTAAAACTGAAAGTTGAACATAACGGTCTCAGGGAGATGACGATTCCTCCCGATGGGAAACAGTTCATTGAGTCGAGGTTCGTCAATTCCTTCCAATGTGCGATTGCTTTTCAAACTGAAATCTACATTGAGACGTTTGCTTTTTATTTATTTTTTTTTGTTTTCTCATTTTACATTTCAAATTTCGCATTTTCCCTCTCCTTTCATCACTGTTTTGTTGCTTCACTGTTTTATTGTTAATATTCACATTGTTTTATTGTTGATATTAGGCTTTACAAATTTTGACTATTGTCACTGCAATTTTTTTGTTATACGGCAAATAAAACTATTATTATTATTATTATTATTATTATTATTTGACACTGCCCAGGAAAAAACAAAAAAAAATTGGATCCGGCAACTCATTGCACGTCAAACTTCCGGCGACGACCCTTACCAATTCCCTAGAAGGGTCAGTGGGAAATTTGGGAGGACTTTTGAACATATCCTTAAAAATTGAGCATGTTGGTACGTTTTATGCATTGTACATTAGGGGGTCCCGTATATGGCCTTTTTAAATAAATCTTCGAAAATGAAGTCTTAGCCCCTCAATTTGTTCAATTGGGTACCAAAGTACCCCACACAAAAATTTGTCACATGCCGCATCTCCACAAAAAACCAGCTTATTACGAAAACGCCAACATTTTTCCTGCGTCTCGTTTTCTCCAATTGAATCCAACTTTTTACACGTTTTTTGAGAAGGTCTGCTGAAGCTCTGGTGAAAATTTGAACTCTATTGGATGAGGAGAGCGGGTCAAAGAAATGTTTGAATCAACTGAAACTGAGATTTCCTGGTGAAAAACGAGCTTCAGCAGACCTTCTCAACCTTCAGTCGGACAAAACGAGACGCAGGAAAAATGTTGGCGTTTTCGTAATAAGCTGGCCTTTTTGTGGTTTTAATATTATCAACTTAGGTGGAGATGCGGCGTGTGTTAGCGTTGTCCGAGGGTGACCAATTTTTTTGTGGGGTACCTTGGTACCTAATGGAACAAAATGAGGGGGTAAAAACTTCAAATAACAAAAGTCGTAGAATAAGGGACACCCTATTGTACATACAATAAACGAATTAGTCGTTAGTACATAGTGGTTTTCTTTGAGACTGGCCTATACCTGGGTGGGGAGGAATTGAATAAGGGAAGGATTGCACAGGGGAGGAATTGAGTAACCGGGAGGAAAGGCAATCAGTTTGGCAGGGAGGAATCGCCATTCTTTTTGGAGGTCGGGGAGGAATTGCCGGTTCCCGATAATGATAAGAGTCCCCTCCAGTCGAGCCCTTTCCTTGCTCAATCCGTTGTAGAACTAGCCTGTACCAACCACAATTTTTTCATCATTGCGAAACTCATTGTGATAAATTTTATGATGCAAATGTCACTGTTCAAAATCCTGAATGAGCGACCGAACCCGGAGGACAACATTTGTCCCAACGCAGAAAAACCTACACTGCAATAGAATTTAAAAAAAAAAAAAAATTCTTTGAAAATGGAGGATTCTTGATGAAGGCTGAAGGCCATGAATCTTTAGGATGTAACCATTATTCGAGTTACGACTAAATCAGGTCTTCAGCTGAAGTATTTGGTAGATAAATACCTCGTCGTTTCAGGCGGGCTCAAAATGTTGCCAGGTCATATTGACAGTTATGGGTTTTGGCAGATGAGAGTTGAGACTCCTCAAGCAGTTTATCTCTCCAAGAATGCAAATAGCGTCGAAGGCAGAACTAGCGTTACGACAGGAGGAAACTGTAGTGGCCTATAATAAAATGGTCGGCCAACCTCTGCCAGGGCCTTGGAGACAAGACCGGTTCTTGCTTGGGTGTGCAATCTGTCCCTCTGACCCCGACGGAGCGAAGCTGACCTTTTCCTTGAACTCCACTATTTTTGTAGATGGTAAGCGAACTTGGCGGAACGTGCTTCCCATGCGTTTCCCAAGACGATATTATTCCTTATGGAACGACAACAAACTGAACATATTCACACACATACCAAGCTTATTTCCCCTGAAATAAGAGTAAAATGAGTCATTCTTAAGTCCTGTTCTATGCGATATTCCATTGCCACAAACTGGCCACATTAGCTTGATGCTCCAAATGGGCGGTCAGGAACTGGCGGGTTCCGAGTGGCTTTCTAAACAGGAACTGACCTCGAGAGTGAAAGTTAACCAATTACGTGGTGTCATGAAGGGAGATATTCAAGGCCAAACCGTCGTTTCTGTACAAATCTTAGTTTTTCGATCGCGTGAAATTTCAACGATGTGAGGGATTGTCGAATTATTACTTTTGAAATTGTGATTATTATTGTAAAGAAATTCACCAAGAAACAGTCCAAACAAGATCGTCGCTGCAATATTGGATGAAATGGTATGGAGGCCTCGTTTCTGTACAAATCCTTCTTTTCCTATTAGCGTGAATTCAAATATCTATGATAGCTGATGTAGCTTGCAGCAAGCCATAATATTCGTTCCCGTACATATCGCTCATATCCTAGCAGAGGGGTACAAGTCCAAAAATGTGATTTTCGGGAAATCGCTTTCAAAGTTTTACACTCAAACAAATAGCTATATCTCCATGACAACACGTTTAATGTTAATGATATTTGGGGGAAATGTTCCCGTGCTAATGCTTCTACAGCTCATGGACCGAAATTATTCTTTTCGCTAGTGAGGAAGGAGTGGGGGGAATATTTTTGTCAAATATCTTCGATTTTTGGTGTTGTTCCCTTTTTTCATGGACAATATTTCTTTATTTCAGAGATGTCACTTTTTTTTCATGGACGAATTTTATTCGTTCCCAAATTATTAATTTGGTTTTAAATGAGAATAATCATAACTTGAGGTGTATAAAACGAGAATTTATTAGATTGGGAGGTGTCGGAAATCTCAGTTTTTCGATCGCGTGGAATTGTCGAAATATTACTATTGAAATTGTGATTATTATTGAAAAGCAATTCATCAAGAAACTTAGTCCAAACAAGATCGTCGCTGCAATATTGGATGAAATGGTGTGGAGGCCTCGTTTCTGTACAAATCCTTTCTTATTAGCGTGAATTCAAATATCTGTGATAGCTGATGTAGCTTGCAGCAAGCCATAATATTCGTTCCATTACAAATCCAGCTTTTCAATTAGAATGATTTCAAATGTCTCTAAGGCCTATCCTTCGTTTCTGTACAAATCCTACTTTCCAGTAGAAATCCAATCTTTCAGTTAGAATGATTTCAAATGTCTCTAAGGCCTAACATTCGTTTCTGTACAAATCCTACTTTCCAGTAGAAATCCAATCTTTCAGTTAGAATGATTTCAAATGTCTCTAAGGTCTAACACTCGTTTCTGTACAAATCCTACTTTCCAGTAGAAAAAAATCAAACTATTCAATTAGGTTGATTTCTAATATGTCTGACTCTGTTATAGCTTGCAGCAAGACCTATTTTTCTTCTCTGTATAAATCCTACCTTTTAGGACAAATGCAACTTTTCAATTTGGATGATTTCAAGTGTCTCTGGCAGGAGTGTTGTAATTTGCAGCATATATTCAAACTTTACCGGACAATCTGGTAAATCTTTTTGACAAAATTCTGTTCAGCAAAAGAGACCATCGTGAACAGAGCAAAGTCCCGAGCCAAACTTCGTTTCCGTAAAAGTTATGTTTTTTCAAATTTGGCAAAGATGAAGCTCTTGTGATTTGCAAGTTATTGAAATTGCATTCCTGACAGTCTACCAATCTTCAGTTCTCCTATAGTACTCATCATTACTTCACCAAGACCACGATGTTTCTTTTGAGCTGTAGAAATTGTCCATTAGAATACCCGTAATCTCCTCAAAAAGCTCAAAAAAACACGTTTCTCGATACTGATGTTGTACTTTATCATTGATTCAGGTTGTCGACTCCGCAGTCTCCAACAACCAAAAACGAGCTGTCGAGGATAATCGCCCATCTCTTGTTATTGTGCTGATGACTAGTCGTTGGACACGTGAGCACTTATCGTCTCACGCTAATTGCGGCTATTATGTTGGAAAACAGGTTGTTTTCGGAAACTTTTCGAAAAATCATCTCGATTTTCGGGTACACAAATCGCTCACCTACTTTCCGGCTATTTGTATCCTGGCGCTAATTGCATCAGTCATTCGAGTCGTGTCATTCACTAGACGGCTCACGGAGTTTTGAAAAATACGAGGAACCTAGGGTGTATTCTTCAGTTAAAATGGCCGATAATTTTTACTATTTATTATTTTCATCAACGAAATAAATTGTAATTTTCACACTTACAATGCTGATTATTGTGCTGTGTGTCCAGATGTGTATGTACGATTTTGATTGAATCCAAAAAAGAGAGGAAGGAGGTCTCTCCGTTTCGTGGGAGCACTTCAAAAATTTCGATAGCAATCTGCAAGACAACCATAAATTGGCTCTGAGCTAGAAAGGCTCCCAGCTGGATGGATGTGGCTCTGCCTTGAACGGCAATACCTGGACAGTACCTCTGCTGCAAACCAAGCAGCCCCACAGAAGCACCTTATGATAGGGCAGCAGAGGTCCTCCCGGCTGCCTTCAACCCGTTCGGAGTTCCCTGTGAGGGTGTTTTCCACAAAAAGTAGGAAGTATTCAGAAGAATATTGGCAGCACCACTCGCGTCTCCTCTCTCATAACCTGGGATGGACTTGGGTCTAAACGAGTTGTCCCTCATTAGTGCTGTTTCTTCTCGCTTCTCAGTACTAAGGTGAAAGTTCAGGAGCTTAAGGCTGGAGGACTCCCCTGGCTCACCTTCATTACTTTGATGGAAATCACAGTGTATGTACGATTTTGATTGAATCCAAAATAGAGAGGAAGGAGATCTCTCCGTTTCGTGGGGGCACTTCAAAAATTTCGATAGCAATCTGCAAAACAACCATAAATTGGCTCTGAGCTGGAAAAGACTCCCAGCTGGATGGATGTGGCACTGCCTTGAACTGCAATACCTGTACAGTACCTTTGCTGCAAACCAAGCAGCCCCACAGAAGCACCCTATGATAGGGCAGCAGAGGACCTCCGCGCAGCCTTCAACCAGCTCGAAGTTTCCTGTGAGGGAGTTTTCCACAAAAAGTAGGAAGTATTCAGAAGAATATTGGCAGCACCACTCGCGCCTCCTCTCTCATATCCTGGGATGGACTTGGGTCTAAACGAGTTGTCCCTCATTAGTGCTGTTTCTTCTCGCTTCTCAGTACTAAGGGGAAAGTTCAAGAGCTTAAGGCTGGAGGACTGCCCTGGCTCACCTTCATTACTTTGATGGAAATCACAGTATATGTACGATTTTGATTGAATCCAAAAAAGAGAGGAAGGAGGTCTCTCCGTTTCGTGGGATCACTTCAAAAATTTCGTTAGCAATGTGCAAGACAACCATGTATGGCTCTGAGCTGGAAAGGCTCCCAGCTGGATGGATGTGGCACTGCCTTGAACAGCAATACCTGGACAGTACCTCTGCTGCAAATTAAGCTGCCCCACAGAAGCACCTTATGATAGGGCAGCAGAGGTCCTGGCTGCCTTCAACCAGCTCGTAATTCCTGTGAGGTTGATTTTTGCACTAAAAGTAGGAAGTATTCAGAAGAATATTAGCAGCACCACTCGCGTCTCCTCTCTCATAACCTGGGATGGACTTGGGTCTAAACGAGTTGTCCCTCATTAGTGTTGTTTCTTCTCGCTTCTCAGTACTAAGGGTTCAAGAGCTTAAGGCTGGAGGACTACCCTGGCTCACCTTCATTACTTTGATGGAAATCACAGTATACGTACGATTTTGATTGAATCCAAAAAAGAGAGGAAAGAGGTCTCTCCGTTTCGTGGGAGCACTTCAAAAATTTCGATAGCAATCTGCAAGACAACCATGTATGGCTCTGAGCTGGAAAGGCTCCCAGCTGGATGGATGTGGCACTGCCTTGAACTGCAATACCTGGACGGTACCTCTGCTGCTAACCAAGCAGCCCCACAGAAGCACCCTATGATAGGGCAGCACATGTCCTCCTGGCTGCCTTCAACCCGCTCGTAGTTTCCTGTGAGGGTATTTTCCACATAAAGTAGGAAGTATTCAGAAGAATACTGGCAGCACCACTCGCGCCTCCTCTCACATATCCTGGGATGGGTTATGGTCTAAACCAGTTGTCCCTCATTATTGCTGTTTCTTCTCGCTTACTCAGTACTAAGGTGAAAGTTCAAGAGCTTAAGGCTGGAGGACTCCCCTGGCTCACCTACATTACTATGATGGAAATCACAGTATATGTACGATCTTGATTGAATCCAAAAAAGAGAGGAAGGAGGTCTTTCCGTTTCGTGGGAACACTTCAAAAATTTCGTTAGCAATCTGCAAGACAACCTTAAATTGGCTCTGAGCTGGAAAAGGCTCCCAGCTGGATGGATGAGGCACTGCCTTGAACTGAAATACCTGGACAGTACCTACCTCTGCTGCAAAACCAAGCAGCCGCACAGAAGCACCCTATGATAGGGCAACAGAGGTCCTCCTGGCTGCCTTCAACCAGCTCGTAGTTTCCTGTGAGGGTATTTTCCACAAAAAGTAGGAAGTATTCAGAAGAATATTGGCAGCATCACTCGCGCCTCCTCTCTCATATCCTGGGATGGATTTGGGTCTAAACGAGTTGTCCCTCATTAGTGCTGTTTCTTCTCGCTTACTCAGTACTAAGGAGAAAGTTCAAGAGCTTAAGGCAGGAGCACTGCCCTGGCTCACCTTCATTACTTTGATGGAAATCACAGTATACGTACGATTTTGATTGAATCCAAAAAAGAGAGGAAGGAGGTCTCTCCGTTTCGTGGGAACACTACAAAAATTTCGATAGCAATCTGCAAGACAACCTTAAATTGGCTCTGAGCTGGAAAAGGCTCCCAGCTGGATGGATGTGGCACTGCCTTGAACTGCAATACCTGGACAGTACCTCTGCTGCAAACCAAGCAGCCCCACAGAAGCACTCTATGATAGGGCAGCACATGTCCTCCTGGCTGCCTTCAACCCGCTCGTAGTTTCCTGTGAAGGTGTTTTCCACAAAAAGTAGGAAGTATTCAGAAGAATATTGGCAGCACCACTCGCGCCTCCTCTCTCATATCCTGGGATGGATTTGGGTCTAAACGAGTTGTTCCTCATTAGTGCTGTTTCTTCTCGCTTCTCAGTACTAAGGGGTAAGTTCAAGAGCTTAAGGCAGGAGCACTGCCCTGGCTCACCTTCATTACTTTGATGGAAATCACAGTATACGTACGATTTTGATTGAATCCAAAAAAGAGAGGAAGGAGGTCTCTCCGTTTCGTGGGAACACTACAAAAATTTCGATAGCAATCTGCAAGACAACCTTAAATTGGCTCTGAGCTGGAAAAGGCTCCCAGCTGGATGGATGAGGCACTGCCTTGAACTGAAATACCTGGACAGTACCTCTGCTGCAAACCAAGCAGCCCCACAGAAGCACCCTATGATAGGGCAGCAGAGGTCCTCCTGGCTCCCTTCAACCCGCTCGTAGTTTCCATAAAAAGTAGGAAGTATTCAGAAGAATACTGGCAGCATCACTCGCGCCTCCTCTCTCATATCCTGGGATGGGTTATGGTCTAAACCAGTTGTCCCTCATTAGTGCTGTTTCTTCTCGCTTACTCAGTACTAAGGGGAAAGTTCAAGAGCTTAAGGCTTGGCTCATTACTATGATGGAAATCACAGGCTATAGAAGAAAAGTGGAATTAAGAGCCAGTTTAAATGATAGTATAATGTATATAAAGATTTTAAAAACAAATGAGGTTAGATAATGTAATCTTATATAATTGCACTTCACCGATTTGAAATCAGTTACACCTTCTGAGCACAAATTGACGAGCGTTGATGTGTTTTTTTTTCTTCGTTTTAATCGTTCTCACGCGGGACTGGTGTTCGCAGAGAGAAGGAACCGAGAAACCGACCAATTACTACTGCGTGACTTGCGTCCATGTTAGGCGTTAGGTAGCGGGAAATATAATGTGGGAACCATCTTGTCTATCGAACACCGACTCTATAAGTACATTATTTTCGTACCGCTCAAGGGTAGGTATTTACAAACACGTTTTCTTCATTGTTGAATCCTGAGAGTAGAAGTAGTTTGGAAATTCACAAGGCCGAGAATATGTGTATCTAAATATCAGATACATTCTGAAATAAAACCTGCAAATCACTACTTGAATTCTTACTTCTGCAGTCATATTCTTCAGATATGTTTCTATCTGCCATCACACTTTGTGTAACTTCATATTGTACCTGAATATGAATCTTAATTCGTTTGTTTCATCAAATTTTCGATGAAAATTAGCTCTAATGGCCTCAAACCTTTTAGGATGGAAATTTTTCAAAATGTTCTTCGAAATTTATGGAAAATTCTAAAATGATTGTTGATCAAAATTTTTTGTGTTTTTATGTCTAACATAAGCTGGGAAGTAGCTAGAAAGTCGAAAATGAAGTCAAAATGTCCATAATTTCTTGGCCTCCTCCTATACGTAGTACATATTTTACCAAATAATGCACTTATGGTGGTGTCTCGATCAGACCCACATGTTCACTAGTAACGGTCGAGACTAGATGCGCCAGCCTCTGTTCGTATTCCTCGTCTATTTCGGGAGGCCTTCTCGATTTACCAAAAGGAACCAATTCAAGTCCACATCTCAGTCTTGATAACTCCATACTTTGATGTTTATGAGATAAGTGATCCATCCCACTTATCAAATCCACATCTTTTAACGGTTTCGGGCCGGTTAGATCTACCCTCACCCTGACCCTGATTATCTCCATCTCATTTCTCCATTTGAATAAATTCTAAAAGCAAGTTCAATTTAGTTTTACAAATAATCAATTTACTAAATTAACTCTTTACACGTAATCACTAATAGTCTTAACAGTAATAATAAAAAATTATTCGATGCCCAAATTTTTGGACAACTTAAAGAGTCAAATTTTCAACAACAAAGAGGTCAAAAAACACGAGTCGAAATTACCGTATTTTAATGATAATAATTATGTGGTGTATATTCAGAATCAAAATAAAAATTAAAATTGAGAATTCATCCGGCCAATCCGAAATTCAAAGTGCCCCAGAGGTGAGTACAGTCTAGTCTAGGGAGGGTTCAGCTCCAAGCTAGGATTTGAATAAGTTCCCAAAAGTTCTTTGAAAATTCACCTATTCACCACAAATTATTTTGACATGAAGCTATTGTAAGTAAATATTATCATCTCCATACAATGCTTCAAATGGGTTATGACTTATGTACTTATGTCTTTGTTCAAAGTCATTTTCAAAGAAAATTATAACTGTTATTTTTGTTACAGGTAAGCGCAAGCATCGACTCCACCTTACCAGTAAGTCTTTCCTGTAGTATATTTTTTCAAAACACTCATCTCTCCATTTGTATGGCCTCTATTGTACCTCTAAAAAATACTAAAATTACAAATTATTAGTCCTGTTAAGAATTTAAGAAACAGTTAAAAAGAAGAAGTAGGAAAATTGACCCTCAGTTTACCTAGCTCATAACTTGGAATAATTCAATGATTTTCACGATCATGTTTATGACAGTTTTCAGTTTTGAAACATCAACACCATTGAAAGGATGAAATGAAATGAAATTTTTTAATAAATGCCCTGTGACTGTCCTTTACTCAGGAGTGAGTTGAAAATTTGTATTTTTCCTCATAATTTCAAAGTATGTGTTGTAATAAACTCCCAAGTTTATTAATTAATATTTTAAAATTATTATCGAGCTGGGAGGATATCAATATTCATAAAACACGTCAAGGTTAACTGTCTTTATTTGAAGATCATTTATTGGTCGCTGATTCTCAGCTGATGTCATCTTGGATGTTAC
Organism: Apolygus lucorum; assembly: GCA_009739505.2. Taxonomy (NCBI): domain Eukaryota; kingdom Metazoa; phylum Arthropoda; class Insecta; order Hemiptera; family Miridae; genus Apolygus; species Apolygus lucorum. The sequence goes on along the minus strand of CM019173.2, from coordinate 5,962,736 downwards.
AATATGATATGTTAATTTGACTATAATTTTATTTGCATACATTACGTGGTGTTAAATTTTGGCAACGTGTATTCATATTTATAAATAAGAGAAAAAATGTGACTCACTAAGGAATAAATCTGGAAACCATCGTCTTCAAGCTTCATAACGAGACTGTCGACTGTCTTGTAATGAAGAATAACGGTTCCTCGAGGGGAAACTGGGTAGTTTTCGAAAAAAATAGGTTTTCGATCAGCTCGTTTTTATGGGCAATAACTCTGTTTTTTTTCCTCGTTTTTACGTCCTCGTCGGGATTTGTAAGTTAAATGCACCGTGTGAGATGCAATTCGCTCGTGTTGCCGGTGGAGAAAGCTGTCGAAAGTCGGGCAGTAAAATAAGACCGAGAGAACGCAAACGGAAAACATGGAGTTCCTTTCGAAATAGCTGTAAATCACGGGATCCATATTGGTTTTGCGAATTCCCATCCTTCGACTCGGTGATGTCGCGTTTTTTTCAAATAAGGTTTAGTTTGAGAAAGTTCGATTTCCGTGCGTCAAGTTCTCATTTCCCCTCAAATGTGTGGCTTTACGTTTCCCGATGAGTATGTTCCACAAAATAATAACCGCTTCTGAAAGTGCGACCAAATCGGATCGAAAAACGTGAGAACTTCGAATTCCTTGCCAGAGAGGTCGCTAGTGAGGGCTTTCCAAAACGCTACCTACATGAATCCGATGGATCAATGGACTGTGGATTATAGCAAATAAGCTTACAATAAACTCTTCAAAATCCGTTTTTTATGAATATTTCGAGAAAAGGTGTTCCGAATGAGGAATTTTCTATTTTTGACCGCAAAATCGGATTCAGCACCTCGAAAAAACCCCTAAGGCAAACTTTCAGCCCGAACTTGCTAATTTACCAATAAGCAAAACAGTGTAGAAAATACGAATGTTTAAAAAAACCGGGAAAATTATCCCGTCATCCCGGAATAGTTCATTTATGGCCGCTTGAAGCGCTGAGATCGAGAAATCTATAGTCCCCAGATGCAAAATTTCACGAAAAAGTAAAGTTCGAAATCGAAAAACTGAAGAAAAAAAAAATAGAAAAAGCAAGCTGGGGAAAATTAGGTTTACTTTGTTTTGGTTGATAACTTTTCTCTTAGAAAACACGATTTTGTCGTCCCAATGGGCAACACTGGGAGGAGACGACGATCCGAACAGCCCAATCAGCGAGCGTTCCCGCTTCACGTCCGTTTTCTCGGTTAGTTTTGAAATCAAAAATTTTGATTGTCTCCCAAAAATAACAGGAGACTTATTTTCCGAAATCAGCCCGATTTTCATCTATCCCACACCATTAACTATTCAGGAAAAATGCAAACAGAAGTCGGTGAAATCCCTCATTACCTGATGGGGCATACCAGTTCATGTCTACCCTGCAACTGTCCATCATTGGCACGAGTGGATTAACTGCGTGGCGTCTTCGGCTACGGGATACTTCTGAACGCATTCGATCTTTGACGGCTCCATCCATAGACCTTCTTCAGACACGATGAGTGTCCAAAGTATCAAACCTGCGTGCTCAGGAAGGTGCACTTGGCAAGGTTAAGCTTCAATGTGGCGTGGTTCAGTCTTTCCAGGACCTGCCGTAACCGCACCACGTGAGTCTCCACATCTGGCCCAAAAACAACGATGTCATCGAGGTATACGAGACAGAATGAGCCCACAAGTCCCTCCAGGACGCAGTTCATCAGTCGTTTGAAAGTTGCTGGTGCATTTTCAAGTCCAAAGGCCATCTTACGGCATTGGAACGTCCGGCCCAGTCCTCGGGTGCTATCGCTATCTGGTGATAGCTTGCCGTGAGATCCAATGTGGTGAAGAATCGGCTACCCCCGAGAGAGACAAGGGTCTCGGTAAGATTTGTCGGGGGGGCATGCTTCGCTCTTTGTGGCGTGATTCAAAGCCCGGAAATCTAAACAAAACTGATGCTTATGGCTTTGTCCGGTTGGGGTCTTTTTCTTCACGAGTGCTACCGGTGCTCCCCAGGGGCTGGTTGAAGGTTCGATCACTTGCGTTTCCAGCATCTGATTGATCTGCTCTTCTATGATCGGGCGAATTCCTTGCCAGAGAGATTGCAAGTGAGGGCTTTCCAAAACGCTGCTACCTACATGAATCCGATGGATCTAAGAATTATTGGACTGTGGATTATATCAAATAAGCTTACAATAAACTCTTCAAAATCCGTTTTTTACGAATATTTCGAGAAAAGGTGTTCCGAATTACCTGATGGAGGAGGCATTGAAAATGCATACCTGTTCATGTCTACCCTGTAACTGTACATCATTGGCACGAGTGAATGAACTTTTGTACCTTAGAGTGATAATGGACTGCCACATGAAATGTGACTTTCACTGTGTTGAATGTCTATCGAAAACCACAAGTAGAAACATTTATCAAGTATTATTTGAATCAATTATGCAAGAATCAATTATAATATGGGGCGGTACATTTAACCCTAATTGGACCATGGTGTCACTAGTGACACCAACAACATCTCAGGAACTCCACGGCTGTCCCAAGGTGTCACTGGAGTAACAGAAATTTAATAGCAATTTTCAATTTGATGGACAGCAGAATTTTTTGTCGGCTACAGGAAGTCTCAAAATTGAGACAAAAATTTCCATAGAAATCGATGACACCTTAGGACAGCTCTGGAATTCCTAAGATGTTTTCGGCGACACTGGTGACACCGTGGTCCAATTAGGGTTAAGTACCTAATAGAAAAAATATTTAAAATCCAAAAATGACCCAGAAGGTTCTCTTTACCAAATGTTATGCCACCGAGGATCTCTTCAGGGAAGTAAATTTTGCTACAATTCAACAACTCTCTGTAAAAAAAAAAAAAAAAAAAAATTGTCGATGTAAGAAAGCGCACTAATCAATCGTACCGGTTAAAACTACCAAAAGTAAAAAACAAATTTGTTCAAATGACCACCAAATATAAGGGTATGAAAATAATAAATAAAAAGTTTGCTATTATAAATGAGAAAACCTTCAATAAGGAGATAGATAATTTGATACGATATAATTTGATGAATTTGGACTATCTCGTCTAATCCCAAACAGCAGAAGAAAAAAGTGTACAACAATTTTAATTATTTTAATAAAATGTATTGACGTAACGTAAATAACAAATTCCGTGCGGGGCCACAGTTTACTAAACTGTCCAAAGTCATCAATGTGAAAATATAAATCATAAAATTTTCTTTTCTTTTATTCTTATTAGACTAAGATTTAGAAGTTCAAGATGTCATGCCCTGTTTTTTGTAAAGAAGACAAAAATAAATTAATTAAAACAAATAAAAACATTGTGAAACTGTCCAAAAGACTGATTATTCTAAAATATATCAAGTTTTTGCTGATATATGCCTCAAGTCAAGATTTCATATCTCAGAAGCTTTTTGTCACGAGGTTCGTAATGCTGGGAGGTCCTTAGATTGACAAGGTTCCATTTGCTAGTTACCTTCGTTTGACGAAGGACCAATCTTGGTTGGACTAGATTTCGACGAGGTCCTTGGATGGATCTTGATTCGTCAAGGTTCCTGTTGCTGACTGGATCCTTTATTGATGAGGTTCCAACTTCAACTACCTACCTTCGTTTTACTCAGGTAGAACAACTGCTCCTGTTTCGACCAGGCATGATCTCGTTCTGTCTAGGTTTCTTGGACAGCTTGTACCCTGTATTAAGGTTCCATCTGCTCATTCGATCTGGGTTTGATGACGTTCTCATAAAAGTATGGGAGTACCTTGAGGTTTGAGAAAGTTGTACGTGCAGGTTCTGTTCTGATAATCCAGTGATATTTGATTTTTGGGTGGTTTTGAAAAAAATTGATCATTCTACACATTGTAAAATCAAATCTGCAAGACATAATAGCATATTTATTGTTGTGATCTCCACCTATCAAGTATATTTTGTAATAAACTGCCAGGTGTGCGCTACTTCATCTAGAGCCACGTGTACCTATAATGGCGGTAAAGTCAACCACCCTCCATCTCCCATATCCCTTCTTTGTATATCTCAGTTCCACAGGAGTATTATAAGGCATTCTTGAGATCCTTATACACCACAACTCTATCTAGTCTAAACACTGTCAACTCCTCTGCCTCATGCATTTCTCACCTTACCACCTTCAAATCGATCATAGATTAGCAACAGCATCAGAATGGAGTTTTTGGAACAAAATGGAACAAAAAACACTGTGGATAGAGAGAATGGAGTACATCATACAGCTGATCTAGGACTGCCGTCTTCCAAGTCGAAGTCAAGTTCAAGAGGTGTGGGGTTCCGATATAAGATGTGGGGGAAGAACCATGTCAATGTGATTGGTTAAGTTGCAGAAAATTGAGTTCTCGTTCTAGAATTATGGAAATTGGTAGCAAACTTTCTCCTCCCATTTAAAGGGAGTACTTGACTTCCGAAGATGCCCAAGATAAATGTTGTTCTTACATCCCACGCCATTATCTCTGATGTTCTTTATAATCTTTTCAAAAGTTGTACCTGAATTTGAAATTTTCGAAATTCATAGTGCATTTACCTAAAGAAATGCTTGCATACGAGTCTGCAACACATTGGGACATTTTCATGTCAACCACTACACAACAAGGTAATGAAGTAAGGTTGTTAGTTCATGTACCCAAACATCAAAATAAGAAAACAGTTGATTGTTCTCTACGCAACACAGTGAGTCTATTTTATTTATTTATTGGTCGCGTGAGCAAGACTTGCTTAGTTTTCGTGACGATTTTTCAGTTCATGTGCCAAAGCAAAGACATGAAAATGTCAAAATGTATACCAGACTTGTGAATGGGGAGTAAGTAAGCATGCAGCAACCCTGCGTACTACCTAATTTTTGTGACCCACCGTCGTCCGAACACCATCAACGCTGCTTATCAAAGAAAAAACACGTTATTCAAAGAGGGAGGTCAAAGGGGCATTGAAAACTTGCATTTCCCTCTGGCCAGCCCCCAACCGTGAACCGGTCTGCAGAGGGTCTGAGATTGTCCTGCCACAATGCTCCTACCTCCACCCATCACAATGTCCGGTCGTTTGTTATGCCCGAACCGGGTCATCTTTTTTCCCCTATTATGATTTTTCAGGAGACCACGCGAACTTTGTTACAGTCCAGTGACAAAAGAGACTCGCATAAAGAACTAAAAGGGGGAACCTTTTTTTTGCTCATGTGGCTCTGATTTATTTTGTGCAAGACGGGATGAATCACTTGATGGCTGTGAAATTGAAGAACACGCATGGTTCACGTTACTCCAGGAATTTGTCAATACCTTTATAGGGGTACTTTTCCTATACCACTCCTATAAGATTGTTAACTTGGAAAGAAAACTTTAAATTAGCAATAACCTCACTCCAAGAATTTCCAGAAGAGAATGAATAGGAGCATCTAGGGGAAGAAAGTGGTGGAACGGTGTCAGCGCTGCCTAGCAAAGATAAGATGAACCTTCCCGAGCTCTGGAACCTAGGTTATCTCTCTTATCAGTTAGCTTATGTGATGTAGGTATCGTGTGTTGTGTTTCTAATTCTTTCGTAAATAATAGAATGCTTTAAAAATTAATGTTGTTCACCTACGAGTACATAGACTTTCATTTCAGACTGAATGCCTTTCTTATTGACGCCTCAAACAGATTTGATTGCCTTTTTCATTGAGGGCAAATTTCTGGTTTTCTATAGATAAGCCAGGGATCTACAGACATTACCACCGATCGATAACTGAGAACTGAGGTGCATCCATCTTCCCAAAAAAGAAGAGAAGGTTCATCTAATCGTCGCTAGATAGCGCTTGGGCCGTTTCACCAATTTCTTTCCCTAGATGCTCCTAGAATGAATATTTTATTGTTTAAAATTCCTAGGTTACTAGATTGACACATTGTCAACTGGTTCAAATAATTAAATGAGTAAATTAAAAACTGAAAAATAAAAATGACTGTAGGTAGGTACCCTACAGCTACTCCCTCTCCAGCGATAACAGTCCACAGGTAACAGTTCTTACAGTTCTTCCATATTTTGTCTTGTCTTTCTTCTGTATGTATGTCTTCTGTCTTCCGTGTGTCTGTCTTCTGTTCTTCTGTCTTCTGTGTGTCTGTCTTCTGTTCTTCTGTCATCAAATAGGCTGGCTTCAAACGGTCGATTGAGATGTTCACTTTTGCTCCTTTGATTTCTAAAGTGAAAAACTTGTCTGTCTTTTGTACAATTTGAGTGGCATCTCCAAGATCTTTGAAGATGAAAGGAGTGAATTTGCTCTTGTTTTCAACGTTCAACGGCTTCAACTCCTTCGGCTATGTTGAGTTGAGGCAGTGCACCGCTCTGCAAAAAATGAAATCTACCCCTTTAAAGGTTTACTCCCCTGAATGTCCGCCGATGACGATCTCAAACTCGTCGCTCACTGCGTTGGAATCGTTCGATTTCACGCTGGTGCTATCCTCCATTAGAGCAGATGCAGTTCCTTAGCCAAGATCCAACATCTTCCAACCGATGCAGTGATGGGTCAGAGGTCTATCCTTGACTGCAATTCTAGTCGAAATGCACGCAAAATAACGTTCAGTTTAACGGATTATTAGCTGCTAGCTGGTAAAGGTAATTTCTAGGTTATCTGAAATCAATGTTTCAAACTCCGATTTGAGAAAATACTGTTATTGTGACATCAAAGCAGTCTTTCCACATATTTCCAATGTGATCACTACAGAGCAGAATCTTTGCATAAAAGATTGACTTATCTCATTTTGTGAAACTAGCTTTGATATGCTCCTTGTAGTTGGTAAATGCCATTGATTCAAACAAGCCGAGTATTGGCCAATTCACGAAATTGGGGCTTCATGAAATTCAGCTTTTCGTGATGTAGTGCGGTGCAGGTCCTGTACCATTGAAATTTGAGTGGCAATTTGAGATTCGGACACAGCTTCAGTCATTGTGCTAAAGTTTCTAGGATCTTGAATACTATATTCGACACGAGGAACAGTATACGGAGCTTGACGGAGTCACACAAGCAGACTTAAATATTTAATAGGTGTATATTGTTAATCGTTACTACAAGAGGGACATATGAGTTTTTTAATGGTGGGAGGACTGTGGGAATTCATCTGCAGAACCCTTCTATTGTGGACCAATCTCTGGGACGCTGCATTAGCCTATTGAGAGCAACATAGTATCCTACAGGCCTGATGATGGATGTGCATAACCATCAACAGGGTTCGTCAGATAGTATGGTCAATCTTCAGGGGATGATTCTACAACTAATTTGCAAAAAAATTTTCTTTAACATATATTTTTACTCAATTTAACATTCGACTTGTTTCGTGATTTCGAGCTTGTATCACTGAAACGACTGTAACTATCATAATCAAATATAAAAAAATCTCATAAAAAATGTAGATAGGGAATTTAACGCCCTTTGCTCAGATTTGAAGTTACTGATATAGTTATCGTAGTTACGTCATAAAGAGTTATAAAAAAGTTGAGTAAAAATATGCGTTAAAGGGCATTTTTTGTTGTAAATTAGTTGTAGAATCACCCCCTGTAGTAATGACCACATAATGTGATACACCCTGTATATCATCAAATATGTAGATCGACCCAATAAAACACTCTAGGAATGTCAATTGGTTGGAAATGGTGTCAACTGGTGTCGTCACTCCTTCTTTGCTGATATAGAGCTTTCAGTAAATTTATTACCTTCTTTAGGACTCGAAGGAGTTACTACTAAGAGTCAATACAAAATGAGCTTGGAGATGGCACCATAATTAGTGGAAATTTAATTTTGTTATTGAATGAAGAAAGAGAAGAATAAAAGACCAACTACCAGAAAAATTGGAAGTCAGAACAACTGAACAAATGGAGAAAAAAATATCCACAGCTTGGAGAGATAATTCAGATCTAACCTTGTATATCGTCTTTGGGTCAAGTCACCAGGTTTTCCTAACCATTCTCTGTCCAGCTCTTCTGTACGTGTGGGTTCCATGCAGATCTGTGATCCATGGTAACGATCTCACTGTTCCACCAGGAATGTATCACCCAGAAGGGCCTGATCCCCTCCATAGGATGTCACAGCGTCCTCACGCCCTCCTTCATCAATCAACCCTGATGTATATGGTGCAGGAATTACGATCTGTTTCAGGACCATAGTTTTTCTCTCCCCAACAAACGAAACTTTCGATATCTTCTGACCCTCATTCCCGTCTTGTCCGAGCAGCCAGGTGTGGGTAGGAAGGGACCTATTATTAAAACTCGCGGAGGAAGGGATCGCGGGTTCAAGGAGAGGTCAATTCCGATGGCATCGTTTCTGTACGGAGGTCAAAGGGGCAGATAACAACTTCGGAACTGACGCCGCGGATCCGTGAAACCGGTTCCAGGTTGTACTCCGGATGCTGCCCCCTCTGCGTCCACAAGCCCCACCAGGCGTCCGCCCAGCCGGCGCTGTCGAAACATCGTGAAACCCTGCGGTCATGTCTCGAATTCAAGTGACGAAAGGATCAAGGCCACTCTTATGCGAATCTGTTCGCCATTTCCCTTCTAGAATGGGCTTCTGCTACTCATAGCAGCATCCCAGTTCTGGGTCAGCTTCTCTCTCAAGTGAACTAGTAAAACATCTATGTAAACCTCTACCCTTTGCTAGCTTACGCACTGCAATTGAAGAATTTCGCATTCAAATATCCAGCTGCTCATGCTTCACTAGCATTCCTCACTCGATGCAGGAGACTAAGGGCGGAATTCAGAGTCCCTCCTCAGGGCTGAGGGCGGCCTCAAGGTGCCTTTCGAGGAAAGTTTTTACTCATCCGTATTCTGAGTGGAATGGACAGGTAATTGGAGAACGAAATGAACGAGAGTAAGCTTTCGTTTATTACGTCTTCAGGGTTATTTTACTTATGTAGTTGTCATTTATTTTTGGCATATGCTGTAGTTGTCCACACAATTTTTTCCTCATCTCTCACAATCATGTAAAGTATGCACCTACCTTTCGCTTTTTGGACCCTTTTCTTCTTGTTTAGGTTGCTTTGTTGGCTTTCTTATACACTGAGAAGTTAACTTTTAAAATAATTTGGAGTTATAATGTTATAAATTTCGTATTGTAGGCGCTATAATCATAGAACTGGGCAATGCTAGGTTCTTTAGAGCCTTAGAGCTTTTCTCGATGGTAAAGTAGTTCCCTATGCTAATGTGGACAAAATCCTTGGTATGGAAAGTCCACGTCAAAAAGAAGAAGGAAGAACTTGTACTAAAACTCCGAAAAATGTACTGGTTTATGGGTACACGCTCAAACTGTCTATCCAGAATAAGCTTACTGTACAACTAAGTCCTAAAGCCAGTCTGGACTTACGGAGAGCAGCTCTGGGGCTGTACTGTTCAATCAAATCGAAAAATCCTCCGAAGATATCAAAATACTGTGTTGAGAATATTTAATATAGTCAACGCGAAATGGATGTCGTGTCGAGAAATCTTCTGACTTGCGTCGCGACTCTTAATTCCGCCCTGAAATACGCCTTTTTTCTAGATGTCGATTTTACTTTGGTGAGTAATATGTAGGTAGTATCTAGATAGTATGTACGAGATGAAGGTACAATCGCTGAAGGTCACACATTTGCGAGAAGTACAGTCATTTCTCACTCAGAATGAAGCTTCTTCTTCACAATGAAGAATTGCTTCGAGGATGTAGCAATTTCCTCAGCAGAGCCTATATTATTCATTGAAGCTCCATATCAAGGTCATATTTATCTCTGCGGCTAGATAGGGGAGCAATAGCTAAAACTTCACTCAAGTACCCTAATTTAGCCTCCATCACCCCAAAATGATGACTCAACCGAACCTATTAAGTATTCATTCCACCCTGAGCTGTTCCAACAAGCAGCAAAATCTGCTCTTAAATAAGAAACATGAATGAGGATCAAAAGTGCTCTCTAGTGATGAATTCTAGACGAATTTTTCTACACGCTAATCTGATCAATCCTGAGAAATTTCGTCGAAACCGGATGGAAAATGTAGAAGTTATGGCTTTTACAAGGAATTCACGACAGACAGACAGACACGGATCCAAAATTGTTCAGAAAGGTCTGAAACGTAAAACGCGAGTGGAAATTTCGATTTTGGAGAACTTTTTTTTCAACCTTGAAAAGTGAAAACAAAGCTTCCGCTACCTTGGTAGACTCGGAAGCAAAGTTGATTTTTCGATCGATTAATCCCACATAAAGTGGCGGAATAAAAGCGAATATTTTTTTGCCGTTTTTAAGGTGAAATGCCCTAACTATTGTGTGATGGCCTTCAAAAACAAATATAATTGATAGATGATGTTTGTGAAGGTGAACCACCTCAAGCAGTTCAATTAATAGGTGTAAAAAATCAGCTGAAACACTAGAAAACACCTCACACCCTGACCAGCTATGTGAATATTTGAATGGGAAAAGCCTCAAGATTTCCGGATAATTGCTCAAATTGCTTCAAGGTAAAACGCCTTATTATCTAGTTAACCCTAATTGGACCATGGTAACACTAGTGTCGTCAAAAACATCTTAGGAACACCACATATAAACCAAAGTGTCACCGGAATACCCAACATTAAATTGCAATTTTAAATTGAATAGACAGCAGAATTTTTGGTCTCATAATAGAGTAATGAAAAAAATTTCCAAGGAAATCGAATAAAAAATATTCAAAATAAATGTTTGTCATAAGTAACATTAGTTTTGACTATCTAATAACTTACAAAAAAAAGTTTCAAAAAATTCAACTCTGTTCATCAACTTTAAATTGCAATTTAAATTCTAGTTAATCTGGTTACACCTCGGGAAAGCTGTGGGATTTCCAAGATGTTTTCAGTGACACTAGTGACACCAAGGTCCATTTAGGGTTAAGGCGTTTCACCTTCAGGTTCTAGTCAAGAAAACAAAACTTTGAGGCGGTTTTAACCCAAAGTTAAGACGTTTCTCCTTTTTACAAAACAAAAAATTATGCGTGTCTCCTTGAAAATCACATTTTTTGAAAATTTGGGTTTGAATTACTCCTACTTTAAGATTGAATTTTGAAATTTGAAAATTTTGAAAATCTCATTTTGTAAATATTGAAGTAGGCGTTTTTCCTTCCAATGGCAGTGTTATTCCACCACTTCAATTCTTCATCCTCATCGATTCTGATATTACCTATATCTGATGCAGGGCGCGCTTGCGCAGAGGATATTGGTCCAGCAGCTCAGTGTGGGTGGAATCGTAACCAATAGACAGCGGCTGCATTCTTAATCCCGATTTTGAATTCTTCATTTGGGTCTTCAGACTTCAAATAAGATGCCCATGCACCTGATTTGTTGGTAATTGCATTTCCTTAGTAGACGAATCAACTCCCCACGTTGGACTCTTCAGCGTACCTTTAGTACACCTATTCACCACGAAATCACCTGAGTTTTTACAATAATTCTTGTTTCAAGTTCACAAAAGACTTCATTCCCCATAACCGTTTTTGCTCGTCTGTTTCAATACCCGTCCGAAACAGTGATGTGCAGTATTTCAAGAGGAAACCTTTATTGCTCAGCCCCAGAAACTCTCCGTGTTTCTCTCGAAAATCGGGATTTACTACCCCGTCGAATGCTGTTGTGAAAGATCGCTTCCCCTCCTCGTCCTGTTGGGGCCATAACGACCAAAGCGCTCGAGATAGTCTTTTGAACGTTGGAGATTTTACGGTTCATTTTATACCTCCGAAATCACCGTCCTCTTCCTTTCAAGCTGCGCCTAAGATTCCATTTTATGTCAGTCTCGTGGGGCAGGTGTTCAACTCGAGAGTTTCGTTTTCGTTATTTGGTTTTTAGTAACATTCTCGGGGAAATTGAATTTTGGGTCAAAATGGGAAAACCCCGTTTTTTGAGGAAATCATATTTTTCAATATCAAAATTCATCGGACATCCTACTTGTTGAAAAGTCCCAGGAAACACCTAACCACCTTATCGAGTTCGGTTAATCTGGTTGATGTCTTGCAAACTGCTCGAATGATCTCTGTAATCTACAGGTTTCTTTGTCGTATTTGGTTTCTGCACTTTCTCATCACGTGCAATGACTCGCATTGCTGTCATGTCTGAGCTCTTTGTGCTTCAGCTATCAACTTTTTAAAACGCCCGCTCCAATTACAACGGCTCCGCGCGGTTTATAGTCTGTCCAAGTTGGGAATCGTGAGGTCGGCAATATTCACTTTATGAAGAATCCAGCGGAGACCTTTACGTTGGAGCTGCCACGGTGCGCAGGCCTTGATTATCCCTGTTTCCTAATCCAATTATCGCCTTCTGTCGTAGTATTTACGAGTAATTGTCTCTCTGACATTCCTTGTAAAGCGAATTCGCTTTCTGGGCACCGCAGATTATGGCATTGTGGTATCTACGTCCTTGGCAGAGATAGGACATGTTGCCTCTTATAGCCATTAAAAGAAATCTTTTACTGTTATGACCGAAATCTGTCACCTACATTCATTAATGGAATGGGTAGCCAATCTAGGTTTGATTCCACGAGGTCTTGACTCCACCTGGGTTTTACATGGGAGTTGCACCGAGTTCCCTGAGTCTCAAAATTGCAGCAGAATGAAGTAAACAACCATTTCAGGTTGATTTTCCGTCACCAGATCAAAATTGGTACCTACTGATATTAGTCGTAGCTGGAACGGGTTAACGTCGATACGAATTCGATTTCTGAGCTCCACGTTGCTTTCAGAGTAGTAGATTCACCTCCCTTGGCAGAGGTAGGTTGCCGTTTATAGCCATTTCTCCTTCTTTCATGTCCAAAATCCGTCGCCTACATTCACTAGCCAACCTGAGCTTGATTCCACTAGATCCTGACTCCACCCTTAACTGGGTTTTATTAGACAACTTCACCTGATGTCAAAATTGCATCAGAAGTAGAGTAAATAAACCACCATTACAGGTTGAATTTTCGTCAGACTGCCATTCCAAACGGAAAATCAAAATTGGTTCTGATATTAGTTAGTCTGTAGGAGTTATAGTCTCTCAAGCACACATTGTTAAGGGAATTCGCTTTCTGGGCACCACAGATTATGGCATTGCGGTATCTACGGGCTTGGCAGAGATAGGACATGTTGCCTCTTAAAGCCATTTCTTTTACTGTTATGACCGAAATCTGTCGCCTACGTTCATTAATGGAATGGGTAACTTCTAGGTTTGATTCCACAAGGTCTTGACTCCACCTGGGTTTTACATGGGAATTTCACAGAGTTCCCGGAGTCTCAAATTTGCAGCAGAATGGAGTAAACAACCATTTCGGGTTGATTTTCCGTCATCAGCTGTCTTCCGAAGGAGAGATCAAAATTGGGACTGATATTAGTCGTAGCTGGAACGGGTTAACGTCGATACGAATTCGATTTCTGAGCTCCGCATTGTTTACAGAGTAGTAGATTCCCTCCATTGGCAGAGGTAAGTTGCCGTTTATAGCCATTTCTCCTTCTTTCATGTCCAAAATCCGTCACCTACATTCACTAGCCAACCTAGGCTTGATTCCACTAGATCCTGACTCCAGTCTTAACTGGGTTTTACTAGACAACTGCACCGAGTACCTGATGTCAAAATTGCATCAGAAGTAGAGTAAAAAGTAAATAAACCACCATTAAAATTGGTTCTGATATTTGTTAGTATGTAGGAGTTATAGTCTTTCAAGCATCCCTTGTAAAGCAAATTCGCTTTCAGGGCACCACAGATTATGCCATGGCTGGTATCTACAGCCAGGACAAAGCACAGAGGACATGTTGCCTCTTATACCTGTTTCTGCTACTCTTAAGTCAGAAATCCGTCGCCTACATTCATTGTTGGAATAGGTAGGAAATCTGGGCACTACATTTCCTTATTTGACCGAGGAAAAAAATTCAAATTTTTCAACGCATACCCTCTGAATCCTTTCTACATGAATTATTTTCTTGATAGGACATCGTTAACCCGTGTCGAATAGACTTTGAACTCGCCATATGGGAAACATTATTGAAAACGCCTAAATTATTATCCCGGTGGAGGTTTTGGAAAGAAAAATAAGAAACAAAGGTTAGAATGTTGATGGGAATTATTGATGATTTAAAAACATTTCCTTTTACGTCCACTGATTGGGAATGAGGTCTACTGAAATAAACTCCTCCTTTGCTAAGCACAGGTTGTTGGGAATTTCATGTTCTTATTTTCTTTTTCCTTTAATAAGGGTCTTCATTAATGTTTATAAACAAAAAAAATATTCGTTTTTGGAGCTACGTAAGTCTTCCACCATTATATCAACGTGATCTGAACTCGAAGTTGGAGAGACATCGGCGTTATGGGCGATCATTCCACGAGAACATCCATTTTGTCAAAGCAGGATCGCTAGCGTCGCAACCCCTCAACTCTGTGATTGTTGGAGGGAAAGAACATGAGCTGTTTTTTTCCCATGATTATTTTCTGGTGTCAAGTAGGTCAAGTAGATTCGGAGGGTTTGGGTTAAGAAATGATAAACCAAAATTGAAGTCGAAAAATAAGGAACACCCTACTGGGCACCTCTTGATTCCACTTGGTCGTGACTCCAGCCTTGAGTGAGTACTCACAGTCTCAATTTGCAGCAGAAAAATTAGTTCGATTTAGGTGCTTCACTCTCTCTTTTGGCAAAATTACGTTGAAAACTACAAAATGAGGTCACAATGTCCAATTAATGTTTTGGGACGAGTAGGTGGTGCACAATGTAGGTTCAAGTAGCGATTACGATCTTTTCTCTCAGCTCGCGGTCTAAAAAAAACAAACAAGTTGAACCTCGTCTGTCAATTCGGTCGGAAATGCCGTTCGATACTCCGGAGGTATCTTCCCCAGGCGGCGTTTCTGGGTAAAGGGCAAGGAAGGAGCTCCCCTCCTCTCAGGAAGGAATGATGTGCTGGAACTAATGGCCTAGCAGTCTAAACCATTCGAGTCACGATCTGAGAAGCAAGAGAGAGGCAGTAGGGGGGAAAAACCGGCTTTAGTACGACCAGAAAGGATCTCCACGTCTGTTCACCTTACGTAAGACCTACGGTGCACTCCTTCGAAGCCCAACCTTCGAGAATAACCGCAGGCTTATTCGTGCCAGCCTCCATTACGGCTTTGGAGTCACTTTATTTCGTGAGGGGGTATCTTCATCTCGTCTTTTTTTCCTCTGTGTGGATAGTGGAAGCACGTTCGACGGTCGTGAATGAATTAACCGCTGTTCACCCAGTCACGCCGAAACATTATTAGAAACCAACTTATGTACAGAATTTATAATCATTACCATTGCTCTGAATCATAAACCATTACTTAGCATGAATTCTCCTTGCACTCAGCTGACACCTTTGTAAGTTCCGGTTGAATGTGAAACGAGTTATTACGTATTCAGGATTCAAGGTTGAAACCAAAGAAAGCTCTGACAGAACTTGGAGAAACCTACCATTTGGCAGGGCTTTCTTCCCGCAGGCTGCTCGAGTGATCTCTGTTTTCCTCAATATCGTGGTATCGATCCTCTAGCTTCAAGGTTGACAATACCTTAGGTTCTCTGCTATTAGCCCCGTAATTTTTTTTTTTTTCAATATTCTTTATTGCACTAAGTATAACTTATTAACAATATTGTTTTGAAAATATGGATAAATATTCAAAGCTAAGATACATTACTGAGTTTTGTTGATTATGGTGGAACAGGAACGGCAGCGAAGAATACGAAGAATTACAGAAGAAAATGCATCACAGTGGCTATCTGTCCTTCCCATCACTGCAGACAACCTGGACCTAACCTGCAACCAATTCCTAGATGCCATCACCGTGAGATACGGGTACGAGCCCAGCGGCTTACCAGCCTGCGATGGGTGAGGGGAAAGCTTGAGTCTGACCCACGCCCTGAACTGCAAGAAAGGAGGTTTGGTTAAGTGGGGCCACGATCACGTACGCGATGAGTGTGCTATGCTGGCCGACCTTGCATGGGGAGAGATGGCCACAGAGCCAGTTATGAGAGAGGCAGCTAATGGTCAACCAGCACTGATTGCTAACAATCAGGCCAATGATGTCTGGGACAGTGGGAGGGTGGCGTTCTTCGACAACCGCATTATCAATGCCGACGCTCCTTCCTACTGCACCAGAAAATGGTCAACAGTATCGCAGCAAGCTGCTCGCTAAAAACACCGAAAGTATGACCAAGCAGCAGAAGTTGTTCGTGGCTCATTTACACCATTGATCGTTTCGTGTGATGGAGCTCTTCATAAAGAATTCCAGGCCTTCCTGAAAAGGGCAGCTATCAGGTTGTCTGAAAAGTGGGGAAGAGACTTGACTGGGATAAGCAGCTGTCTGAAAGTTAAAGTTCAGATAGCAGTGTTGAGGGCTGTATCCATGAGACTAAGGGGGACCAGGAAAAACATAGAAGTCTTGGGACTGAAGACGGAGCAATTCTGCCACTCCTTCGAGACTGAATCACGAGAGAAGCCAAGGAACTCCAGGATACAATACTCGTCCAACGACTTCGAAAATCGGCTCAACTTCAAGATCCACTCCGCCCCCAAATCGCAAATAAATTATTGTACAAGTGATTAAGGTGAATGTTACACTTCACTGCTTGACAAGTAAGCTAGGTCAAGTGGTTTGGTACGCTTCAATCTTCTGATGAAATCGCTTGTGTCAAGGAGTTGGACAGCTGCCTCGTTGATGTGACATCTTAGCCGCTGTAGGTGTCTCACAGCTTGTCGCTTTATAGCATCGTTTATTGTTTCCATCCGAAGCTCATGATGGAGACGTTCGTTTCGAAAGTACCATGGTGCATTGACCACCGTTCTTAGCACATTGTTCCGGAATCTTTGGATGATGTGTCGATTTGACTGAGCCGTACAGCGCCAAAACTGAGCTCCATAAGTCCAGACTGGTTTAAGGACTTGGTTGTACAATGTAAGCTTGTTCTGGATTGACAACCTCGACCGTATCCGCATTAGCCAATGCATTTTTCTGAATTTCAGAAGGAGTTCTTCCTTCTTTTTTTTTGACATGTGCTTTCCATCTATGTTTGGCGTCCAGTGTCATGCCTAGACTTCATTAGCATTCGGAATAACTTTTCCCATGAAATGTACCGGAATATACTCGATTCTCAAGGTTAGTGAAATCGACATGTACTGACTTAGTTTCATTTATTTTGATTCTCCATTTTGCTGCCCACAGAACCAACTTATGTACAGAATTTATAATCATTACCATTGCTCTGAATCATAAACCATTACTTGGCATGAATTCTCCTTGCACTCTGCTGACACCTGTGTAAGTTCCGGTTGAATGTGAAACGAGTTATTACGTATTCAGGATTCAAGGTTGAAATGAAAGAAAGCTCTGACAGAACTTGGAGAAACCTACCACTTGGCAGGGCTTTCTTCCCGCAGGCTGCTCGAGTGATTTCTGTTTTCCTCAATATCGTGGTGTCGAGCCTCTAGCTTGTCATCCCAGACAATATCTTAGGTCCTCTGCTATTAGCCCCGTAATGTCTGAGAATCGGATAACTCAAATAAAGAATAGGATAAAAACAGATAAAATGCCGTACATGAAAACCTAACATTGCAATGAAGGGGGATATCTACGATTTTTAAAAATGTTTATTCAGTTTTTCAACTATTGCTTCTAAACTATGATTATTGCAATCAATTACTTTTCAAAGTAGGTTAAATTTGCTACAGTTTGAGAAATACTTGAGCTCTTTAGGGTGAATAATCACGGAACAATTCAAACAAGCGCTGCAAATTATTACCCAACGGTTTGATATTTTTACAATAATCGCTGCAAATTATTACACAACGGTTATTATTTTTACAATTTTCAGCTTTCTCGATCTCTCGGTATAATCGTCGGAGATTATTTTAATAGGCCAACCATCGAGAACTTCTAATAGTCTGATTATTCCGAGTGATCGAGAAAGCTGAAAATTGTAAAAATAATAAACCGTTGTGTAATAATTTGCAGCGTTTTGAATTGCTGTATCTCCATATTTATTCAACATAGGCCTCACGTTTTTCTCAAGAGGTAACAAATTTAACCAACTTTAAAAAGTAATGAATAAGTACATAGTAGAAGTGACATCACAAGTAATATATTGTGATATCCCCTTTAGGGCAACGTTTCGCCGACTTAGTCGTCATCAGGGTCATGGACAAGTAGGAATAAAAACCATGTTATCAGTTTGGTACTTATTCAACGACTAACCTAGACTATTAACTACTCATTATAATAATACTACTTATTAATTGCCTTAAATGGAGATTTTAGATAGAGTTATCCCATGGAGTTATTATTTCCCACGCTCTACTTTTTTACACATTTTTATACTTTGATGATTGGTTCAATAACAAACAACAGAAGTAAGCACGAGTAGTTAAGTTGGAAAGAGACTGATAACTGATGAACAGTTATACTACGTGTGGGAGTGTGTACGGAAGTAAGATATGTAACAGTCAAGTAGGTTTTCATGGAAGTGAATAATGGATGTATAATTATGAAACTATGGATGCTATACACTTTGATCTAAATCGTGGAGTGTTTTCACATCAATTTTAATGTACATTCATTATCTAGTAGGTAACTAATAGGTAATTTATGAACAAAACGAATACAGGTACCGTAAAACCGTCAAACTTTACCCCACCAGGGGTAACTTTACCCCAAAAACAGACAGTAAATTGTCAAATGAGAAAGGAAACGCTTGCATACGAGTCTGCAACACATTGAAACATTTTCATGCCCCCCCCCCCCCCCCCCCTCCCCTCCCGAGACATCTGGGAGCTCGATTTTCGACTCAGCTGATCTGGGACCTCGATTTTCGACTCAGCTGATCTGGGAGCTCGATTTTCGACTCAGCTGATCTGGGAGCTCGATTTTCGACTCAGCTGATCTGGGAGCTCGATTTTCGACTCAGCTGATCTGGGAGCTCGATTTTAGACTCAGCTGATCTGGGAGCTCGATTTTCGACTCAGCTGATCTGGGAGCTCGATTTTCGACTCAGCTGATCTGGGAGCTCGATTTTTGGCTCAGCTGATCTGGGAGCTCAATTTTCGACTCAGCTGATCTGGTAATATCAAACTGTAAAGTACCTACCTAACTGTAAAGTACCTAACAACTTCACTTCTGATGGTCATAATCATCATTGTGGCGACTTGGGACAAATTTCGTCGCAACAAATTTCGTGACGATTTTTTTTTTATGTGCCATATGAAAGACATGAAAATGTCAAAAAATAATAATAATAAAGTGAATAATTCTACAAAATTTGAAAAAAAATGATTTTGCATTACCTATTACACATTTTGTGTTGTAAATTTCACAGTTTTGAGAGATTTATGTCAATACTTCAGGGTTTTCGGGTTGTAAATTTGGGAATAAACTACCTTAGGGGTCCAAACAATATTTTAAAAAATCGTAGATTATTACCATTGCATTGATTATCTTCATAAATTACGTTAATTACTATTGCTATGTTAGATGTATGAATTGACTGGGCTACTACGGCTGCGGGAGTTATTGCAACGATCAGTACAATTTTCGGCCAGTTTTACGTGGTGTCGATTTCCAGCAAGTCATCCTTGTTTGACACCGTATTGAATGTCACGGTCCTATTAGTTCAGGAATGGATTCGTTGACTCGCACAAAGAAGGCCAAAATATTTGAGGAGAAAGCAGAGAAAATGCACTGCAAAAACTGAGTTTTGGACTCAGTTAGATCTACCGAAATTAGCTGGGGCTTGTCACTACAATATTTGTTCAGTTTTCTTCAATTTCGAGGTGTAAAGCTTATGACTGTTCCGTACAATGATTTCCTCAAGATTTCTCTGCGATAAGCATCGTAATCTATTTGAAATTCAGATAACTAATTTAGGTAATGGATCCTTTTGGTTTATTATTTTCAATAATGAACCTTTGGAATCGACCAAGAAAAAAAATTTTTTAACACCCCCTCAAAATTTGATGGTTTACGTTTCAAGGTACGTAAAATCCAAAAATCGAATAAATAAAAATTTGGCCGTCCGTCCGCGGCACTTTTGCCACTTAGCATTGACTGATTTTGATGAAATTTGGTATGTAGGCTCCATTTGGGGTCTAGTTGTGCCCCGAAGATTTTGGTTGATGTAGGTCACTTCTAAGGGTTCCAAAATCAATTTTGAAAACGCCCTAACTCAAAAAATTTTGATATAAAGGTATTGTTTTTCCTTCAATTTAAGATTCTATAGAATTTTTAGAATTTTTTGAGACCACCCGGAGCTCTGTAGGACAAACCGTTCGCTCACTACGAGAATTTAAAGTTTGAACGTACGATAAATCAGAAACACGAGTGTCGAATCGCAAAGTAGGCCTAATCTCCGTTCAAATTAAAGCTGACCGAAATGTGTTCGATGTTTTTCTTCATGTTAGATGGCTTTGCAGACGAGTGATCTATATAGAAAAATAAAAAATAATAAACCATTGTGTAATAATTTGCAGCGTTTTTTCCTACATAAAGATATCTAAATATTCAAGGTACAAAACAGAGATTGCTTCACAATAATTGTGTCCCAATCGAGTCTATTAGAACTTTGAGTAACTTACCATACAGCAGAGCTTGGTCGGCTGTGAGTCTTTGTACCGTTTTCCTCAATTTTGTGGTGTAAAGCTCAAGTTCCAGAGGGTTTCCTCTCCTTTCCTAATCTCTCTGAAAATTGATTATAAACTCATGTAATGGATTGTCTCCTATAAATAGGCTTTCTGTCAAATTCCTTCAACATATCGATGGAGTGTAAATACCAAACATTTTTATATTATTTAGATATTTAAGAATAGGCTTGAACATCGGAATAATGTTATTTTCCTCTGATAATTGCGACATTGTGTTTGTACTAAATATGACAGTCGAATAAATTGGCTGACATTCAAGCCGATGTTGGCTCGGTAGTAAAACGTCTTGGGAGTTGAGGGTCAAGTAGACAATTCAAGAGATTGGGGACTCGAAGAATTGGCCGTCCTTTTGTGCTTCACTTGAACTTGTTATCTGAGCTGTTGGCAGGGCTGGGAGGCAAGGAGGCATTTCTATGAGGAAATGACTCCGGGGGGTCTCGTTCCCGATTCATCCTCTTATATTCACTCAGCTGCCATGAACAGTCCGTTCACACAATATGTAATGGAAATATGAGTCCTCATTTAGTAGCAAAGAGACAATAAAAAGTTGGATGTAGTCTAATTTGAAGCTGGAATAGTTTACTCCTTCAACCCTAATTCGACCTTGGTGTCACTAGTGTCACCGAAAACATTTGGGAATTCCACATCTGTCCCAAGGTGTCCAGATTAATTAGATTTGAATTGCAATTTAAAAATTAATGGATAGCTGAATTTTTTGAACCATTTTTTTGTAAGTTATTAGGTAGAAGTCAAAAAATGATGTTATGACAACAATTTTGAAAATTTTCCATGGAAATCAGTGAAAAATTTGTTTCACAACTGCATTTTGTAATAGCCCACCAAAAATTCTGCTGTCCATTAAATTCAAAATTGAAATTTAATTTTGATTACTCCAGTGACATCTGTGGAGTTCCTGAGATGTTTTTGGTAACACTGATACCATGGTCCAATTAGGGTTAAGTAAAATCAACAGGGTAGTGATAGGAGTTTCCAAGTTGGATGGGTAGTAGTTGCTTATTTGAGGCTAAAGGGGAGACAAATGTGCGAGAGAGACAGCTATACCGAGAAAAGAGAGGGACAGAAGCTTAACCATTTTCCCAATTTTTCTCAGCTCTCAGTGGACCGATTTTCATTCTGCAAAATTATTTGGTTTCCTTTCAACGTATTCTAGGTATCCACCATGGCAAATTTTTCATAAAATGTTTATTTTTTGACAAAAAACCATAATTAATTTGTTGATGGTGCACTCATTGACCAAATACGCGAGTATTCGAATATATTTTTACAAAAAGGAGATACAAGGCATATTCTAACAGATGTCCCTAACATATGAAATCCATCAGAATTCAAAAATATTGAGAATTGGCGGTTGAAAGAGTAAATGAAAATCAAGAACAGCGCTTAGGCGTAAACTTCGAACTGGTACCCCCCCCCCCCCATTTGCAGATGACAACAAACCCACTAAACCCAATTCCACTAAAAAGGGCCGCTTACGGCTAGTTGCTCTGCCAGAAAGACGTCCATATTCAGGGTATCCCATGTTAAGGACCGAAAAACTTCGGGATTCGATTCTACAACTAATTTTAGTAAGTAAGACTTACTTACTTACTTACTTACTTGACACTTACTTGACACTTACCTAGTGTCTCTTAGCAATTTTTCGTGTCAAATTGTTTTTGATGTAGAGGTACGTGAAAAATCATGTGAAAGTAAAACCTTAACAATCAAAAGAAAAAGTAGGAAATTTTGACAATTTTACAAAAATGACTTTACGAGTTGATTTTTCACCCATCACGACCTTACAAAATTTTTTGTATAACCACTAGAAAGATGGCAAATTTAACGCCCTATCCAACGGTGTAATTAGATTTTGAATTGCTCGTAAATTAAGCGAGTTATGGTCATTTTTATGGCTTAAGGTCGAAAACACGAAAAAAATCTTAAAATTAAAATAACTTGGAAATTAAGCGTCTAACGAAAAATTGCTAACAGACTCTTTCTTACTAAAATTAGTTGTAGAATCGACTCCCGAAGTTTTTCGGTCCTTAACATGGGACACCCTGTATAATATTCATGCTGCTTTAGCTGCAAGGTAAGTAAAAATTGAAAATAATTTTCTAACTAAACAATGATTTCTCGAAGTACGAAAAACTTTGAGATGAATGTCACTCAATAATATTGTTTATACAACATGACTTGGTAGGTAGGTGTGGGAGTGAAATCACAAGCAATGCTACTGATCCACTGGTGATATTCTTGACAGTCAAGACTCAACTGATACTTTTCAATGTTCAGATTGTCAGGGGTCCGAACAATGAAATTTGTGATATTGTTTGAAGGCACAGCCCATGATTCGGGAATTTTCAAGCGCAATCAGACTCTGCCGTGAGAAAAGCTATCATCATTTAGACCCTAATCCGTCTCAAATAATCACCAGCAGAAGTCGCACAAACACAAAACCCATTGACTTAGATAGAAACCACAGAGTACCGGAGGCAAGAGAAACAAAAATAACAAATCCACATGCCAGTATAACCTCTCAAAACTGCTATAACCTCAGTGATGTTTGGCCGGGGGGAAATTCCTCGTTTTCTTCCCTCCAAACGGGGAAATTCCCCGTTTCCTTCCCCCAAAATAGGGAAAAACAAGCTAACAGTGTTGCCAACTGCTGGTTGAGGAACTGCTCAAGGCTCATGTCGAGGAGATCCTCGAAAGATGAGGAGTTCCTCATCTGAACTATGAATACCAAAATTCGAGGAGTTCCCTATCTCTCTGAGGAGTTCCTTGGGTGAGGAGTTCCTCGAAGCTTCCTTGAGCAATGACTGTGAATTCCGCCCCTATAGTCTGCACAGAGCAATGACCTCGATAGTGGATTCTTGAATCACATTGAAGGGATATGTGATTCAAGAATCCACGATCGAGGTCATTGCTCCATCCATTGCATCCATCAGTATGTACAGTAACATACCACAGAACTGGTTATTGCTAGTTAGCTTCTTGTATTCAATAAGTGAACTGAAGATTAAATACACATGTCTTTTGTCTCTCGTTCAACGGGAATTTGGAGGTCAAGAATCAACGCCCTTCTTTGACATTGCCTTGACATTTTCCGGATCGTCTTAGAGATTCCGTTCCGAATTTACTCATAGTCAAACTAATTGGAGAAGTCGTGAAAAGAACTTTGTTGGCTCGCGTTCAAAAATTGCAGAACGGAGCCCGATGAGAGCGCCAGAGGCGAGAAAATAGCTTTCAAAGAAGATTATACAAGCGGCCACGGGGATGAAACCATGAAAATAAGCGAGAATTCGAGTAAACAAACAGTGCATTTGGCTGGGAAGATGCATTCCTACGTGGGGTATGAGCTCAATCTAGACGGAAATATCTACTGCTGTGATCGCAAAAGCGAAAATTTAACGTTATAGGTTACCAGCAAGGAGCGACGTAGATGGAAGATTGTGGAGAAGCAGAAGTTACCACGTTTTTACTTGACTCAATGGATATGTTTAGTAGATATTTACTATTTCTCCTACATCTGATCTGACATCCTCTCAGTCACTTCTAGTGGGCCACATGTAGTAGTTTGTTTTTAGTAGTTAGGAAAAGGAGATGGCTTTATCGCTCATACACTGATCTGACTTCCTCTCAATCACTTCCAGTGGTCCTCAAGATGCTGTTTACCAAAACAGAACGTGGGGTAGGCCTTCAAATTAGACTGAAATGTCTCCGAAAACTTGATAGGACCAGTAAGGAGCGACTTGGATGGAAATTTGTGGAAAAGCAGAAGTTGTATGCCTGGCGTGTCCACGTCCTTGCTTGACTATGGATATGTCGGGGAGACATTCAGAATTGCTCGAACATCTGATCTGACACTCTCCCAGTCACTTCCAGTGGTCTCATGACTTGGTGCAGGAGTTGGCTTCATCGCTCACTCATCTGATCTGACTTCCTCTCAATCACTTACAGTAGTCCTCAAGATGCTGTTTACCAAAAAAATCTTTGGAGTATACAAACAGTGCATTTGGCTGGGGATGATGCATTCCGACGTGGGGTATGCCCTAAATTAGACTAAAATGTCTCCGAAAATTTGATAGGACCAGTAAGGAGCGACTTGGATGGAAATTTGTGGAAAAGCAGAAGTCGTATGCCTGGTGTGTCCACGTCCTTGCTTGACTATGGATATGTCTGGTATAGATTCAGAAATGCTCGAACATCTGATCTGTCACCTTCACAGTCACTTCCAGTGGTCTCATGACTTAGTGCAGGAATTGGCTTCATCGCTCACTCAGCTGATCTGATTTCCTCTCAATCCAGTGGTCCTCAAGATGCTGTTTACCAAAAAATCTTTGGAGTATACAAACAGTGCATTTGGCTGGGGATGATGCATTCCGACGTGGCGTATGCATTCAAATTGGACTGAAATGTCTCCGAAAATTTGATAGGACCAGTAAGGAGCGACCTAGATAGAAATTTGTGGAAAAGCAGAAGTTGTATGCCTGGCTTGTCCACGTCCTTGCTTGACTATGGATATGTCTGATATAGATTCAGAATTGCTCGAACATCTGATCTGACACTCTCCCAGTCACTTCCAGTGACCTCATGACTTAGTGCAGGAGTTGGCTTCATTGCTCACTCATCAGATCTTACTCTCATTCTCTTCCAGTAGTCCTCAAGATGCTGTTGTAGTGAATCAAGGTCACAAGTACTCGGAGTGGGAACAATGTTTCTGGAACACCCAATTGGGTACCAGTTATGAGAGAAATTGCCTACTCAACTACAGAAAAAGTGTACGATTTCAGATGACCTCATCTTTCAGGTCTCTAGTTTAGGAGTGATCCACTCATTTGGCATGGAGAGACGTGGTTATTCAACATTCTTCCAAAACAAAAGAAACAATGATAAAATTATTTGACGCTTCAAATTCATTGTCTCGCTCCCCAGAACCTTCTACTTTCCATTGTTCTCCATTCTGAAACGAGCTTCCAGAAAGACCACAGAAATCCCCTTTCAACGAGCGACAATCCAAGTTTACAACAACTTTCTCTTCAGGCAAATGTTTCCAGTTCATAAATTTCATGGGTTCCCCTCCCGGTCACCATCCTTCGAGAACCCACTGAGCATTTTTATACCTTCCCCTATACCAGTTGGAAGGAAAAAAAAAGGTTGGGTAATGGCCTTATGATACGGGCCCTACAATCAGGTTTCCAGTCTTGGGGGCAGGGAATGTTAAGTTACGAACTAGGATCTGGTAAAACCGGTATTTTTCTTTTTATTCCTGAAGCCACTCGGAATGACCTGGAGCGAGTTGGCGAAGGAAGAAGGGTAGAGGCAGGCGTGACTGGAGGGTTTTGATGTTATCGGACCGGTTCCGAAGTTTCTTTGGAACGTTATTTTTTGTTTTGTTTCTTCTTCGTCGTCTTTTTTTTTTTTTTTTTTGTGTATGTCAAAAGAAGTTGTCTCTAATATTCAGGAGGACTAATTGGAGATGAAAGGCTCTTGAATAAATAGTGGTCATAGACTCGTGAGTGACAGGTGGCCAATAAGGAGGAATGAGGTCAATAACTCTGCTCTGGACGACCTTTGCGTCGGCAGATTGATATCCAGATACGTCCTCAGTAAACGGTACCAATTATTGGTTACGAGAGTGGAAGGTGATAATAGGGTAGATGTACCATTGGCTTGAACATTCAAGTCGTGAAGTAGTCCAAGACTTGCTGACTTCAACCTGTTATTGAAACTGTATAGAATACATCTCATCATTCCCCCATATTATTGAAGAAACAATTATGTGAAATGAACTAGGTTTATTGAAATCGACAAGTTTTCGTTCGTTATTGCTCAAGCAGTATGCTCCTAAGGCTTATCAACCAGCCATCAAAACAAATATTCGATCCTATGTATGAGTTCTAAAAGATGGGTGAAGAAGGCTGTAGTTATAACCTCCCTTTATAATCTTCTCAAACCAAGGATAAGCCTGTCGTTTTAAACCTGTTAGTCCAGATCAGAGATACAAAATAAATCATGTATTGGTGTTTGGGAGGTTACATCCATCATGAGCGTTTGAAGGGAAACGTCATGCCTCAGGTGAGTAATTCTGCATTGCTGAGTAGTTTATGGGTGACAACCATGAGCATGGTACACATCTCTTGAGTGGTTTGTCAGAGAATCAGAGACTGAATGTGATCCTTGGAGTCTTCTTCTGAGCAGAACGCTTCTCAGAGGAGCATTTTTCAGCTTCCATAGCTATGATGCTTATCGTAGCATAATATTTGTTATTCTAAGTGATCTCAGTATGGAATCCGCAAAATACTCAATTTACAGCCTAAAACTTACAGGCACTGTGATCTACCTAAATAAAGCGTCAATCGATTGCTGCAGAAACAATCTTGAATTAGCTCAGTATTCAGAAGAGAAGGATCGAACCTTGGAGAACACCGAATTCAATAGCAACGATAGCTGGAATATTCCTCATTTGAAACAGTGAAGTATTGTCACTCCAACTGGTAGGATTCAAAATCTTCAGGGCACCCGAGCAGTTGCAGTATTGGAGCTTCAGGAAGGGTAACTGCAAACGATATTTCGGTCAACGCCCTGTCACTCCAATCTCACGATTTTGGGTTTCAGTTATAAGTACTTAACAGGTTGTGATTGAAGCCTGCAGTTCTATTTCGTGAAAATTCGACTAGAATCGGATGATTCCCAGTACCATTGCAGTAAGTTGATGGTGCAACTCTGATTAACTCAAACCAATATTGGCACGTCTCTATATGACTGAAGTATTTCTCTATCGAACATAATTTCGTTGAAAGGCTTCGAAACCCACCAAACTAATTGTTTGTAGTGAAGTTACTGGCACTATTTAGTGAAACTCCGACTCGTTTCAGATACATTTCCAGCCACCAGTTTGCGATATCTCTGCCCATTTGCAGTATCATCCTGTAGCAATACATCACCGTCACGAGGGTAACCGCGTTGTTTTCGCACATCCGGGCGCACTAGCTCCTTCGTGGATGCCCTCACAAAACGCCCAGGAACCATTCCCTTCTATCAAGGACGGGAACAATAGTCATTGTTCTTCGAAAAGCATTATAACCCCCCTCCAGATCCCATTCAATCCGGTCCCATCGATTATCCATCTGCCCGACTATAAATCCTATTAACGACTCCGTATACAGCCGGAGCATTACCAGACATGAAATCTTGAGCCTCTTTCTAGTTCCTTCCACGCAGTAAAATAAATATCTTCCTACTCGTGCCTAGTTCGGTATGCGAACCAGGTCTTCTCTTGATGTCTTTGCCTCCCGGAAAACTGCAACATTAGTTTGTTCCTGTTGATAGTTTTGACCTCCGAAGTCTTCAGGACAACAAACAACAGACCTGCCTCTGTGTAACGGATAGCTTAACATTAAGGTGATGTAACTGGTCGAAAGTGGGCGAAGGCCCATAAGTCTGATTGGGATGTCTCATGTAGCACTAATGTCGTATTGGTATTTCCCAGAAAACCAAACAGCCTGAACACTTCTTCGGAAATGGAGGGAATTGGTTGGAAAGATCTACTCCGGAACATTTTGAAAGTTTCATCATCTGCTGCAATAATGTCGTCCGTGGTACTGGGTGTTGAATTGAGCATTGAGCTGATCAGCTCAATTCACTGTCTGTGAAATTTCGAAATTAGCATTCCGAAGCACATTAGACGTATTTGGCTTCCGTACCAAAATGTCCCCATCTCGTCCTTCCTCGTCCAAATTGGTTCCTCTAGCGGTTGCAGGGCGGTATAGCCTGTTCATTCAACTAAGCTGTCCACTAAAGTGGGGAGGAACTGCATTCAGTAGGTATGATGTTTCTTTTCGGTTCGCTGACCCGAAATTCTCAGTCGATCACCCTCGCCGGCGCAAATGCTCATCCGAATGCCGCATTATACCCATCAAACCGGCGCATGAAGAGGGACGACCCCTCTAGAGGCAGCCAGCCTCTCAGCCTCAGGTCCATGACTCAATGCCTTTCCATTATGTGAAGCGGGCGAGCTCCAACTAAATGATTTACCCCGAAAGGCTCTTTAGCAATTCAAATGCCGTCTTGAAGCTACAAGGTTACCCGGCTTCTAAAACCCGCCTCGACCCAGAATTAACTTGCAGATCATCCCTCCCCTCGCCACCCCGTACCGGCTCATTATCCTGGAACTCTGCCGCACGCACGCATTCAGACCTTTCAGTCTTCTGTACAAAACTGTTTTGTTTTTTGTCGTGATCGACCTGAATTTTTATACCTACTTAAATTGATTCAGAGACATTAAAAGTGCATTCATCTGGAATGTATCTGGTTGTGAATCTATTTGTACGATCAAAGACGTTTTATGGCAATCACTTCAGAAAGGCGACCTGATATAATCTTTCCTGTAGATGTACGTGAACTGTATCAATCCGTGGAATCAATGGATAAGAACTTTCGGCAAATCCATTAAGTTTCGACAACTGCTGGAGTCCTTGTCCACCTTCATTCCTTCTACGATGTTCAATAAAGTGTTTTTCTCTCGAATATAATAAAACTATAACGGTTTTTGAGATACTGGATGGTTTGTCATTGGAGAAGCTTGAATTGTATCAATCCATGTGTTCCATCCTTAATGTTTTACTTTTGTACATTGGCGGGATAGGTAACTAACAATTTACCAGTCACTTTAGGATGCGCTCAAAGCCTGCGCATTGATACCATTATCACCTCATCATTCTTCCTTTTGTAACCTAACATCGTCGGCAGAGCAAATTTGGTGTTGGTTAGAAACACAGCTGTGTATCTTCTTGGCAGACCTACTGGGCTGATATTCCCACCTTTGTAAGGAAACGAGACTACTATCAGTTCAGTTAGTAGGAAAGAAAATATGACTACGGGTCCACCTCATGAATAAGACACTGGATGGTTTGTCTTTGGAGAAGCTTGAATGGGATGTGCGCATGGGTCGGAAAAACTGTTTATTGTTATTTTTAATCTAAACTAGACCTCATTCTGAGAATTTTGACAGCAACCGCGACCTTCTAGCGTAAGAAGACCTTTTTCTATGATTTTTCAAAGTTTCGAATGTTTATGACGTCACAATGGACTGGG
Organism: Apolygus lucorum; assembly: GCA_009739505.2. Classification (NCBI taxonomy): domain Eukaryota; kingdom Metazoa; phylum Arthropoda; class Insecta; order Hemiptera; family Miridae; genus Apolygus; species Apolygus lucorum. Next base: position 5,933,000 of record CM019173.2, on the reverse strand, counting down.
GGTCCCGCCAAGCGGGAGGGGCGCGTTGAAACACTTTGAAAAATCATAGAAAAAGATCTACTCATCCAAAAAGAGAACGGCTGTTGTCTAAATTCTCAAGATGAGGTCTAATTTCAATTAAAAATCTTTTTAAAAAATCATGCGCACAGATCGCGCAAATCATGGTCAGAACTTCTGACTCAGAAGCACAGCTATGAATCTCATTAGCAGAGTATTCTGGGCTGAAAACACGATCCTGGGTCTCCCACTTTTCAATTCATTGTAGTGTTGCTTAGAAACACTTCTTGGTTCTCATCAGCTACTATTTCCAAAAACCACTCGCTTTTTGACCAGAAACACGATGATGAACTTCATCAGCAAACAAACTTGGCTGCCTGCGGCCATTATCAGTTCATCACTATTTCATACGTCAATACATTTGCAATAATTGCAAATTATTAAGATAAATAAATTATTTATTTATCTGTCCGGATAAACGATGAATGTCGTCAGCATGGAACCTGCCTACTATGTGGACCCCTCTGTGGACCTCCCTGTATTTACTTATTGCAATCCAGCCTTAGCAATGTGTCTGAATTTAAATTTTATGTGACCTCTTTACCTTCAATTGAACCTTCCTTTCCTACTACTCTGTCACATCCTATAGACACGAACTGACCACCGTTATTCGTCTAAATTCCATTGTTTTGCCTTTTCAGGAAAGGACTCTACGCCGCCGAATTCACCCGGCAAGGCCGACAAAGGTGAGTAGTTAGCATTCCGTTCATAATATGCTCCTCCATTGTCCCTCAGAATCGATTTCCCACGTTCTGTGGGACTAAATGCCCCTGTTTCCTTCACTTTTTGTATTTTTTGCGCTAAAAATATTCTCAAGAGCGATTTTTTTTGTTTCCTTCCTCATTTGCGAAAGGTGAATGACTATTTGGTACCAAGGATACTGGTCTTGCGAGCACAGAAATTCAGTTTGCACTACGTTTGATGCTAGAATCAGCTAGGAAAGTGAAGATAAACTTTCGATAGTTTAGGAGCTAAAATTATCGCATTTTACCGGCTCGGAAAGGTGGATTGGATGAAAAAAGCAGGAAGAAAACATCAAAATTTTTGGTAATGAATTCTATTCTTAAATTGGTAAGTTGGAATAACAATCGATCCTTTATAAATAACAAATTCGATCAACTAGGAACTTGTGTGATTAATAATTCATAAGTCTCCCGTTACCGTTGGAGCAGTTGATTAGACCCGTCACCCGACTCCTGTTACCTAAGTAGTGCTTGATGTAAATTATAGCAATTTTTGGGGTTACAAAAAACTTCCATGAATCAGATTTGGGGCGCATGATGTTTCCTTGAATAAATAGGAAGAAGTTGTAGTTGGAATCAGCTGCAGGTTGAGTACATAAATGTACCCAGTATCAACCGGTAATAGCTAGACCGATAGAACTATCGATATCACGGTTTTTCCATATTATCGCGCAGGGTTAACAACCAAGTTTACCTTTCGTTCCGACCAGCTAAACAAAGTTATCTCAAAGTTTTGGGTGCCTTCAAGTGATTCGTTTATTGGTAAATTCTATTCGAACAAACGAAAAAACGCTGCAAATTATTACACAATGGTTTATTTTTTTTATTTTTCTATATAGATCACTCGTCTGTAAAGCCACCAACCATCCAACATGAAGAAAAACATCGATCGCATTTCGGGCAGCTTTAATTTGAACGGAGATTAGTCCTCTTTCGCGATTCACACTCGTGTTTCTAATTTATCGTACGTAAAACCCTTAAATTCTCGTAGGGAGCGAACGGTTTGTCCTACAGGGCTCCGCGTGGTCTCAAAAAATTCTAAAAATTCTAAAGAATCTTAAATTGAAGGAAAAACAATACCTTTATATCAAAATTTTTTGAGTTAGGGCGTTTTCAAAATTTAAAATTCATTTTTGAACCCTTAGAAGTGACCTATATTAACCAAAATCTCCGGGGCACAACTAGACCCCAAATAGAGCCCACATACCAAATTTCATCAAAATCGGTCAATGCTAAGTGGCATAAGTGCCGCGTACGGCCGACGGACGGCCAAATTTCTATTCGTTTTTTGGATTCTACGTACCTTGAAACGTAAACCATCAAATTTTGAGGGGGTGTTAAATTTTTTTTTTCTTGGTCGATTCCAAAGGTTCATTATTGAAAATGATAAACCAAAATATTGCATTTTATCTGGTGAAATTAGGCTCACTTCCGTCGGCGAACGTTCTTGGCGATTCACACTCGCGTTTCTGATTCTTCGTTTGTTCAACACAGAGTAACTGTGACGACTTTCAACTATCTTCTAAAAACCAAGAGAGAGGGGAAAAAATTTGAAATTTTTTTTCAAAGATTTCTTAGGAAAATTTTGTCATAACTTTATTTTGAGACTTCCATTAGCTCCAAAAAAATTCTACCGTATACCAAATTTTTCAAAATTGGTTTATGGTAATTAAGGAAATTGCAGCGTACGGCGGACGGACGGGAAAATATTTGCGGGAGAATTTTTGGATTCTTCATAGATACCTTTCTCAAAACGTGAGCCATCAAATTTTGTGGAGGTTAGAATTTTTCTGTTGCTCGATTCCAAAAGTTCATTACTTAGAATAATAAACCAAAATTATCGATATTATTGGAATCTCAAACTATTGATTGTTTAGACTATTTACAATACAGTATCACTTCTAGCACACGAACCGATCTTGCGGGAAGATCGTGAGTTCAAATCTCGGGTGCCGGGCGCGTTTTCGACCGTTCGCGGCTCCCCTCCCTCGTCACAACCCATGGCGGTGAGGCAATGGGAAGCAATGAGCGAAATCATCGGAACGAATTCTGATCTTCTCTTTGGAAGACAGCTGATGCCCTCCGCGACGCCAGGAATGGCAGTCGGACGAAAATTCAACCCGAAATGGTTGTTTACTTTAGGTAAATTAGGTAGTTTACCTACTTACACCACTTCTAGGATCTACACTGCTTCAGATAGATCCTATCGTCCATCACTTTTTAGCAAACTTCAAAGAAAATGGAGCTGTTGCAATGGCCTCTAAAATTTTAGAATGGACTTTTTCGAAAAAACTTTTCACTGAAATCCGTTTTGGAACATTCCGGAACAAACCCTGAACAGTGTAAAATTCGCTCAATAATTCCTGCTGCATGAATGGACTGTTTTGTTGTGGAAAAACTGGACCGTTTTTCTAAGAAATCTCCTTGGCTGAAAAGAGCCTTAAACGATTTACCTACGTTCGTGTGATCTGACGTAAATTACTCTCCCTTCATAAAAAAAAGAAGTTCTTCGAGCTCCCCTCGTTATCTCTTCAAAACGCCGAAGGTGTGAAGACGCGGGTGGAAGGGGGTGCCGAGGATCGTAATTCCACGGCTGCATGGGATAAGAGTCGAAGCAAAGAACCGCCCACCGGTCTCCGGGAAGGAAGGTGAGCAGGAGAGGTGAACGACCTTTCGACAGTCTGCTCTGGTGACCTTTCCGAGGATAACGGACCCCCTCTTCACAGCCACCGTATCTCCTCTTGAGATACATTTCAGTTTTATGGTCGCCCTCTTTTATTTATTTGTGCAGTCCTTCCGTTGCTTTTCCACTTGTTTAGTAGGCGCAAATATTAAAAGCGCTTATAAGGAACACTGTGCTTTGTGAAACAACGCCCATGCGTGGAAATACGTACTGTTCGCAGATAGAAAGAATGCGGCTGGCCAATTTTGGTTTATTATTTTCAATAATGAACCTTTGGAATCGACCAAGAAAAAAAAATTTTAACACCCCCTCAAAATTTGATGGTTTACGTTTCAAGGTACATAGAATCCAAAAATCGAATAAAAATTTGGCCGTCCGTCCGCCGTACGCGGCACTTTTGCCACTTAGCATTGACCGATTTTGATGAAATTTGGTATGTAGGCTCTATTTGGGGTCTAGTTGTGCCCTGAAGCTTTTGGTTGATGTAGGTCAGTTCTAAGGGTTCCAAAATCAATTTTGAAATTTTGAAAACGCCCTAACTCAAAAAATTTTGATATAAAGGTATTGTTTTTCCTTCAATTTAAGATTCTATAGAATTTTTAGAATTTTTTAAGACCACGCGGAGCTCTGTAGGACAAACCGTTCGCTCCCTACGAAAATTTAAGGGTTTATATTGAAATATATATGTATATATAAATCAAAACACGAGTGTGAATCGCAAAACAGGCCTAATCTCCGTTCAAATTAGAGCTGACCAAAATGCGATCGATGGTTGGTGATTTTGATTTTTTTTTTTTTTTTTTGATTTTTTAATTATTTTTTTCTCTCCTTTTTCTTCATATTGGTTGGTTGGTGATTTTGTAGACGAGTGATCTATATAGAAAAATAATGAACCATTGTGTAATAATTTGCAGGGTTTTTCAAAGGGTATACCTGCTAACATAGACGACTACCTGTTCCAAAATCTTAGGTAGCCCGGTGAGTCAGGCTGGGGAAAGGGCCGAGCCTCCATATCTCAGACCTTCGTAATTTGGGCTGAACTCGATTGTGAGTTCACTTGCCCTTCAGGTTTACTCTTCATTCACCTTTAAAATTTGAAAGAAGCACCATTCTTTACTGGAAATAATTTTTTGTAGAAGAATGGGAAATTCGGCGCCCTTTCTTACGGTGCCCTTATTTTTACATGTTTACGGTAAATTAGGGTAATTTTAGTGACATGTTCAAGACACGAAAAAAAAATTTGAAATTGAAAAAAAAATTGGAAAAACAAGGGGTTAAAACAAAGATGCTACGATACATTTTCTTACTTAAATTAGATGTACGATCGGTCCTTGAAGTTTGGTTGACACCCTGTATAGAATTGGGAACCACTGCCTTAAAGTACGCGAACGGTCTGTGAAAATCAATCTTTCTACTTCTAGTACTTCATCATTGGTCGGTAGTCAACAACTCTCGGGCTCATTTTCCCTGGCTTGAGTGGCAGGTAGAAGAAGGAGGATGTTTTTGGGACTGTAATACACAAGGACGCCTCACCAAACCATCCGCATTCTTTTCATCTGCAAACAGTAACCTACTCACAGCTTTCAGCATATAAAGAAGACATTGCTGCTTTGAATCTCGTACACGTGGGAGAGAGTTTGGGCCAATTACTGTAAAAGACGATGGGTTTGGGCCACGTTCTAGGTGAAGAAGTTATGAATTTGGGCCAATAAAGAATAGAATAGAATATGAGTTTATTGACAGAAAGAAGGTATTTACATCTAGAATGGCATACCTTCGAAAAATAAGTGAATTCCCTTCTGCCCACCAACCAAATAAGTTCGTACTTGTTGCCTTGTTGCTTTGAAGTGTTTCTTGTTGGAACAATCCAAAAATAGTAAAACTCTTAGAGAAAGACAAAATGTAAGTCAGAAGTAGAAGAATCTCGAGCAGAAATGGTACCTAACGTTCTTGAGAACAACAAAAACGAAAAGTCAGAAGTGGAAGAATCCCGAAAATCGACCTATTACTATGATAATGCAATTTGATAACACATCGTAGAGAAGGTTAATGAGAGAGAGAAAAAACACTTTATTGAACATTGTAGAAGGAATGAAGGTGGACAAGGACTCCTGTAGTTGTCGAAACGTAATGGATTTGCCGAAAGTTCAAAATGAGTTGCCAAAAGTTCAAATTTGTATGCCAAAAGTTTGCCAAAAATTGAAATTGATTTATGCCAAAGGGTTTTTTTTTTTGCGAGCGTTAATTAGTTAGAACGAAATTCGTTCGAGTTCTAAAATCGCCACTAGGTGTAACTTCTGAGACCCACTGAGATCTCACAGTCAGTCAACGTGTTAAGAATCTTCCTCGCATTGTTGTGTTCTGGTGAAATAGTGCTGAGTCGGTTTTGATGGTATGGTTCTCTGGCCAAAAGTCTCCATGGGTAGCCACAGCCTTGAAGAGAACCGTCAAGAACAACTCGACGATCAAAAACCTGAGCTCCCTCCTCACGTAGACTTCGACATTCAAGGATGCAAAACTTCTCCCCATACGGGCAGCATGATGAAGAGAAGATTAAAAGCCCTTAATATCGACTCATTATACAGCAGGTGAGGCGTTCAATTCCGGAAGCGAACATCCTTTTTTTTCGACGGGAAACCCCTATGGAACCAGTCTCGTGAGGACAAGACGCCAAGAATAAAAAGTACCCGTCGAGACCACCTGTCCCATCCCGTGGGGGACCGAACTGGTTTTTAATTTCGACCCTTGCGAAATTAGGCGGTTAATTATAACCTACATAGATGGTCATCATGCATAAATAACTAACATAAAACTGAACAAAAAATGTTATACCTGGAATTTCGTGCAACTTGTGCGAGGTGACCAGATGAACAAAGAAATGACGATAGAGAAGACGATACAAGAAGAGTACCTACAGTAGTGTATGACAATCGACTCGAAGTAAATTATGTCGGCTTTATTGGGATTTGGGTCCAACAACAAAATCCTCCTCTTTCACCAAATTTTCGAAAAATTGATTTTCTTCATCAGGGCCTATAACATACAATATACAACAATCAACAATAAAGCTTCGACAAGGCTAAGAATATAAAATATATGTTACTTTTTTTATGGGGAACTTACTCAGAGGATGAGTTTAGGTTTGAACATCAAACCACGGTCGGGAACGAAGAGGTATAAACCAGGAACACTGAAGGAAAAATTTGGAAGTCAGTATTTGGATATTTAAGGTGAATTTGTGTATAAACTAATAGGTGAGTATTTAGCAATAATTGGGTGTAGTATTCTAGTAATATTTAAAAGATAAAATATGGCAGAAACAGACAAACAGAAAAAACAAAACTCCACTTACCTAATCATTAAATTGGTGTTAAAAAACTTGAAAATTATAAATAAAATTTGGAAAAACACAATAACATCAGGCTTTAATATAATAATATTGGTAAAAATTCTAAAAATTGGTAAAAAAAATTATTCTTAGCCTTGTCGAAGCTTTATTGTTGATTATTGTATATTGTATGTTATAGGCCCTGATGAAGAAAATAAATTTTTCGAAATTTTGGTGAAAGAGGAGGATTTTGTTGTTGGACCCAAATCCCAATAAAGCTGACATAAGAGTACCTACCGTTCTATTCTGAAAGAAGAAAAATATCCTGATAATTGGGAGAATTTTCTGTTGGAAATTAGGTTGAATCCCTGAAGAATTGACCTGATGAATCAAATATCGATACCTTAAAGCGCTATGTCCATCCATCTTCCACATTTTTGGTTTATTATTTTCAATAATGTACCTTTGGAATCGACCTAGAAAATTTTTTTTTAACACCCCCTCAAAATTTGATGGTTTACATTTCAAGGTACGTAGAATCCAAAAATCGAATAAAAATTTGGCCGTCCGTCCGCCGTACGCCGCACGCAGCACTTTTGCCACTTAGCATTGACCGATTTTGATGAAATTTGGTATGTAGGCTCCATTTGGGGTCTAGTTGTGCCCCGAAGATTTTGGTTGATGTATGTCACTTCTAAGGGTTCCAAAATCAATTTTGAAATTTTGAAAACGCCCTAACTCAAAAAATTTCGATATAAAGGTATTGTTTTTCCTTCAATTTAAGCTTCTATAGCATTTTTAGAATTTTTTGAGACCACCCGGAGCTCTGTAGGACAAACCGTTCGCTCACTACGAGAATTTAAAGTTTGAACGTACGATAAATCAGAAACACGAGTGTGAATCGCAAAAGAGTCCTAATCTCCGTTCAAATTAATGCTGACCGAAATGCGATCGATGTTTTTCTTCATGTCGGATGGTTGGTGGCTTTGCAGACGAGTGATCTATATGTAAAAATAAAAAATAATAAACCATTGTGTAATAATTTGCAGCGTTTTTTTTAAATTTCAGAAAAACTCAAATTTAACAAAACAATTTTTGACCTTCTTGATGATAATAGATTGACAATTTATTGAAGAAATTGGAGAGTTTAGTGTTAAAAGTCATTATTTTAGGAATTTTGAACTGGTGAAAACTTTTTTGCGTTTTTCTCAAAACTCCGTTTGCTTTAAGGTATCGATGTGATAGAAAATGTCTACAATGTTTGTCTTTATTTATTTGTTTATTTTTTATTTATTTATTTATTTATTTTTTTTTTGACTTGTTTTATTGCACCAACTTACAACCTATAAGCAACATTCTTCTGATACATAGTGGTGTACTTTAATAAAACTAAGATACTTCACTTAGTTCTTATTGTTCTGAATAGCGAAATATCTTGGAATGACGCTGGATGCCAAACTAAGGTGGAAGTCCCACGTTAAGAAGAAAAAAGCTGAGCTTTTGATTAAATTCAGAAAAATGTACTGGCTGATGGGCCGACAGTCAAAATTGTCTGTCCACAATAAGCTTCTACTGTACAAGCAAGTCCTAAAGCCCGTCTGGACTTACGGTGCACAACTGTGGGGGTGCACAGCCCAAAGCAATCGAGACATAGTTCAGCGCTTCCAGAATAATGTACTGCGATGCTGCGTTGATGCTTACAGATACTTTAGAAATGACAGACTTCACTACGAGCTGAAGATAGAATCTGTCAATGAGGTCATTCGCAGCCAAGCCATGAATCATCTTATGAGGCTCCAAGATCATGTAAATGAGGATGTCATCCAGCTTCTCAACACAGATGATCTGCTTAGAAGACTTAAGGGAACCAAGCCACACGATCTAATCCACTTAGTGTGACCATCATGAAGTTTGTGTTTATACCTCTAAGAAATTTCGGCTCACATTTTCATAATTTTGGTGTAGAAAAGGCGGTTCAGGGGATAATTCACGATTTTGGGTTGTCAACCTTGGTATGTCGAACGGACGGAAAAAAAGAGGATGCTCGCTTCCGGGACAAGACACCCGCAGAGCCCACACCTGCCCCCGGGTTCCTTACCCCAGAGGGAAGTACCTAATTTAGATGAAAATTATCGCAGGGAAGAAACTATGTACCTGGTGGAGGTTAGTGAATGCCAGAAGACACCTGGTGTCGGTAAAGGTCGAGCGGCCGACCGTGAAGACTTGCCGACAACCACCTGCTCGTAGTCGAAGTTAGTTCATCGAATACCTCAGAGGCAGATACTGGTCGATGCGGTAGGTTGAATCTTGAGATATTGAGGCTAACTGACCCTCGTCTCTTATTTCATCCAACGAAATTTGCAACGCCGTCACGGAGAGCTGATTCGGAAGGTGACTGAGGTTTGGTCTGATCACGTTTAGCAGTTGCTTAGTCACTCTTGAAGACCCAGTAATTTAATATCAAAGCAACAATGCGTTCATGAGGAACTAGGAGACTAATTTGTAGTATATATTGCTGATTCAGGAATCACTATGATCAGCTGCTCAATGCATGTCTGATATTCACTCATGAAGACTTGGTAATTGAATATCACTGCAATAATGCGACCAAGAGAAACTAGGAGACTAATTTGCAGTATTATATTGCTGATTCAGGAATCTCTATGATTACCTGCTTAATGCTTGCCTGATGTCACTCAGACCCAGGCATTGAATATCAAAGCATGTATTCTCTGCATCAATGGGAAATCAGGAGCGGTATTGGCTACTTTCTTCCTGCTTTGAATAACTACAAATTTAAATTATGAAATCCAAGAAGAAACTAGGAGACAAATTTGTAGAATTATATTGCTGATTCAGGAATCACTATGATCAGCTGCTCAATGCATGTCTGATATTCACTCATGAAGACTTGGTAATTGAATATCACTGCAATAATGCGACCAAGAGAAACTAGGAGACTAATTTGCAGTATTATATTGCTGATTCAGGAATCTCTATGATCAGCTGCTCAATGCTTGCCTGATGTCACTCAGACCCAGTCATTGAATATAAAAGCAAGTTTTCTCTGCATCAATGGGGAATAAGGAGAGGTATTGGCTGCCCTCTTCCACCTTTGAAAAACTGCAAATTTAACTTATGAAATTCAAGGAGAAACTAGGAGACAAATTTGTAGAATTACATTGCTGATTCAGGAATCACTAGGATCAGCTGCTTAATGCTTGCCTGATGTCACTCAGACCCAGTCATTGAATATCAAAGCAAGTTTTCTCTGCATCAATGGAAAATCAGGAGAGGTATTAGCTGCTTTCTTCCTGCTTTGAATAACTACAAATTTAACTTATGAAATCCAAGGAGAAACTAGGAGACTAATTTGGAGACTAATTTGCAGTATTATATTGCTGATTCAGGAATCTCTATGATCAGCTGCTCAATGCATGACTGATGTGTCTCAGACCCAGTCATTGAATATCAAAGCAAGTTTTCTCTGCATCAATGGGAAATCAGGAGAGGTATTGGCTGCTTTCTTCCTGCTTTGAATAACTACAAATTTAACTCATGAAATCCAAGGAGAAACTAGGAGACAAATTTGTAGAATTATATTGCTGATTCAGGAATCACTATGATCAGCTGCTCAATTCATGTTTGATATCACTCAGACCCAGTCAAAGCAAGTTTCCTCTGCTTAAATGGGAAATCAGGTAAGGTATTGGCCGGGGTTCTTGCTGCTTTCATCAGCTACACATTTAACTTTTGAGATCCAGTAATTTATCACAGCTCGTGTTCCCTGCATTCATGGGAAACCAGGAAACCTATTGGTAGAAGTTCTGGGTGATTCAGGAATCACTATAATCAGCTAGTTACTACCATGACACTCAAAATGACCCAATAATAGAATAACACAGCCAGTTTGCGCTGCGCCAATGTCAAACCAGGAGAGCTGGTGGCTGGAGTTCCTGCTGATTTCCTGTGCTTCACATGTCGCTCTTGAAACCCAGTAATTCATCCAGCGTCATTTGGAAACTAGGAGCTTTCTTACAAGGATAAGTTCTTGCTCATTCACAAGTCTTTCTTGAAGAATAAAGAACCAGTAACTGACGCAAGCCACCATACGCCAGCTGCTTGTCATTGATCTCACAAGATGACAATAAAGGATTTGCCACGTTGCTCCCCATCTAGCTAGATTGAGAAATTTTCATGAAATATCTTCATCATTGTTAGAAAAATACTTGTCTACTTTACTTAATGTAGTAAGTAGTTCACAGAAAACCATTAGATGCGTCTGAGCTATCATTATAGGGGATGAGTCAACAGAGAAGGAAAACTCAGTCAATTTTAAGTAATAAGTCTGACAGGACTTATTCTACTATATAATTCTCCAAGTTTGACGGCAGAAAACCGAACAATGTTTCTCCCTCGTCCCATGTCTCTCGATGCAACCATAAAAAATTCTTAGGATCAAGTTTTGCGATGCTCAGAAACTTCTTCGTTAAGAAAATAAGTCATCGAGTAATTAAAAAGTTCTCTCGCTATTCCAACGTCGCTTGATTGAATGTCGTCATTTATATTAGTTGCTTTTCGGAATCTTCCCGTTTTTTTCTTAATTTAAAAAAAATGGATGTAACAAGGACTTAGAGAAAACTCGTAATGACTTTTTGTAATGGAAACGCGAAATGGAATGTTACGTTTATTTTGTCAAAGAAATAACGAGCAATTTACGGTAGTTCTGTTAGAAACTCTTCTTCTTTATTCTTTTAGCAGCGGTATTTAAAACGTTCGTTAGTGTATTGCTTCCGAGTCAACCAAGGTAGCGGAAGCTTTGTTTTTACTTTTCAAGGTTGAAAAACAAATGTTCTCCAAAACCAAAATTTCCACTCGCGTTTTACGTTTCAAACCTTCCTGAACAATTTTGGTTCCATGTCTGTCTGTCTGTGTGTCTGTCATGAAATTCTTGCCACAGCAATAACTTCTACATTTCTCATTCGATTTCGATGAAATTTTCAGGGATTATGCGGGTTGGTGTGTAGATGGTCCCCTATGAAAATCATCACCCCCGGACTGATAGTAGCCGCTGCGCATGCGCAAACGTGAAATCCTTGCCACAGGCATAAAGTCTACATTTCCCTCCTGATTTCTTCAAGATTTTCATGAATCATGCGAGTTGGGGTGGAGATGGTCCCCAATGAAAATCGTGGTCCCCAAATTGGAAGTATTTTGTGCGCAAGCGAATACGTGAAATCCTTGGAACAGCCATGACTTCTACATGTTCAACAATATCCAGAGATTGTGCGGGTTGACGTGTAGAGTCCCCTATGAGGGTAGTGGAAGGTACTTAGAGATTGATGTTTTGATATTAACTACTAAGCATCGGATCATCTATAGAATCGGTTTATGGACACAAGGAAGCTATGTGCCACACCCACTTGGCAGAAGTTTTTTCAGTGTAGAACCTACTCGTTGGTCATTCTACCTGTTCACAAACGTTTCAAACGCTTCAATTTTCACACCAAAAGCTTCAGTAGCGTCTATTCCTTTTTATTCGACGAAAATGTCGCTTCAGGTCACCACTTTTCTCATTTTAATGAAATAGTTTTGTTCTCTTCGAAGAATGCCTGAGATCTTTCAAACTTGTATCAAGTAAGACGGTTTAGTCAGCGTTTATCTACATTACTTGGACACATAAGCAGATATCAGATGTAAAGAAATTTGACGTCAAAACCTGAAAGCCCACCACCACCATAAAATAGTCACCATCTTCATCGCAGAGTGCCTGAAGGTCAGCTCCAACTTGAAGTCAGTTCCATTTGGTAAAATTGTGTCTATTTTGATCTGTTTCAAGTAACCAGAAATCGGATTTAGAGAACTTTGATGTGAAAAACCTGAAGCTCATGCAACTTTTGCCAGGCGCTGCCTGGGATGCTGGCTCTGCTCTAGTTATCTCTCTCCAATAGCAAAAAAAGTGGTCCCAAGGTTTCCGTTAGACAGCCTTGGTAGACTCGTGTGAAACCAGCAAACGTTTTCCCCACAGTTTTGCAGCCATTTTGGAGAGGCGGTGAGAAGCTGGTTCTCTGCGGTTGTTCGTGATGTTACACGTATTATTTTATGAAGGAATGAATAAACTGCTACAATCAGACTCACCATAAGCGTTCACGTGGTATTTTCATTCAGGGATCGGCCGAAATGAAAGAATCGATCCATCGGAATAACAAAGAAGGTTGACCGGATGGATGGGCGGGACAGCGTGGGTGTTCAGCTTGCAAGGCGAGCCAGAAAAAAAATCCCTCGACCAATCGTGACCTTCCTTAAGTTTTATATGCTCGCTATAAATAAACAAGAGAAGACGTATGGAAGGTAGTTTGAAGGAAAACCAGGACCGTTATCGCAAGAGCCGTTTTTCGTTCGTAATATATGTTTATCGAAGTGATGTTTTCACGACCGTACGTTGCTCAGCGGGGCGTTGGTAAAGTTCAACTGAGGAGTGGGGGTAGCTGGGTTGTACGTTCTAACTGACAGTTAAAATTTATTCATAGATTCATTCTGACGAGAGGACAAAAATAATGCTTGCTTTTGGTTGTGAGGCGAGTAGAGTTTCAAAGAAAATTATCTTGTGCACATGTATGTTGATGTCTGCACTTCCAAAATATGTTTATAGTAGAGGGCACTTGTGCACAGGCTGGATGTCTTGACCATTGGAAAGGTAAATTGTAGAAAGCTTCAATTCTGCATCTAATGAGATTAATCCAGAGATATTGGATTCACTATCCCTACATACGAATTATAATGACGATGATTGGATTCTTCACTTCAAGTGTGCAGAACTAGGTTTTAGAAGTCGTGTTTGTCAAGGTGATAGTTCTGGTGCACTTCAGGATAGTTGTTCCTCTCTTTATCAGAAGGCATTTCAGGTGTCTTCAATTATTAATTGAAAACGATCTGGCAAGCATGGTAGTGGAAGCTTGAAGAATCCACTAATGGTTTAGCTTGGAACAATTCTCTGACAGAGACCATGGATAGAGATTGTATCTGTGCTGATTTCACTGAACGTGTGACAACTTCATCACTCCTGAAAACCAAGAGAATCCAATGGCTTTGATGAAGTAATAATTTTACCATATGAACCATCCTGGTAGAATCCTGAAGAATAAACTGTACTTTCTGGTAAGGAACCATAATCGTACATTCTGGCTAGTGATTAATGCTTGAAATGCTGGTGTGCTCTTGAACAATTTCCAGATGAAAACTGCACCAAGATTTTAACCAAGGGAGGTCTTATCGCTGATTCCATTGAACGTCTGAAGTATGTATCATAATCATACATTCTGGCAAGTCCAGCAGTGATTAATGCTTGAAATGCTGGTGTGCTCTTGAACAATTTCCAGATGAAAACTGCACCAAGATTTTAACCAAGGGAGGTCTTATCGCTGATTCCATTGAACGTCTGAAGTATGTATCATAATCATACATTCTGGCAAGTCCAGTAGTGATTAATGCTTGAAATGATGGTTTATTCTTGAACCATTCCCAGATGAAAACTGCACCAAGATTCTAACCAAGGAAGGTCTTATCGCTGATTCCATTGAACGTCTGAAGTATGAATCATAATCATGCATTCTGGCAAGTCCAGTAGTGATTAATGCTTGAAATGATGGTTTATTCTTGAACCATTCCCAGATGAAAACTGCACCAAGATTCTAACCAAGGGAGGTCTTATCGCTGATTCCATTGAACGTCTGCATGAATCATAATCATACATTCTGGCAAGTCCAGCAGTGATTAATGCTTGAAATGATGGTTTGTCCTTGAACAATTCCCAGATGAAAACTGCACCAAGATTTTAACCAAGGAGGTCTTATCGCTGATTCCATTGAACGTCTGCATGAATCATAATCATACATTCTGGCAAGTCCAGCAGTGATTAATGCTTGAAATGATGGTTTGTCCTTGAACAATTTCCAGATGAAAACTGCACCAAGATTCTAACCAAGGAAGATCTTATTGCTGATTCCATTGAATGTCTGCAGTATAAATAATAATCATACATTCTGGCAAGTCCAGCAGTGATTTAATGCTTGAAATGGTGGTTTACTCTTGAACAGTTCCCAGATGAAAACTGCACCAAGATTTTAACCAAGGAGGTCTTATCGCTGATTCCATTGAACGTCTGCATGAATCATAATAATACATTCTGGCAAGTCCAGCAGTGATTAATGCTTGAAATGATGGTTTACTCTTGAACAGTTCCCAGATGAAAACTGCACCAAGATTTTAACCAAGGAGGTCTTATCGCTGATTCCATTGAACGTCTGAAGTATGAATCATAATAATACATTCTGGCAAGTCCAGCAGTGATTTAATGCTTGAAATGGTGGTTTACTCTTGAACAGTTCCCAGATGAAAACTGCACCAAGATTTTAACCAAGGAGGTCTTATCGCTGATTCCATTGAACGTCTGAAGTATGAATCATAATAATACATTCTGGCAAGTCCAGCAGTGATTAATGCTTGAAATGATGGTTTACTCTTGAACAGTTCCCAGATGAAAACTGCACAAAGATTTTAACCAAGGAGGTCTTATCGCTGATTCCATTGAACGTCTGCAGTATGAATCATAATCATACATTCTGGCAAGTCCAGCAGTGATTAATGCTTGAAATGATGGTTTGTCCTTGAACAATTTCCAGATGAAAACTGCACCAAGATTTTAAACAAGGAAGATCTTATCGCTGATTCCATTGAACGTCTGCAGTATGAATCATAATCATACATTCTGGCAAGTCCAGCAGTGATTAATGCTTGAAATGATGGTTTACTCTTGAACAATTCCCAGATGAAAACTGCACCAAGATTCTAACCAAGGAAGATCTTATCGCTGATTCCATTGAACGTCTGCAGTATGAATCATAATCATACATTCTGGCAAGTCCAGCAGTGATTAATGCTTGAAATGATGGTTTGTCCTTGAACAATTCCCAGATGAAAACTGCACCAAGATTCTAACCAAGGAAGATCTTATCGCTGATTCCATTGAACGTCTGCAGTATGAATCATAATCATACATTCTGGCAAGTCCAGCAGTGATTAATGCTTGAAATGATGGTTTGTCCTTGAACAATTTCCAGATGAAAACTGCACCAAGATTTTAAACAAGGAAGATCTTATCGCTGATTCCATTGAACGTCTGCAGTATGAATCATAATCATACATTCTGGCAAGTCCAGCAGTGATTAATGCTTGAAATGATGGTTTACTCTTGAACAATTCCCAGATGAAAACTGCACCAAGATTCTAACCAAGGAAGATCTTATCGCTGATTCCATTGAACGTCTGCAGTATGAATCATAATCATACATTCTGGCAAGTCCAGCAGTGATTAATGCTTGAAATGATGGTTTGTCCTTGAACAATTCCCAGATGAAAACTGCACCAAGATTCTAACCAAGGAAGATCTTATCGCTGATTCCATTGAACGTCTGAAGTATGAATCATAACCATAAATTTTGGCAAGTCCAGCAGTGATTAATGCTTGAAATGATGGTTTGTCCTTGAACAATTCCCAGATGAAAACTGCACCAAGATTCTAACCAAGGAAGATCTTATCGCTGATTCCATTGAACGTCTGCAGTATGAATCATAATCATACATTCTGGCAAGTCCAGCAGTGATTAATGCTTGAAATGATGGTTTGTCCTTGAACAATTCCCAGATGAAAACTGCACCAAGATTCTAACCCAGGAAGATCTTATCGCTGATTCCATTGAACGTCTGAAGTATGAATGATAACCATAAATTTTGGCAAGTCCAGCAGTGATTAATGCTTGAAATTATGGTTTGTCCTTAAACAATTCAAGGTGACTGACCTGATCGAGGTTGTAACCAAGGTTATTCCTTCTCTCAACTCAAGTTATCCATCTTGAAGCATTCTTGTAGATTCCTGAAGTATAAACTGTACTTTCCTGTTGCTGTTGATGAGACCACCACAATGGCATGGTTTTCCTGAGAAAATGAACATAGCCTGAGTATTTACTGAACTACTCAACCCCTCAAAACTCGAACTGCGTTGGATTCACCGACATCCACGTTTTGTACCAGAAAAGGTGTTATTGACATTTTCATGTCTTTCATATGGCACATAAAAAAAAAATCGTCACGAAATTTGATGCAACGATATTTGTTGCAACGATATTTGTCCCAAGTCGCCACAATGATGATTATGACCATCAGAAGTGAAGTTGTTAGGTAGGTAGGTACTTTACAGTTTGATATTACCAGGGGGGCATGAAAATGTTTCAATGTGTTGCAGACTCGTATGCAAGCGTTTTTACTTTTTTTCCATTTCACAATTAATCAAACTATAGACCACCTGGTTCATTCATCCACTTCTACCTGCGCCCCTTGGGCATTTCTTGGAGTCCCCCGTCATCTTATGGTCCGCAAAAGGTCTCCCCGAAAAAAAAAGGTTCCTGGAGGATGAGTTATTCGGAGGGGACTGAAAAGATGCCGCTCGAACGTGCCTGCAGGTCAGTGACTCCCCACGGGTTGGCCCTTGAGGTTTTGAAAGGAGCCCAACCTGGTGGGACTGCATCATCTTTTCCAAATCGACCGTAGCAGCCTTGACTAATGTACCCAATAATTATGGAAATCTATCCGATGAAGACTTGGCCAGAGAGTAACGAACGAATTGAGATTGTATTTTGGAAGCTCACATCAAATTAGTGAATGGAGGTGATAAAACTCTCCCTTTAGGTACATGATCAAATAACAGGCTGAAAATTGGCAAATACCCACTTGAGTCTCTTTTCTTACTAATTTGAAACTTCTTCCACAATCTGTTGAATCGAGCATATACGCCTTGAAATAACCAATGTATGGAAATCGATCTTATAAAATTTATGTTGACTGTCACGAGTCTCTAACTGACAAAGTAAGTAACGGACGAATTGGAAAGGGCCGCAGCACGTTAGGGTCAAAGAATGGCTATTTCTTAGTAACTGTATACGCTCGTCTCAAATAACGTGTGTCGATGTGGTTGAAAATTTGTGTTCAATGATACAAAACAATTAAAACAGGATAATGATGGAAAGTACACTAATTGGCGGCAGTTTTCTGACCGTTTCGAGCAATTTAGTAAGTAAGCAATCTGACGGCATTTCCATCGGTGCGGTGCTCCCACTGGCCAACTTCATCATTCTTCTTGTAGTGCTTCAGCAGCACTTTATCTTTTTGGATCCGTCTGAACCAGGACTGACCCAAGTGGAATCCACATCCGTGTATAGCTCACTCCGGGAAAACTTGTCTAATGGCCTTGGCCCTAACGTGTCCTTACGCCCCATCGTGTTCTGTTTTCATTCTTGTCCACAGGGTCGAGCGGCCCTAACGTGTTACGCCCTTGGAAATTTGTCATCAAGAATTGGAGAAACATACCCACCAACAAGTCAGATCAGCTGTGTGAGCGATATAGTTCCTAGAGTGCTGAAATTACGAAGTGATCACGAGGTACTTCATAAAAGTCATATCATCTTATCTGTTAGGTGAACATTAACCCTAGAGTGATAGACTACGTAAAAATTACGTAATGAGTGGGGGGAAATGAGACCCCTACAATCCCCCCTCTCGGCCTTCTTAACTGGGCCTCCTCCAGTGCTATCGGTACCTATAGCAGTGAACCTTTGTGGTGTCAAGACCTCATCTCGATTTCTTCCCGTCAGGATCTTGGTTTTCCATAACGCCTACACGTCAAAGATACGTAGTCTACTATTTGTTGAAAATTATTTTGAGTTCCTCCCTGCCAAGCATAGGTATCTACTACCTACTAAGGCATTTTTGAAAACCTCAACCCTTCTTTTCCCTTTGGTTGGTAGTTGGGGTTGAAATTTTCAAAATTGCCCTAGTAGGTAGTAGGTACCTATGGTTGGTAGGGTAATCTATACAGGAAAATAATAAATCTTTGTGAAATAATTTGCAGCGTTTTTCTATAACATTTATATCATGAAAAATTCGAGAATGAAGCACACCTTTTCTGCACATCTCAAAATAGCAAGAGATTTCTCTTTTTTCTCAAATTTTCATTCATTTTCCCTTTCAAAATATTTCAAGCATAATATTTTCATTTCTAAACATTTATTTTATCGAGTATAATATATTATCCAGAGTAAAAATCGAGTTTTGGATGTGATTTAAGAACATTTATGTGATATAATTCAGGTATTCAAAGTTTCTTTTTAGAAAACATATAAAGGTAAATACTAAGAAGAATGAGTTTATATTCGTTTTTTGTTGAATGAATGAAAAATATATGACCATTTTGTGTTGAAAATATTTTTTCAGTTTCACACGTCATTTTTACGTAGTCTACTAATAACTGTGTGTCAGGGAAGTCTACTACTCTAGGGTTAAGTGGACAATTAGGTACTAAAATACATACCTATCACTCCAATAAACGAATAGGTAAATTGGTCTGAGAAAAAGATTTCTCTCAGTGGTTTGAAACTAGGTTGGGTTGAAGACTTTCAGTTGGGATCATCTCTGCGGAATTATTGTTTCTCTCCTTTTCAACTGGTGGAACTGCATCATTTCTTCAAACTGTAGGTAGGTATCAGCCTGAAAAAGATATATGTGATAAACTGATTTATCGATCAGTGGACACCTACTTGGAATCGAGTCTTTCATTTTCATCTATAACTGCCGTGACTGTTCGCAACTGCTTTCAGTTAGAAGGCTGGTAGGTTCTTGTGCTATTATTGAAGCACTGCACTATATCCTCCAGTTACTGATTGCCGTCAGGACTAAGATCCTTCTAAGTTGGTTAGTTGTTGAAGGTCTTGAACGAGACAATTAGATCACCTATTGTTTGCTTCCCGATCAGCGTGAATTTCGTGAAGCGAGGACCATCCAAGTCACCTTGTCAGGCTGTACACACTGATTGGTCCATGGCCGCAGGACAGTTGTAGGTGGATAATTTGATAGGTGATCAATCATCACTCAGTGATTGGTATGGGTGACCTATCGTGGACAGTGTGGGTTTGATAGCATTCATTGTCTCAACTCTTCCATGTATCATACTTTTGACATGGATATGTCTTAGTTCTGGGGGTCATTCCAAAATTTTCGACACACAAAACAATGCATCGTTTTTTTTCTGATGCTGTTGAACGCAGGAAGCTGAAATTTGAGAGGCAGGGTCAATCGATACCTACATACTTCTATACATCATCAAAGTTGATGATCACTGATCAGCTGAGTGAGCTCCAAGGCCATTTCCTCTCCTGTTGAACGCAGGAACCTGAAATTTGAGAGGGCGGGTCAATGGAGAATGCTGAAGGCGCCTGAGTGGTCATTGATCAGCTGAGTGAGCTCATCATTTAAATTGCCATCATAAGACATACCTATCCATGTACAGATGTATCTGCATGCAGTGCAGATACTCGTTTTTATTCGATTTTCGGATTCTACGTACCTTGAAACGTAAAATATCAAATTCATTACCTGAATTCTAATTCTAGAGTCAATATCCCTTCATCGTGGACAGTTTACATAATCGATTACCTAACCATCATTCTTGTTCATATATCTGTCTCTGAATTATAAATCGTTGTTATAAAGACCGGTTGGAGAAATGGGCGCAGCTTGCTCTAAAATAACTTCTCGCTGCACGCCGTATTAGCTGACGCAAGTCATTCCCTCCAAGGTCGATAAAGGCGGGCGGGGCCCTCAACGGAAGTAACAAAGCGACGAGAGAATTTTATCTCGAGGCAGATGCGTGGCTCTCCTTCCCTTCCATCTGTAGTTTTTTTTTAAGAGAAAATGAAACCTCATCTGCAATTAAGAACTTGGATTATGAGAGGTACATTACCTGCGCACATGTTGATTCATCAATGGATGGATGTGAATCACAAATCAGAAGTTTACCGATTATAATCGGAGCGTTTTTGATCGTTGTTCTCCAACTAATAGGTGATTCTGAAAGGTTTTTTAACGCTGAATACGAATTTCATTTCAGTTTTTACCTCTCACGTCTAGATTTTCCACAAAAGGTGAACAAAAATGGCTCACTTTTGTACCTTAAACCCTGCAGACCTTGGCCTTCAGACTAGGAATATATCGAAAAAAGTCTTTTCTGCTATTAACTTCACTTGATGTAGACAATTTATCTTTATTTACGTCATAATATAATACATGAGACAAATTATAACGTAAAGAATTTCGGATTCTTAAGTCGTTGAAAATTTCCTTTTGGTAGACTCCCGAGAAGTTGTCCCAGGGTCCTCGCTGTCCCTCTTCAAATTCCAGACGAAGTCTGCCATCATGCTGGTGTTCCATTTTCCTTGATATCGCTTCTCCATGGTTTTAATATCTTGGTGAAACCGTTCACCACGCTCTTCACTAAAATCCCCAAGGTTTTCAGGGAAATATTCCAGATTCGAACAAAGAAAATTGTTTTGTGATAATTCCAACATATAGCAGGATAGTTTCCAAACACGGGGTGTATTCGAATTTTTGAATTAAAAACATACTTCAATTATTAAATGAAACTTTAAAAAAATTTGTTTTGTTGGTGATATGTTAGATGATGGCTTGTAAGATTTTCTTGTTCTGATAACATACATATGGTTAGAATTGAAAATAACGATTTTTCAAGCTTAGATAAACCGGATGAAAGTATGGGGCGACACTAGTGCCATCTATCATCTCAGAATCATACTAGACCCCCGTCCCCTTTAGCCTTAACGCTCATGTTGCAGCCCATAGCTTGGAATGCTTTGAGCATGTTGTCCACCAGCTGCTTGTAGTTGGAACTTTTCTGTTACCCAAGAAGCCCTCGACCACTGAACGAAAACCAGTCCATGCATTTTTTTCAAGAGTGGACATACAGTTTTCAAACTGGGGATCTTACATGAGTTTGTGTATCTGTGGACCCATAAAAATTCCTGCTTTTATTTTTTCGGACGTGATTTTTGGGAATTTTATGGCAAGGTATCTGAAACAATCTTTTTCTCGGTCCAATTTAGAAACGAATTGCTTCATCAAACCAAGTTTTAATGTGCAGGGGCGGAATCAAAACTTTTGTTGGGTCAATCAAGGGCGCATTTATGATGTTTTTAGAACCAGGTTCAAAAGTTGTTCTTTCAGGCCACTTCTTCCTCGTCCAGTGTTGATATCGAGCTCTGCTATCCCACTCGCACAGAAAACGAGGCATTTTGATGAAACCTCCTTGTTGTCCCAAAAGCAAGCCAATGATTTTGAAATGATGTGAATATTGTGAAATATCTAGAAGTGATAGCGAAAAACGCTGCAAATTATTACACAATGGTTTATTATTTTTCTATATAGATCACTCGTCTACAAAATCACCAACCATCCAATATGAAGAAAAAAAAAAAAAAAAAATCAAAAAAAAATTCAAAAAAATCAAAATTACCAACCATCGATCGCATTTTGGTCAGCTCTAATTTGAACGGAAATTAGGCCTCTTTTGCGATTCAAACTCGTGTTTTGATTTATATATATATATATATTTCAATATAAACCCTTAAATTTTCGTAGGAAGAGAACGGTTTGTCCTACAGAGCTCCGCGTGGTCTCAAAAAATTCAATAGAATCTTAAATTGAAGGAAAAACAATACCTTTATATCTAAATTTTTTGAGTTAGGGCGTTTTCAAAATTTCAAAATTGATTTTGGAACCCTTAGAAGTGACCTACATCAACCAAAAGCTTCGGGGCACAACTAGACCCCAAATGGAGCCTACATACCAAATTTCATCAAAATCGGTCAATGCTAAGTGGCAAAAGTGCCGCGTACGGCAGACGGACAGCCACATTTTTATTCGATTTTGGTTTATTATTTTCAATAATGAACCTTTGGAATCGACCAAGAAAAAAAAATTTTAACACCCCCTCAAAATTTGATGGTTTACGTTTCAAGGTACGTAGAATCCAAAAATCGAATAAAAATTTGGCCGTCCGTCCGCCGTACGCGGCACTTTTGCCACTTAGCATTGACCGATTTTGATGAAATTTGGTATGTAGGCTCCATTTGGGGTCTAGTTGTGCCCCGAAGCTTTTGGTTGATGTAGGTCACTCCTAAGGGTTCCAAAATCAATTTTGAAATTTTGAAAACGCCCTAACTCAAAAAATTGTGATATAAAGGTAGGTATTGTTTTTCCTTCAATTTAAGATTCTATAGAATTTTTTGAGACCACCCGGAGCTCTGTAGGACAAACCGTTCGCTCACTACGAGAATTTAAAGTTTGAACGTACGATAAATCAGAAACACGAGTGTGAATCGCAAAAGAGGCCTAATCCCCGTTCAAATTAAAGCTGACTGAAATGCGATCGATGTTTTTCTTCATGTTGGATGGTTGGTGGCTTTGCAGACGAGTGATCTATAAAGAAAAATAAAAAATAATAAACCATTGTGTAATAATTTGCAGCGTTTTTATTCGATTTTTGGATTCTACGTACCTTGAAATTAACTACTAATTTTAATAATTATTAAATCAATAATTTTTTATTCAATAATTTTTTAATAATTTTAATAATTTTATAATAATTTTTTCAATAATTTTTTAATCAATAATATAATATTTTTCAATAATTAACTACTAATTTTGAGAGGGGGTTAAAATTTTTTTTTCTTGGTCGATTCCAAAGGTTCATTATTGAAAATAATAAACCAAAATCCATTTAGAATCACCTATTAGTTTTGAAACAACGAAAATAATGCAGAGTTGTGTTATGTTCTCAACTATAAATTCTTTCAGTACCTAATAGATAAAAATTCTGTTCGTATTGGTAGAAAGATATACTATAAAAGCATGAAACATCTGCCTGGTAAGACATCTGCAACTGGGATCATTAAGGCTAAAGGGGATGACAAGTGTGCGAGAGAGACAGCTATATTGGGAAAAGAGAGAGACAGGAGCTTAATCATTTTCCCAAAAGTTCTCAGCTATCAGTGGACCGATTTTCATTCTGTAAAATTATTTGGTTTCCTTTCGTCGTATTCTATGTTTCTGCCATGTCAAATTTCTCATAAAATCTATATTTTTTGACGAAGCACCATAATTAATCTTTTGGTGATTCACTCATTGACCAAATATGCGGGCATTAGAATAAATTTTCCCAAAACCGAGATACCAGGCATATTCTAGCAGATGTCCTCAACATATGGAATCCATCAGAAATCAAAAATATTGAGAATTAGCGACTGAAAGAGAAAACGAAAATCAAAAGGGGTGAACTTCAGTCAGGCAACCCCCCTCGCCATTCAGAAGACAACAAACCCGCCCGTCAGCTCATCCGCCACCCGCCCGACACAGTTCCCGTACTCAGAAGTTTTATAAAACGCTTGCCAGGTGGGTGTGGCACATAGCTTCCTCGTATCCACAACTCGAAAGTATTGATACTCTTATAATTGGGAAATCATCAAAAACCCGATTTTGAGAATATCACCCCTATTATTTACTAATAAAAACGTATGCCAAGTAGGTGTGGCACATAGCTTCCTCGTATCCACAACTCGAAAGTATTGATACTCTTATAATTGGGAAATCATCAAAAACCCGATTTTGAGAATATCACCCCTATTATTTACTAATAAAAACGTATGCCAAGTAGGTGTGGCACATAGCTTCCTCGTATCCACCACTCGAAAGTTTTGATACTCTTATAATTGGGAAATCATCAAAAACCCGATTTTGAGGATATCACCCCAATTATTCACTAATAAAAACGTCTGCCAAGTAGGTGTGGCACATAGCTTCCTCGTATCCACAACTCGAAAGTATTGATACTCTTATAATTGAGAAATCATCAAAAAACCGATTTTGAGAATATCACCCCTATTTTTCACTAATTGATAATAAAAACGTATGCAAAGTAGGTGTGGCACATAGCTTCCTCGTATCCACAACTCGAAAGTATTGATACATCAGAGTATTGATATTGATAAATCAGAAACACGAGTGTGAATCGCAAAAGAGGCCTAATCTCCGTTCAAATGTTAGCTGACCGAATTGCGATCGATGTTTTTCTTCATGTTGGATGGTTGGTGGCTTTGCAGACGAGTGATCTATATAGAAAAATAAAACATAATAAACCATTGTGCAATAATTTGCAGCGTTTTTATTAAAGATTTGGATTCTACGTCAAATTTCTTGAAAAGTTCATACCCGAACCGATTTTTTTATAGCGCGCAACCTTGCTTTTTGAACGCTCCCAGTTTCGCAACTCCACAATTACACAAAAATTAGGTTTTGGAGAACCAAAAGAAAATTAGTTGTAGAATCTATTCCTGAAGTTATTCACCCATATAATACCCATACAGTTACACCCTGTATAAACTTCCCAGCTATGCGAAAATCCACTCGTTTAGCTCGCACAATTATTTAGGTACCTACTCAGAATTTTCATATTTATATTATTTAAATGAAACATTCATTCTTCTGTGCAACGTTAGAAAAATGAATAGATATATACAAAGGTATTAAAAAATATCAAGTATGAAATATTAAAAAAAGAAACGTTGATTATTTATAGTCTTTTTATTCAATATTATTATTAAAAAAAGGTTTTTTAATTATGATTGAATAACATGAATATCCCACTTGAGTAACTATGTAATGAAAATTCATTTATCAATCAATTCATTTTCATAGTATAATATACTATGAAAATGAATTGATTGATAAATGAATTTTCATTACATATCATATTATGATGAATATCACTCAATAAAATTGCTTATTCAGTATAACTTGGTAGGTAGATGTGGAAGTGAAATCGCAAGCAATGTTACTGATCTATTCCGTGGGGGTCAAGGAGGGTCGGATTGAAGGGGAGGGTAACAAGGGTCGCTAGGCAACCAACCTCATACTCCATTTGCTAGCAACCAATGAGCGTGCGTTATTTTTCATTTACCCTTTCCGTCTCCAATTGTCCAAGAATCGGATTTCTAACCAATCATTCATCAATTATTAATGACAATGAATATGCAAGCTATCTCATTTTTTACTCAACTCCTTTAATAGCCCGAATTCTGCGATTTCATGATTAAAATAATTATAGTATGGTAAAAACTCAATGGTGGAAACCGAGATCTACTTATTCTGGATAAATTCCCGTATTATAATTGGAAAAAATCTTTCGTGGAGGATGAAAAACTTTGGGAAAACTTTTGAGTGCGACGCTAGCGCCATCTTCTAAAAGAGAATCAAACTAGAGGGCTGTCCCCTTTAGCCTTAACTTGGTAGGGTCGTAACCCTTTGTAATTGATATGGCTGTTGAAGGTCCGCGTCAAAGTTTCCTTGTAAAAGGAGTTCCTTGCTAAGCTCTAATGGTGACCCCGGTTACTTTGTGTTAACCGATATCGGAAGTTTAAAGAGTAAAGAAGATCGTGTAATATTTACTGCTTGTGAAGGGGAATAAGACGGACATAAAGGTTGTGTGCGTTGGTTGCGAATAGGAAGAAGGGGGGTATTGGCAAGGGTTTAGAAGAGAAACGTGTGGGCTTTTTTAGAGCGCAGCGGGTCTGTTGGGTTGAAAGACGGAGAGGGAACGAGACTGAAAGAAAACCAGTCGACGTGCGAGCGAGACGGCGATAGTGGAACGAACGGTGGGCGAGAGAGAGGGGAACAAAAAGGTTGGACGCGCGTGGACTTGTTGATTTCATAGCCCCCCTCCAGGCGGCGCTGAGATCGGTAGTGGGGGACTTGTATACACCGACCTCTTCAGTCGCTTTCAAGCAACCCTCGTCTCATACAGGAGTTTTCGCTGTGGTTTGGGTTCAACCTCATTTTACTCTGCCTGGGAAACACCGATCACTTCTGAGTGCTTTTGTACGAATTCTTGGATTTCCTCCGTCCCCCTCGTTACGTGTGGTAGAATTCAAGTGAAGTGTTTTTTTCGATCACGGACTGATGTCTCATCGAGATTTGAACACGTTTGAGGTGAGTCGCTCGACGTAGGTAACGTTTTACTATCCCATTTATTCATGTAGTTACACCACCTTACCGTTTCACCTACACCAACCATTAGAAATTTGCTCATTCCTTCTCGATGAAGGGATTTTTTCATTCCACGAAGTATATCAGTGAGGGTAAATTATTCATCTCTTCTCCGTGGTGAGGCCGCGTTGCCACGTTGCGTTCAGGGGGGAGTTTGGGTTTAGTGTGGAGGGGGGGGGGGTGATCAAACTAAATAGGTCATTACCCCTCCCCTCCCCTGTTGCCAACTCAACATCCCCCACTTCCTTTCCTCATTATTCCTTAAGTTTCTGACCTCGTTAATACCATTTACAGCCTACTTGATTCAATCCATTCAAATTCACCCCCCTCTCAGTATAATATAATGTCTTTCAAAATGCGCTTCAACTCGTTCGTGTGAAATTTCGATCTAATTTTACAACTTTTATCTCTCCTAAAGAATTTTCATTTCACGACCCATAAAATCGACAATTGAAAATAAATTGCTTCAATTCTTTCTCTGATGTTCGGTATTTTTCTGTATCGAATTACTCACTTCCTGTCAATATGCTAAATAGTTGATTTACTCTGCCTTGAATCCCAAGTATCTAGGCGCCCCTTATGAAAGACCTTCAGCCGGCTACCCTTCTACCTGGAACTCGAAAACGTCCCTTCCTCACCCCATTCGTCTACTCAGGTAGAAACCCGTGATTTAAATTCCCCAATCCTTCATTCTTGGGAAAGAACGATTTACGGTGGCCTTTGTCGAGCAGTTGTAACTTCCCGTTCGCTTATTGTGACTCCTGGTAGGGCATATTATGAACGTTCTTATAGGTAGGACCCATCAATGTTTTATTTGATGATTTCGTACGTTGTTAATTTTGGCCTGGGTTTTTGTTGGTCGTCAAGTGTCTCGGAAGGGAATCCAAAACAAGGCTCTACTAAATTGTGCCGAGTTTTACATCAATTATCAAAAACCTTGAGAATATCTAAACATCCGATCGGGCGCGTGATTAAGTTTTTTGTCGTTTGCAACCATCTCTCCGCCGTGGAGTCGAGGTTCCCTTCTCCGTGGAAGAAAAATCTCGGCGGCGAGCCTTGTCCTACAAATGACCTCTACCAGGCCGCAGCCTTCCCCCCCATCGGACCACCGCTGGGATGTTTCTGCGCATCTGTCCATGTTGAGA
Source organism: Apolygus lucorum (assembly GCA_009739505.2). Classification (NCBI taxonomy): domain Eukaryota; kingdom Metazoa; phylum Arthropoda; class Insecta; order Hemiptera; family Miridae; genus Apolygus; species Apolygus lucorum. The sequence continues at coordinate 5,905,043 of CM019173.2, read as the reverse complement.
CTATTCATCTTGTCCCTTTGTTTCTGATCCTGCTGTACTTTTTTCGTGTGTAATATTTACCGTCCCTCTCTTTCATAGAAATACGTCTTCATCGTTACCTTCACCCTATTAGGTTAGGCCAGTCATTCATTCATATTCATGAACCCTGTGGAAGATATTCCCTAACTTGGTGTACTTCATTTCTTCTTCGTGATGCACTGAAATTAATTACTGAATCCCCTCTATAAACGGCACTTTTCAAGCAAAATTATTTCTTCTGATTCTTTCCCCATCTATTTGCACAACCAATTTTTGGTTACCTCATATGTCATAAATCCGAAATCCTCCGTTCCAGAATCAAACGCCGATTCCTTTTCAATGGAAATGATCTGAATTATACCTTCTCTGCGGCACAAGTTGACCTTCCCCTGACCTCTGTTATTTTCAGCCATTACCCCCTTCTTCAGGCCCCCTTCCTCTTCAACTTAATTTTTCTCGGCCCTCGTTCCCGTTTGATCTAGATTAGTAGGCACACCTAGTCGATTTGAACATTATGGAATTTCATCATTTCAAAGACGTTCCTTCAATTTATTCAAATTTTCAAAGTAGGTAAGTACTTCAAAAATTCAAAAAAATTGTTATTCAAAAATTTCAAAGTAGGTACTTGACAATACAAGTAGCAACATTTTTCTGGGATCTTCTCCCGTGATTGGATTTTGATAAAAACTCACGGGATTTAGTCGTTCTTGGGTGCGAGAATGAATTTCGTACCTGCGGAAACACCCTTTCGGATTTCAATGGGTTAGGAAAGTTATGTGTAGACTCGTTTATCATTGTTTCTATATCTTGCGTAATCGATTAATAACTTCTGATGACTTTAAATTAATTTGTTGTGGAAACTGGCGGGTGTCTACTCTCACCTGGCGCCTTCGAAGCCATGACCTTCCTGTGACCTCTGCGTCGTCCGCGCTCTCCATTCCTTTGTTTTTTTTTTTCAACGCAACGAAGGTTATTTCAAACCTTCGTTATAATATACGTAGGGGGACAAACTATGGTTGGTTTCTGACTACCGGGTTCTATTCGATAGGTAACTTAGTCGAGATAAGGAAGAAGAAAAGCATGTTTATTATAGAAAAGAAAAAACCACTGGAAAATCTAAAATAACATGAATAAGGATTTGGCATATTGCCGTCAATCCGAGTCTACCGTTAGATTGAAAAAAAAAGAAAAATTATATACTTAGTCGAGATAAGGTTAAAACTTCCATCAATTGCTTTGCACTTTTCAAGCAAAATTATTTCTTCTTATTCTTTCCCCATCTATCTGCATAACCAATTTTTGGTTAGGTACCTACCTCAAACGAATTTCGTGTACTTGAATGACATGAATCGAAATTCCTTTTCAATGGAAATTATCTGAATTATACCTTCTCTGCGGCACAAGTTGACCTTCCCCTGACCTCTGTTATTTTCAGCCATTACCCCCTTTTCAGGCCCCCTTCCTCTTCAACTTGATTTTTCTGGGCCCTCGTTCCCGTTTGATCTCTAGATTAGTAGGTCCACCTAGTCGATTTGAACATTCTGGAATTTCATCATTTCAAAGACGTTCCTTCAATTTATTCAAATTTTCAAAGTAGGTACTTCAAAAATTCAAAAAAATGTTATTCAAAAAAATTCGAAGTAGGTAATTGACAATACAAGTAGCATCATTTTTCTTAGATCTTCTCCCTTGATTGGATTTTGATAACAACTCACGGGATTTAGTCGTCCTTGGGTGCAAGAATGAATTTCTACCTACGGAAACACCCTTTCGGATTTCAATGGGTTAGGAAAGTTATGTGCAGACTAATTTATCATTGTCATTGTTTCAATATCTTGCGTAATCGACTAATAACTTCCTGATGACTTTAAATTAATTTATTGTGGGACCTGGCGGGAGTCTCCTCTCACCTGGCGCCTTCGAAGCCATGACCTTCCTGTGACCTCTGCGTCGTCCGCGCTCTCCATTCCTTTGTTTTTTGTTTTTTTCAACGCAACGAAGGTTATTTCAAACCTTCGTTATACTATACGTAGGGGGACAAACTATGGTTGGTTTCTGACTACCGGGTTCTATTCGATAGGTAACTTAGTCGAGATAAGGAAGAAGAAGAAGAAGAAAAGCATGTTTATTGTAGAAAAGAAAAAACCACTGGAAAATCTAAAATAACATGAATAAGGATTAAATCCTTATAAAAAAAAAATTAATATTATGCCAAATTTTGGCATATTGCCGTCAATCCGAGTCTACCGTTAGATTGAAAAAAACGATCAATGGTTAGTGATTTTGATTTTTATTTCTTTTTTTTATTTTTTCTTCATATTGGATGGTTGGTGATTTTGTAGACGAGTGATCTATATAGAACTACAGCTTTCGTACAAGTACGCAACCACGAGAGACATTTTATGTAAGCGAAAATCATCAGAAATTTCCGCGTAACGCTCCCCGCGTGACGATTTTTCATTTATGTGCCATAGTAAAGACATAAAATGTCAAAAAAAAATTATATAGTCGAGATAAGGTTAACACTTCCATCAATTGCCCAATTTTCAACTGTTGAAAAGAAACTTATGGTGCCATTTTGGATGTTTTGGTTATTCGGACACACATTTATTTGGAAGAATATGTCTCGTAATTTTAAACTTAAGAAATCCCTGAAACATACTATACACGCTGCTTGGTGGGGTTCTACCTCGACAAAAGGGTGACCTACTCAGTCCATATCGGTGAGCTTGAGACGTATCAATTCACATATACAGAAACTTAACCATTAATATGTTCTCGTTCTTCTCTCACTTTTGTACTTATGTACTTACCACCTATAAGGCCTATATGGCAGCACGCCTCAGGGCTTTGGGGATCAGCTAGCGCCACCCAAATTAACAAAATCCAGGTGCAGCAGAAGATTGTCCTCAGACAAATCACGAGCTCTCCTTGGTATTAGGGATGGGACATCGATGTTTTGCTCGTAATATTGATGTTTTTGAAAGATCGATGTTTCTGTCCGATGATATCGATATGTCGAGGAGATGGTTTGATATCGTCGTTTGATAAATATGACCTACTAGTTACTACAGGGGAACCAGACAAAATCCAATTTCAGACCAGATAACTTCATTGAATTTACTTGGAATTTGAAGAACACCTCCTACCTTTCAATCATCACTTCATATAGCAAGACAATTACTGGAAAACAATTAAAGAAAATCTCTTTATGCTTGAACCAATAATTGAAATGGGGAAAGTATGAGATGCATGAAGTGCATGAGAATCGGATAATTTATCACGAATGAAAAAAAATTATAATGGAGTAGGTTATCCAGTAAAATAAAATCACGTTCGTTCACTTCGTATGAATGGAGAAAGAGCGGCCTCATCAGGTTTTCTCCCTTGATTCTAATTGGTTAACAAATTAATTAAATTTCCAATAATGAACCTTTGGAATCAACCAAGAAATTTTTTCTTAACACCCCCTCAAAATTTGATGGTTTACGTTTCAAGGTACGTAGAATCCAAAAATCGAATAAAACGCTGCAAATTATTACACAATGGTTTATTATTTTTCTATATAATCGTCTATAAAGCCACCAACCATCCGGAGATTAGACCTCTTTTGCGATTCACACTCGTGTTTCTGATTTATCGTACGTTTATTATTTTTATGGTTTATTATTTTATCATTTTAATGGTTTATTATTTTTCTATTTAATCGTCTATAAAGCCACCAACCATCCAACATGAAGAAAAATACTTGGAAAATGTCACCCCACGCATATTTAAGCAAAAACCTGTTTTTTGGCCGGTTATTTGCCCATAACTTCTATACGAATTAAGCGATCGGAATAGTTCGACGTTAGGACCAACTAGACCCCAAATGTAGTCTATGTGCGAAAGAACGGGTTTTTTAGACCGATTCTAAGGCCTTTTATGGCCCGGACGGCGGACGGACATTGCAAATTTGGATTCTACGCACCTTGAAACGTAAAGTGACAAAGTTTGAGGGGGGGTTATAAACATTTTTTGCGATACGATCACATAGGCTTATTATTAGAAATAATAAACCAAAATTTGGCCGTCCGTACGCCGTACGCGGCACTTTCCCCACTTAGCATTGACCGATTTTGATGAAATTTGGTATGTAGGCTCCATTTGGGGTCTAGTTGTGCCCCGAAGATTTTGGTTGATGTAGGTCACTTCTAAGGGTTCCAAAATGAATTTTGAAAACACCCTAACTCAAACAATTTTGATATAAAGTTATTGTTTTTCCTTCAATTTAAGATTCTATAGAATTTTTAGAATTTTTTGAGACCACCCGGAGCTCTGTAGGACAAACCGTTCGCTCACTACGAGAATTTAAAGTTTGGACGTACGATAAATCAGAAACACGAGTGTGAATCGCAAAAGAGGCCTAATCTCCATTCAATTTAAATCTGACCGTAATGCGATCGATGTTTTTCTTCATGTTGGATGGTTGGTGGCTTTGTAGACGAGTGATCTATACAGAAAAATAATAAACCATTGTGTAATAATTTGCAGCGTTTTTCATACGATGTTTCTATGAAATATCGACATCGATGTTTTCCATTCGATGTCCCATTTCTACTTGGTATTTAAGGCACAGAGACCTAGACATTCCCCAGTTCAGACAAGTGATCACACAATCATACCGCTGTCGAACCATCATATCAGCATGTCATGTTGTAGAAAACCTGCATCCATCACCTCTTCGACTTCACGTATTTAATAAAATAAAGTTGAATTAATTCTTTTTAAAATTAATGTTTCAAAATTGCATTTAAACTCTAAATGAAACCGTCAAAAATTACGATTTTTTGCATTGTAAAAGCAGGTTCTAATAGTGACTTTCACACGCCCTCTCCGACAAATCCTGCGATTCAGTTTCCATTGTTATTTTTATCGGTCGCGATACGAACTAGCGGTTGGAATCATGAGGCCATTAAAGAGCGATTACGACCGAAATATTATTCGGGGATCTCTTCACTCGAAAATATCTCTGCGTTATAGCTCTGTGACAAAACAAACTCGGAGAAAAAACTACGTCGTTGGAAGTTGTGGGGGGGTTTTCTTCTTCTGTTATTGGGAATGTTGAATCATCGACGGGTCGCGTTGATAATTAACTGGGAGAAAGTTGGTCGTTTCAAACTCGTTTCGTAACCTAGGCTGGTCAATACTGGCGGCACTCAGTCCCTCATCATATATTTATATCTAATATAGGTACTCTAATAACATGCTATTTAATGAGATATACGTAGTGAGTGTCTACTTCGAAAATCGATTCTACAACGTATTTCGAACAAAATCTGTCTCCTAGCAATTTTGTTTTAACTCCTTGTTTTTCAAGTTTTTGACATTTCATGTCTTTGCTTTGGCACATAAACTGAAAAATCGTCACGAAAACTTGCTCACGATACCGATAAATAAAATAGACTCACTGTGTTGCGTAGAGAACAACCAACTGTTTTCTTATTTTGATGCTTGGGTACATGAACTAACTACCTTACTTCACTACCTTGTTGTGTAGTGGTTGACATGAAAATGTCCCATTGTGTTGCAGACTCGTACCTATGCAAGCATTTATAATTACCTTTACATCTCTCTTGTGGTTTTCAAACAGTTTTTGTGATTTTCTATTAAAACGCGGTATAGGTACTCAAGAGCTTAAAACATGCTCCATTTCTTCTTTTTTTTTTTCAAAGTAACTTTTTTTTACATCAACTATGAAATTTGAGGGTGAAGTTGGTGTGAAGTTGGTGAAATTGGTGTGTTTGATTTTTGAAATTGATTTTTTTTCAATCAAATGAATCGAACGTTCCGGCAAGCACTGCTCCGCCACCCACTATACCCCCTTGCATTCTCTTACCGAAACGCTCGATGCGTTGAAAAAAAACTCAAGTTTTTTCGCATTCAGACACCATTTTCCCCTTTAAATGGTGGACCGTTAGAGAGCTGATGAAATGGAGCACGGTTAAAGCTTTTGAGGGTCTCTGGAGAAGCCCTTGTTATGGCAGAGAAAAAATCACCAAAATATTTGAAAAACAGAAATAGAAAATTTTTCAAGTTTGAGGTAGAAAGACTATCCTTGTGTATTTTTTTTTACATGAATGGTGAAGGGCTCTTTTTGGGGGAAATTTTCAATTTAATTTTTCGTGCTTTTGACATCATGTCATTGAAACTGCCATAACTCTGAGGATATCGTTGGAAAGAGCGTCAAATTTCACGCTACTTAGTGCAAAAACAAGATCCTTTAAACGTAGTTTTTATTAATTTCAAACTTAATCTTAAATTTTGACAGTTTTAATAATATGGGTCAAAACACGAAAAAAATAAAACTTGGAAAAACGAGGGGTTAAAGCATGTTAGGAGACATTTTAGTTGGAAATACCGTGTCGAATCGATTTAACATGGATATGTTTTTGGGCTGGGGGTCATTTTAAAATTTGCGTAACGACACCATAATTTGTGACGACCCGGCACTTATTTTGATACTTATGATTATTATTAACTAGAATGAAAACTGGAAGGCGATCATTAATAAAGTTAGGTACTGATTTACCTAAACCAATTTCTGTACAATAAATTTTAAACACCAAGGTAGAAAACTTAGGTAAAACGCGTTTACAGTAAACATCCATGATTCAATGTTTTTTCCGTGAAGCGGAGAAATTTACCGCGAATTTTCAAGTATGATCTATCTGAAAGGTAGATTGATGTCAAATTATAGCTCTGTACTGTCTTCATTACCCACGCCACAAGTTTCTATGTTGTGGTTGATAGTATCCATTTTTCCCTCCTTCAGGCAGCAATTTTTTTAGCCTTTTCGATCATTCTCGAAGAGTTTCGGCTGTGGGTAGCCAGTCATGTTAATTATCCTATTGTTAGAGTACGAATGGCACTTCCAGTCGAATTCAGGTATTCTTCTGGGGTGCCGCTTGAAAAATGGACCTTCCTCTTGTGGTAGGTTTCCTTTTCTTTGTTATACAGAGTCACCTTCATCACACAAAGTGATTCAGTTTTTCTCATCAGCAGGGGACAGCGAAATACATTTGCACGACATCAAGAATGGAGAGTAAATTCCCGTTGAGTTAGATTTGTTCAAGTGCCTTCTGTTGTGATTGAATTACGAGAAGTTGAATTTTCCCCCTGAATTTTGACTGTTGCATAATATTTCCGGTATCTTTGTGTTATTCCGCTCTGATAGACATCTTCCATGGTTTGTATTCCTTGAATTTGATGTAGCTTGTCATCTTCTGTATCTATGTATTGGAAGAGTTTGATTCGTGCGATCTAGGAGGAAACTCATGCTTGCTCAAGACACGTCGTATCGCAAGATTTGCATTTCAGTGAAGATATTCTGCAACATTGTGAACTTGTATTGCTGATGCGATTGTAATCTAATTTTTTCAAGATTCAGGTTGGTTGATGTTATCGATAACCTCGGAAGTGTTGAATGAACTGCGTCGATAAAGTTTTACTATTTATTCTAGCTGCTTCCTGTTGTGGTTGATCGTTGGAGTAGTCAGCTTATTACAAATCTGAGATGGTCATCACTCTGACCTCTAGTATTACTTTTCATACGCTTTTCCATACTTCGATCCGCGGTGGAACGATGAGTATAAGAGACAGACTGAAATTTTACGATATTCAGTCAGATTAAGGAGATAAATTTCTCTGACGAAAATTGGCTGGAATGCTTTCAAATACCATACAATCTTCGGAGGGCATTTGACCGTTTTCATGTTGAAAATTCATTTTACGGAGAATACCTTGTTACTAACTAACGTACCGAAAAATATCGAACTTGGCCTCGATACAGGATGGAGTTTGTTGATTCGTTTATGTCAAGATACTCGTGTGGCAATCAATTGTCCGAAACCAGCCAAAATCCTAGTCTGGTAAACATGATTTGAGTAAGTAGATGGCATGGAAACCGTAGAAGAGCCTCCGAATTTCGAATTCGACTTGGCTAAGTAAACACTTGAAATATTGATGTGCGGGGATGTTGAAACGTATGCGAGGGATCGCTCTTGGGCACGATGTTACTACAAAATCACCTCTATTGGGGGGAAAAGTTCCACAATTCATTGGAACGCACAATGATAACAATGAAAATTATGCCGCCTGATCTGTTTCAAAATCTATTTGGCTGTGCAAATTGCCCCTGCGTCCCAAGAACTTCCGAACCCATTGAACCGATACAGAGTGAATGGGACGCCTCAGCAGACTATACGACCCACACAAACTTACTATTCACGGACTAACAACCCGCTTATCTGGCAGTTTATTATTTCCTGTCATTGTTCGCAGTCCTCTGAATTCTTGATGAGGTCCGGTTAGGTGCTTCTTATCTACGCTAAGCCGTCGGTTCGGGGTTAACGTGCATGTACTGTTGGTAAACATGTGGGAGTTTCCGTCAAAGAGTACTTGAAGATAGCGTTCATTCAATGGAAAAAGTCCTCTGATATTCGGTTTTTTTTCTGAATCGTTCTCTATTTTAATGTTTTGAGATTATGGATTGTTAGATGTTCCAATCCATCTACAACTGTTTTTTGTCCACTCAATCCAGAAACAATTCAAATTCAAAATTTAAAAAAAATCCAAAAAAAAAAAAAAATTCAAATCACATAATTAAAAAAAAATTCATTCATTCGTTAAAAAAACATTCATTCATTAAAAAAATCAAATCACTAAAATTTTTAAAAAATCAAAAAAAATTCAAATTACTAAAATTCAACCTACCGGTCTATCCTTCATACCTCAGCTGCTAACGCCATCAAATCCAGTCTTTCAGAGGCCTATCACTGGAACTGTCAACAAATCATTGATAATATGGCTGAGAGATTGGGGTTAAAAGCGTCACTTATCGAGCAACAATCTTCAAACATGGAATCCACCTTTACTTTTTTTATATTATTATTGTACAGCATTTAATAAACTATGACTTCATTAATACGAGTAAGACAACCTGCACGCTAACCATGAATATTGTAAATCGATGACTGTATTCACTATATTGGACACGGAACGCAAAAAGGTAAATCAAGGTTGTGTAGTTGGATACGATGAAAAATATATCACCGCGTTGAGCAGAGCGGGGGCAGCTACATGGAGTAAATGGAGAGACGGAATGTCGAATGGAGCTCTTGAATCCGTAATGTCTCTTCTATGGAATGACCTTTTCGAAACTCGCCATGTGGCATTTGGTTGGTCTAATCGCACGTATAAATACTCTTGGGATACTGGCGGGAGTTTTTGTCACCGAGATGGAAAAGTTTTCTCATTGTTCCTTTCGTGGTTGAGGCCGTAAACTGAAATGTCAAGGGTTCCCTGGTCAGGACGTTGGGGATAGTTTCTCTCTTGGAATTTATAGAGTTTGACCCAATAGAAAGGAAATAGCGTTCCACAATGGTACGGTCTTGTGTGATTGGAGGAAGTTAATTTTGTTGCGTTTCTAATCTTCTCAATTTGAGTAGCCACTTCAGAGAACGTTTTAACCCTTAATATCCTGAGGTGTCTTTTTGGAAGTCCAATTTTTACCTCCAAAAGATGATCCACTTTTGAACCAAAGCTGATAGCCATTGGCTACCTTGATACTCCAAATATTGATTGTGTAAGAAAACGTATAAAAACATAAAAATTCAAAAGAAAAACAAAATAATTCTCGAGTTGACAGACTGTAATAGGTCTTCCGAAATACCTTCTACCCTCATTTCTCACTTTTTGGCTATTAGTTCAATTTCCTGGTCATGGAGGCGCCACTGTCTGAGGCAGCACAGATCCCTCTATGAAGTGAACCTCTCCACCTTATTCCTTGGTTCTGTATTTCATGAGAAATAACACACCCCAAATCCCACCAAGAATTTCTACGATTTTCCTTCTTCTACTCCACCAAATTGGGTTTATAGACAGACTCTGCAGATGCAGATAGCGCTAGAGTAGCCCTGGAAAAGAGCATTCTTGAGTTTACAGTGTGTAATAGGGCCTTCTGCTCAAATATTCTAGATTTGTCTTGATTTATCAAAATTTAATTTGAAAATCCGATTTTTTTTAACAAGTGGGAAACTAAGGGTTAATCAAGCCAATATTTGTGTTAGCTAGGCGTAATATACAGATTTTGGAACTCTGAACTTAGTCTGTTTAGGAATTGTTGTCAAATAAGGATATGTCATTCACAATACCCGCTGAGTATGTGACGACCTTGAAATTGTGGAAGTCTGGCCATCAGAGACCTATTCAGAAAGCTAGTTACAGATTATGTTCCAATCAGTAGTGAAGCAATAGATTGTTCTTGGTCTTCAACTTTGCTCTTCTACGTATACAAAGTATGTACCGAAGCTAAGATACAGATGGTTTTTTTTCCCCGGCAGGCAGGTGAGAAAATCTTTAAGATCCACAGGTGGAGTTGGATCTCGTAAGATACCTTGAAGGATCCGCGACTTCAAGGTTATGTGGGATTCAAACCCACTAAAAAAACACCTCCTTTTCTCCCACGTTGGGAGAAAAGCTCAGCCTGGAACTGTTTAACACATTACTTCAGGCTGAGTCCTGGGACACTTCATTAGTTCTGGATGGCGGGTCGGACCAGGTGTTCCCTTCTCTGTCTCTCTCGTTCTAACAATGTCTTCCTTGTCAGGATACTCTCTACGTACGCTGCCACAAGACTCCAGCTCCTCTCACCTTCCAGCATCTTGCTGACGACAGCTTCTGGTGTTGAAATTTGGGGAGTTGATCCCAGCTCTGACAGCAGCTGGCTTCTTTCAGCCGCCCATTTGGTGCATTTGAAAAAGATGTGTAGCGCATCATCATCTTCTCTCTTCTGGCAGTGCGGACATGTTGGGACAGTTACCTTTCCCATTTTATGTAGATAGGCATAAAACAGTCCATGTCCTGTGAAGAATTGTGTGAGGAAAAAAGATACAGATGGTTTGTAAACCACAGTACGACCAGCGTTTTTACCTAAAGCCTATCTAATAAGGAAGACAGGCTGAGTTTGCAGTCGTTACAGTTTGTAAAGAAGAATGTATTACTTGTGTTTGCGTGAAGTGAACTTTAGTGAATGAGGAACTTGTCATTCCAATCTGGTGAGTTAGCCTGATGGAAATGTGACGATCTAGCCACCAGAATTGATTACTTGCCTGGTTGTGAGTTATGGTTGAAACCTCTGAAACATATGTTGCTCATTACTACATGAGTGGATTTTGTTTCTTCATTGCATTCAACTTCATACATGTTTCAATAAAGGATGTTATGCTTGTAGTGTTCTTCCATGGTTGCCGAAATGAAGAATATTGTTCAGAAACCACAGCTTGACAAAGTTTGAGGCAGCTCATTTAATTCACTGCAATCCGTGTCTATGTGATGACTTATCCTTCAAAGTTCACTGTGTACCCCATATTTTCGTGGCAAGCCGCAGTAGACAATGGGCTTTGTCATGCAATGACGTAGGAAGTAAATACGAAACGGGCTCGAACGCCCGAGTTAGAGGAGGACAAGCGGTCAGAAGACAAAAAAAACCTTCCCTAGACGATAGAAAGAAGCTGGCTCCCCCACCAGGCGCATCGTCTACTTCCAAGGGATATAACGACTACAAAAAAGGGAAGAACATCTGTCGAGGTCAATCACCCTACCCTACCCATCTTGGCCCCACATCCACTTTTGTATCCCTAATTGCTGCGCGTTGTCCTTGGCCAGGATGTCAGGTGTTGGGCTCTCTCGAAGCAGATGTAAGCGGTGAATGTTGCTGCTACTAAAGACACGAAGTGGACGTAAATGTTTCATTAGTTCGAGATCTCTCCTATGTGGTAGCTACACTGCGAAGGAATGGCCTTCACTTGTAATGTCTCCTTGATGGTAAGCGTTTTGGGAACCAGTAATTTAGTTTAATGAGGTTGTTTTATTCAAGAGGTCCTTCTCGAATATACCTCGTTCGTCTTGTTTATTTCAGATGCCTAACGGTGTTTTTGAGCACGTTTTCCAAAGAACATGATAACACCACCTTGGTGCAACGAGCTATTAGCTCTGAACGGTCATCTAAAAAGGAAATCAAGTTGAAACGATTACTGTAATTAAAGAAAACGTGATGACAGAAATTGCTGCTTTGAAGATTTTTGATTGATACATTTTTATGCTTTTCATGATCAGTATCGTTTCTTGGCGAAAAGAAGTAGATGTCTGCATGGTTTGAAGATGATGTTTGGTTTGTTGATTAAACGGGCAATAAAACTGCTCCCAACCGGTTGCCATGCCATTTGTGCGAATATTTGGTTCTGGTACCTTCTTGAATTGTTCAATGCCGTCCAAAATTACACATGCCGACAGTTTTGCATTTCTTGCCAACTGAAACGAGAGAAACAAACCAACGCCAGCTCTCACATCTCAAAACCTGATTATCCCCGTAGTTTGTTTGTCTACGAACAGGGAATGAAGCTACCAACGCGTTCAATAGTTTGAGAGAGACCAGAGACTGTTTGTATTTTCTTCCTGCGAGAGGCAAGAGGAAAAAAAAATACCTTTTCGTTACATAAAGTCAAGACATCCTCAGATAAGTTTAGAAGAGGAAACAAAACTGTTTAGGCAACTTCCCTTAGCGGGGTTTTATTTATAATCCGGGACTCGGCCGGAGGGCTCCAAGGCTAGACAATAATAGATGGTATCTCAGTTCGTTTCTTCCACAGAATGCACTTTCACTGGCATTTGTGAGATTGGTCTTGGAATAATAGCGGGGGGGAATAAAAGTCGTTGAAGCGATGTTCTGAAAACGTTTTGAGGACGATGCAGTCGTGGGGGAAAAACGATGCCAAGGACTTACGGATTGTTTGATGCATCAATCCGAGGATTTTCAGTGAGGTTTTGCAATGGCTGTTCAAACCCAGATTCCTCTTCCACTCGTTCAACTAGTACATTTGGTTGATTACAATGAAACCGTTGACCAGCTGCCTTGGTTAGCCTGCTCGAAGTAGGACCTGGTGTCTAATCTGACGTAATACGAAATTTACTTATACTTTACTACATAAGTTCTACCATGTTTTCTGCACTGGTAACATCCTGATCGTTGGTTTTCAATGGCATCAACAGTTTCAGAGATTTAATTTTGTTAAAATCAACATGGTTGCTATCAAGTAGATGAGCAGTCATAAGTACAGCAATTCTCAGATCAGCTTCAGTTCTTAGTTTGTGGGTTATCAATCAATTCATTGACAGCATTGTTCTCCAGGTTGCGAATAGTATCATGCTAGGAATTGGTTTTCTTGTCATCTGATTACTGGACTCCAATCGAACGATGCAAATTGAATGTCTGCTTCCAGGCCAAAACTGTGGTTGCACCACAGAAGCAGTAGAGTTCTTCCTAATTATATCAATTTATCAAACTCTTGATTCCTCATAGATTTAACCAGTTCGTCAGCATTTCTTCTCCGCGTTTCGTGATAACGGTGTTGTTGTTCGTGACCCCTTCGCTTTTAATGAACCGTTTTCTTTTCCTGTCGAGCGATAATGTGGGTCGATCAGATAGCAGAGCCCCTCTAGCGCGCCGTATGTCGGACGATCGCCGCTGAAGATAAGACGCGTCATTTCCTACTGGAATAATATTTCCAAGTTTAAACTTTCCGGTTCTGCTGTCCTCAAAATGCTAACAGCAACATTTACGACCAGAGCTAGTGATGTGTTTCGTGGGTCCTATATCGATGACTAAGAGACAATATGTGATGTGAAAATTTAATTGAACTTCTATTTTGCTTGCTTTGGATCTGTTGTTGTCTAAACTGTTGTTCATAACAAGTGTTGCTATACTTGAAATTAAAAATTTCCAGTGGTTCGAACAAAAAAGAGGACCACAGGATTAGATTCCCATTTTTTGGTTTATTATTTTCAATAATGAACCTTTGGAATCGACCAAGGAAAAATTTTTTTTCAACACCCCCTCAAAATTTGATGGTTTACGTTTCAAGGTACGTAGAATCCAAAAATCGAATAAAAATTTGGCCGTCCGTCCGCCGTACGCGGCACTTTTGCCACTTAGCATTGACCGATTTTGATGAAGTTTGGTATGTAGGCTCCATTTGGGGTCTAGTTGTGCACCGAAGATTTTGGTTGATGTAGGTCACTTCTAAGGGTTCCAAAATCAATTTTGAAATTTTGAAAACGCCCTAACTGAAAAAATTTTGATATAAAGGTATTTTCTTTCCTTTAATTTGAGATTGTATAGAATTTTTTGAGACCACCCGGAGCTCTGTAGGACAAACCGTTCGCTCACTACGAGAATTTAAAGTTTGGACGTACGATAAATCAGAAACACGAGTGTGAATCGCAAGAGAGGCCTAATCTCCGTTCAAATTAAAGCTGACCGAAATGCGATCGATGTTTTTCTTCATGTTGGATGGTTGGCTTTGCAGACGAGTGATCTATATAAAAATAATAAACCGTTGTGTAATAATTTGCAGCGTTTTTTCATATCACATGTTGCCATCGATATTTGATCCTGGTTTAATGATAATAGATTGGGTTCATTACTGTGATAGATTTCGGTAGTATAAGCAATGCTATGAGTTTAAAAAAATATTGTTGATCCTACTATGATGCAATGAAGAGTTAATCATAGGCTATTTGGGAATATTAGAATACTGATTCTCAGGAAAACCGAAGGTTGCTAAGACCTTGGAAAGTCATTCTGGCGTTGCATCTTCTGAGAAACATCCTATTCGCACGTGAAAGTCTTCATGCAATCCGTATGTAGCTCGTTCGCACGAACGGGGAGGTTTGAGAATGACTCCATTGTTCGCAGATCACCATGTAATGACGTGGGTGCCAATAGGCTGATAAATTGAGCTTGTCAGATTGAGAGCAACTTGTCTCGTTTTGGTCCTCTTGTAAATGAAACACATGAAGAAACGCAATATATTCCCACTCATGTTTCTTGTAATTCAAAATTACTCGGTCTTGATGTTCAACAGGTCCTTAGAGTTTAGACTCTGGACCTTGTATCAACGAATGAGTACACTCAAATGCAAATATGCATCTCTTTAACTAGGTGTATCACAGTTCTACTTAACGATTTCTCATCATAATTCCAGTTTCCATTGTCTTCCAGCATCTCACCTCAATTGCTCAACCACTACCTACCATTATTCTGTTGAGAGGGTTGAGCTGTGGCCGAGCTAGTTCCGGCATGTGTCTCTGGAGACGAGACTCGGACCGGTTGCGGGGCCGTGAGTTCAAGCTTGCCTCGGGAGCATATTTTCGGGTGGGCCGGTCGCAGTTCCCCTCGTCCCAACCCAGGGCGGTGAGGCCAATAGGAAGCCATGAGCGAAATCATCAGAACAAATTCTGATCTTATCTTAGGAAGACAGCTGATGACGTCCGCGACGCCAGGAATAGCAGTCGGACGAAAATCCAACCTAAACTGGTTGTTTACTTTACTTTACCATTATTCTGTGTAATTGGTATCAACACGGATGTTTTGGAATTTTATTATCCGTTCTTGATTTGATTTCATACACAGAACTCCCTCAGCGAAGGTCTGTTGTCATACGTGGGATAGTATTTTTAGTCCGTACAAGAGATGGTGGTTTAAGAGTCCATACCGTGCTATTTATTGAGACTCTTAAGCCACAGAAAAGAGATCCACATTTGCATTATAGTTGACCCTCAGCATCTTCTGAGTTGGACTGTGTTTGAATCTAGCCCTCAGTTGATATGGCAGTTCCGTCTAATTGATGTGCGCATGGATTTCCGCTGTGTTATTTTTCTAATTGATTTGGGTCATCAATGGAGCAAGATCAACGCTCAAATGTTGTTAGTGGCTAATTGGGAATCGTTCGTCAAGCTTGTTTCGACGCTGAAGCTCCGCACGCACGTCCTGGAAAAGGCATGAGAAGATACCAACTGGATAGGTTGTGAGTAGGCACTCATGACGCCAGGATCATAGGAATTACACGGATCCCGGAAGTTGGTAATTAGTCACAGGGGGAAAAAAACTCAAGTTCACCCTACTATGATATGTGGCAAGCTGGAGGGGACAGTCGGCGGGTGTAACGAACGCGTGTCGGTGGGTGCCACGAAGCGTGGAGCGATGGCTATCCACCGTAGTAGATTTTCACGAGCATTCTATTGTGACACGGGAAAGGGGGGGATACTTAATTTTCGTTTTGTTCAAGGGCAGTGCAAGGAGGATCCACGGATCAGCGACCTAACGTAAAGTCGGCGTTTCGCCCAACGGGAAAATACCAGGTCGTGCGTCTTCTGAGTAACCACGATAGGCCAGGAGGTATAATCGTGTGGAACCCTATCAAAGTTCATCTATTTGTGGACAATTTGATCAAGGTGATGTCAAAGCTGCAATCAAACATGGAACTTCTTAGTGGTAATGAAGATGGTGACTGCTGAACTGTTTGGTGTGGTAATTGGGTCAGTTGTTTCCTTGAAAAATAACTGAGTAGATCTTTTCTATGTGGTAGCTACTCTGATAGGAATGACTCTTGCTATCGTCTCTTGATTCGATGGGAATTTGAATACAATCCGTGGTTTTGGAAGTCAAAGCCAAAGTCAGACATGCAAAGTTCGTGAGGGTCATGAAGATCCCAAGATGGCTGAGATGAACTGGTTGACGTTGTGAATGGATCTTTTCTACTCATGCTATTTTAAGACCAGGAGGTATAGTTGTTTGGAACCCTATCGAAGCGGTCTAGTTCATCTATTTGTGGACAATTTGATCAAGGTGATGTCAAAGCTGGATTTGAACATGAAACTTCCATGGCCATGAAGATAGTGGCTATGCTGAACTGTTTGGTGTGGTAATTAGGTCAGTTGTATCCTTGAAAAATAACTGAGTAGATCTCTTCTATGTGGCAGCTACTCTGTTAGCAATGACTCTTGCTATCGTCTCTTGATTCGATGGGAATTTGAATACAATCCTTGGTTCTGGAACTGAGGGTCATGAAGATCCCAAGATGGCTGTGATGAACTGGTTGACGTTGTGAATGGATTTTCTCTACTTATGCTATTTTACGACCAGGAGGTATAGTTGTGTGGAACCCTATCGAAGCGGTCTAGTTCATCTATTTGTGGAAAATTTGCTCAAGGTGATGTCAAAGCTGGATTCGATCATGAAACTTCTTAATGGCCATGAAGATAGTGGCTATGCTGAACTGACAGGGTTACTTGTTTCCTTGAAAAATAACTGAGTAAATCTCTTTTATGTGGTAGCTACTCTGTTTGGAATGACTCTTGTTATCGTCTCTTGATTCGATGGAAATTTGAACACAATCCTTGGTTCTGGAAGTCAAAGCCAAAGTCAGACATGTAAAGTACGTGAGGGTCATGAAGATCCCAAGATGGCTGAGATGAACTGGTTGACGCTGTGAATGGATCTTTTCTACTCATGCTATTTTACGACCAGGAGGTATAGTTGTGTGGAACCCTATCGAAGTTCATCTATTTGTGGACAATTTGATCAAGGTGATGTCAAAGCTGGATTCGATCATGAAACTTCTTAATGGCCATGAAGATAGTGGCTATGCTGAACTGATTGGTGTGGTAATTGGGTTACTTGTTTCCGTAGAAAATAACTGAGTAAATCTCTTTTATGTGGTAGCTACTCTGATAGGAATGACTCTTGCTATCGTCCCTTGATTCGATGGGAATTTGAACACAATCCTTGGTTCTGGAAGTCAAAGCCAAAGTCAGACATGTAAAGTACGTGAGGGTCATGAAGATCCCAAGATGGCTGAGATGAACTGGTTGACGTTGTGAATTGATTTTTTCAACTCATGCTATTTAATACCAGGAGGTATAGTTGTGTAGAACCCTATCGAAGCGGTCTAGTTCATCTATTTGTGGACAATTTGACCAAGGTGATGAAACTTCTTAATGGCCTTGAAGATAGTGGCTATGCTGAACTGATTGGGTGATTGGGTTTTAGTTGTTTCCGTGGAAAACTGAGTAAATCTCTTTGATGTGGTAGCTACTCTGTTAGGAATGACTCTTGTTATCGTCCCTTGATTCGATGGAAATTTGAACACAATCCTTGGTTGTGGAAATCAAAGCCAAAGTCAGACATGCAAAGTACGTGAGGGTCATGAAGAACCCAAGATGGCTCAACTGCTTGACGTTGTGAAAGATTTTTTCTACTTACCTGTGTAGAAATTAACTGTAGAACCCTCACATGTGGTGGCTACACTGCGAAGGAATGACCTTCACTCGTAATGTCTCCTCAAAGGTAAGATAGGAGGTGTCGTCGAGTGGAACCCCATTGAAGTGGTTCTATTTCATATATTTGAGGTCAATATTTCCATCAAACCACATCTTTCTGTCGGTCAAGAGGAAGGTAACAAAACATCCATTGAGAAGGTGTTGAGACAGGGTTGAAATCCAAAGCCAGACAGCTCGACTATAAATTTTCAATGGTCACCAAGTCGCCATCTTGGACGACTGCCACAGCTCGGTCAGACATCTGTGAAATATGTTCTGGGGGATGGTGTTGGCTCTATTCTGAGATCACAGTTCGGAAGGAAATATTGCTCAGTAACGAGAATCATTTTCTCATAACCTCACAGAGGTTTTTGGCTCATTCATAATAATGAAAATTACGAAGATCCCGTCAGACTTCAATGGTCAAAACTGATCGGGAAGAATCAAACAGAGACTCATTCCTTTTCTGCCGAGCTTTCGGTCAATATATTACCATCATCACGGCTCAAAAAATAACTACTGTGTGAAATCCACACCCACGTCTGCAACAAAATTTGATTGCCCATCAATCCTTGAAAAGAAGTGAAGGATCCTGTTATTTAAAACAAGAAAACTATTGAAAAACTAACGAACATCAAGAAACTATAATATACTGGAAACATGAAGGCACCTAAAAAAATCTGAGTTGATTATCTTGAGCCCGAACGAAGGTAATATATTGACCGAAAGCTCGACAGAAAAAGATTGTGTTAGATCCTTATCCCGTTCAGTTTTGACCATCATATTTACAATAATACGACTGATTCTGCTCTATGACTGAATGAGGGGGAAATAATCAAAATAGCAGATGGTCCTCGGGATATAAAGCGAGCTTTGTATAGTGGCCTTATCGCATGTCAATAAATCGAATCTATTGTGAATTTTGAGGAATTCAAAAGGCCCTACTCGTTTACTACCCCCCCCCCCCTCCCCACAGTTTTCTAAGTGTTGTGGCTATTGTTCGGTTTTTTCCTCAAGAGTAGAAAAACTGCTAGAGTCGATAATAGGCTGTGGAGGGTTAAAAGCCTTGCAGCGTACAAAAAACCTCCAACCGTAATAATGTTAATGAATGCGATAAGAATTATAGGTTATAGTCTTCCAGAGAGAAGAAAATTGGGCAACAAATCGCTCGTTAAGTGATATCACGATTTTGCAATGGAAAGTGATAAAGTTCCACCTTCGTTGAAGTACCGGCATGCAGAACTCGCTATGTAGAAAAGAGCCCCCTGAAATTGAGTAGATTACGGATCCCCTCCGTTTTTCAAGATTCAATTGTAGTAATCGTATTACGCGATGTAATGGGATTCCGCTTGTGATCAAACAGTAAAGAGGAATTAGACTTAATGAGCTTATCTTTCGAACCGAAAGGGAGTTTCTAGGGGTTGTAGTGAAATCAAAATTAATTGTTTCTCAGCCCGAGAAGGAAATTTCGAGCTTGGAAGATGTGGACATTTCCGTATTGGTGTCGTGTAAAAATTGAAAGACGTTGATAGTTGAAGTTTTTTATCATTTTCAATAATGAACCATTGGAATCAAGATAGACAAACAAATTTTAACCCCCCTCAAAATTTGATGTTTTACGTTTCAAGGTAGGTACGGAGAACCCGAAAATCGAATAGAAAATTTTCAGTAGGACCGATTTGGTTCAAATTTGGTATGTGAGGTCTAATTGGGGTCTAGTTGTGCCTCGGAGCTTTTGGTTGATGTCAGTCACTTTCAAAGGGTGAAAATTGAGGGTTGAAATTTTCAAGAGTGTCCTAGCTCAAAAACTCGAAATAGGGGTATTGTTTTTTCACAAATTTTAAATAGTATTGAATTTTTAAATTTTTTTGACACCACCCGGAGCTCTGCAGGACAAGCCGTTCGCCCCCTACGAGAACTTGAGGGTTTTCCTTCGATAAAACAGAATCACGAGTGTGAATCACAAAAGAGGTCTAATCTCCGTTCAAATTTTGTCTGACTAAAATGCGATCGCTGTTCATTTCCTCGATTTGTATATAGTTTTGCTCTGAGCAACCAGTAATCAAATTTCCATATGAAGCTGTCTATTTTCGAATCGAGTGTGAAGCGTTTAGTTCTTTCTAATAAAATTTGAAAGCAATGTGGTGAGGTAGGTAGTACCTACCAATAGTTGGTAGGTAAAAAACGCTGCAAATCATTGCTAAAGGTTTATTATTTTCTGTATAGATCACCCTTCTGTATAGATCACTGGTTCTGCATCAATGGCACCTACCACCATCTGTATTCTCCCTTGACCCTCCCTCTCAAATTTCAGCTTCCTGCGTTCAATAGGATTGAAAATGGCTTCGGAGCTCACTCAGCTGATCAGTGATCCGAAGAGTGAAGAAGATCTCGAATGCTGGAGACGCCTGGAAGAGCACTGATCAGCTGAGAGAGCTCCGAAGCCATTTTCAATACAATGAACGCTGGAAGCTGAAATTTGAGAGGGAGGGTCAAAGGAGAATACAGATGTTGGTAGGTGCTATTGATGGAGAACCAGTGATCTATACAGAAGGGTGATCTATACAGAAAATAATAAACCTTTGGGCAATGATTTGCAGCGTTTTCTCTGATGAATCATGTGATTCATGCTCTAACCAAGGGTTGATATGAATGATTGACTTGAATTTGGCAAAAAGTCATTGGATCATCAGACGCTTGAAATCCATGAAGCCGCTAGAGGAATATTCACCACTGATATGATTTTACAGGCACGGATGAATTCAATTTGTCAAGAAATGGTTCATTTGTGAACATTTCCCAGATTGAGCGGAGTAGGTGGATTACTCAAATGTTCTCGATTCTGCGATGTGAAAGGAGCTGGATGATATCGGTTGCTGACTATTATTGACACATTGTCCAGCCAGTGAGATGGAAGGAGGGTTTGGATAGTTTGATTGTCATTGTTAATCATTTGAGTTGATAATGGAACTTCCCGCTGGAGTTATAAGGCCCGACAACTGGCTCTGATGGGCTGTCAGTGCCAAGCTTCTGCATAGCTGCGGCCCCTCTCCTCAGCTTTCTAAACTTGGCAACCCTTCCCACTCTCGAACCGTTTGCTTCGTTCGAGATCTGGGTCTTGTCAGTTTAATGGCCTGCGGGGAACTTGGGTGGTTGAGGGGGCAGTGTAGATTGTTTAGGCTTCGAGTTTCCCCCTGCAGGGGGGTATCGGGTTCCTGGGATCCTTGACCCTGTAACTCGAATACAATTTATGCATTTGCCATCACATAGCTTATCCGTGTCAGCGACGGAAACGTTGAACTGAACACCGACCCGATCCACAGTTCTGAGACCTCTCAGTAGTTCTGCAAACACAAAGAAGTTGGACCTTTCATTGGCAGTAGCCGAATCACCGTTCATCATCACGTGAATTAGTTACAACCATGAATAAGGAATCTGTTTCAGCAGCCTTATCAGAACTTCTGATAGTAGGGTGAATCGCACTTGGTCTTGTTTTGGCCATAATCATCGAGTTTGTATCCTCCCACGTGATAGTGGATGATATCTCAGATTTTAAGGAGGTTATGAGTAGAGACGAGATTTATATGCGAAAATTTGAGCCCGTTTATGCATTCTTTTATGTGTTTTTTAAGGCCGAAATATTCTTCAATATATTCTTTTTGCACCAATATATTCTTTTTTAGGTGAACATATTCTTTTTTATTATTATTATTTTATTTTTATTTTTACGCCGGAAAATGGAGTTTTATAATGGTACAGGATAAATACATCAACGCAAGTCAATTTTTAATATTTTATTTTTGAAAATACAAGAAAACTATACAATTTAAGATTACAAGAAACTACGGTGTACAACTACTGTATACAACAAAAAGTTAATCGACTACGACCATAATATATCATAATAATATGATCAACATTTTTTCAAGGTTTTCCATTGTTAGGTTCCGCCTTTTGTCGGTTAAAACATTTTTCAGCATGGAGAATGATCTTTCAACTTCGCATGATACAATTGGCAGGAATTTCAGGGCCGCTATGTCGGCCGGATCCGTGATTTCGCATCCAGAAACCACCTCTCCATTGAGAATTTTCGCCACCTCCTGCACAGTCTTCCATCCAGGGTTTCTCTTCAAAACCGCTTGCAGCTTCTTTCTTAACCGTTCTCCGATGGCGCCGCCCCAAGTTTCACTCTCCTCAATGAACCTCTCAACCTTACCAACACATTCGGTGAGCAGGGCACCTTCACCTTCAAGCGACGTTATTAAATCTGGTATGGCAGACATATTCGACTTCACATACGCTAGGTTCTGGATGACAGTAGAGTCATGGAGCGCTGCTTTGGCTTTGGAGATGGCCTGGCTGTCGGCTTCGTCGAATGTTTCGTTGACGTCTTTAAATTTATCGTAGTGCTCAGCATAATAAATCG
Source organism: Apolygus lucorum (assembly GCA_009739505.2). NCBI lineage: Eukaryota > Metazoa > Arthropoda > Insecta > Hemiptera > Miridae > Apolygus > Apolygus lucorum. Next base: position 5,882,401 of record CM019173.2, on the reverse strand, counting down.
CTGTAGATATCCACGTGCCCCATCGAGTAATTATTGGTTCAGGTGGCAGAGGGGTCTCAGGATAGGCCTGTTTAAATGCCCTAACCCTACTAGGACCCTTAATGAACACCTTTTTAGGACGTCCCACAGTAAGACTTGGGCGTCCTTATGCGATCGATCTGGGGTGAAGGAAGACAACACTCAACAGAAAAAAAAATAACCACACAGTAATCCGTTTTAGACCATTCTGAATCCAAATCCGCGAAAAAAACCATAGGTGTATGTCTGTGTGTGTGTGTGTGTATGTGTGTGTGTGTGTGTAACAAAATCTTGTGTACTCTGCACAGGCCTTAGTTCTCAACCGATTTTCCTGGTTCTTTTTTTGTTCGTCGCGGAAAACTACCTAGTTGTGCACTACGTCGCCGGAATTCGAATTTTGCCTTTTAAGGGGGGGAAAGGGGGGGTTAATGCTCGAAAAACGTGCGTTTTTGGGCATAATCTTGTGTACTCTGCCCAGGCCTTAGTTCTCAAACGATTTTCGTGGTTCTTTTTTCGTTTGACGCGTAATACTATCTAGTTGTGCACTACGGCGCCGGAATTTTGGATTTTGCTTTTTAAGAGGGGGAAAGGGGGGGTTAATGCTTAAAAAAACGTGCGTTTGCGTGCATAATCTTGTAAACTCTGCCCAGGCCTCAATTTCCAACCGATTTGCGTGTTTCTTTTTTTGTTTGACTCGAATAACTTCCGAGTTGTACATGATTTTACCAGAGTACCAAAATTCGCAAGGGGAGGGGGTGAGTGGGGGGATAATATTCACAAAATATCCGATTTTTCAATATTTTGGTTCCTTTACTACTTACTAATTGTACCCAAGCTTTGAAATTGAGGAAAAATTCTCATTATACCTCCGAATTTTCATGAATTATTCTCTGTACCACCATGGAACTAATAGTGGTGCCACCATGGTGCCAGGACATGGTGCCATGATGCCAGAAACCTCTTATTTCGTGGTTTTTTTTTTGTGTTTCACCTTGAATACGGATGTGAACTTCGACGGACTGCCTACCAAAACTAACAGATGAAAGTTCAATGTTACGACGTATTTCCGCTTTGGTGCCAGACTGGCACCATTGTTGGCGTTGGGGAGGTGGGGGGGGGGGGGGTAACTCGAATTCGCATGTTGGGTATCGTAGATCATGGATTTTAAAATGCTCTTCAGATTCGAGGCTCCCATGCCGCTAGAAATGTTAAGGTGGATAATGGTGGGGGGGGGGGGGGGGTCAGTATTTCTTGCCTAAAGTAATGAATAACTTACATCGAGTGAAACAGTTTTATCGCTTACCAACTGGTTTAACTGATCTAATGCTTATCCAATGGGACGTCCCCTGGAATGCATGCATTACTAAACAATATGTTTTGCTGATGAAATCAACTTGTTCAAATCCGGCACACAATTCCTCAGCTCCTCTGCCACGCGATGGATCCCATGGGCCATGCAGGTCACGTGGACCATTTTGGGTAAAACACTTTCAGGCTCTCTCCGTCCTTCAGCATGTAAGCTGCGCTGTCCGTAATAAATCCCAAAATTCGCTTCTGTCCATATTCCTGGGCGTGAGGTCCCCACAATATACTTATAGCTTCAGCCACCGTCCTGGCTATTGACGAGTGGTTAGTCTGTTCCAATTCCTTACATAAATTGCTTTTTTCCTATGCAATCCAGAAGTTTCACAAAACAACTTCCTGTCCAAATATTCGAAGAATATTCAAAAACCTAGAAATATTCTTTTTGGTCCCAAATATGCGAAAATATGTGAAATTAATTTGTATTTAAATTGTTGAAAACAGCCCAAAACGGTTGAAAATGAATTCCTATAGACATTAGAAGCCTAAAAATTGAATATGAAAAATATGTGAAATCTCGTCTCTAGTTATGAGCATCCCATATGACCGGCAAGGGATTCAAATACCCTGAATTTGTTAATGTAGATAAAACCTACAAGCAGTGTCGCATGCTCGTTAGCAATTCACAAACATTATTCCGTGGATTCCATCACGTTCTATTTTGGGAGTGAATGGGAGAGAGAAGCCCTTTTCCACGATTCCTTATTATTTCTTTCAGGTCTAATTTTAGAACACGTTCGATCCGTCAGGTGGAAGCAGGTTGCGTGACGTGTAAAGTCCATTTATTGCCTCCACCACCGCTAAGGAGAATCCGACTCGGCAACTCGCTTTTCTCAACCGTCTGTTATAAACTTGCTGATATGCAAATCAGGTTTCTGTTTTGCCTACAGGGAAGCTTCTCCATTATCATTTCTTTTGTGCTGTACTGAGGTGGAAACCGTAAACTTGTGATTAGCCATGAGAAAACTCTTTGAGAACCCCGGTCGTGTTCAGTTCTTGTTGGAGACGTAACGTTATCTTTCACGCTTGATTCAGCTGCGGGGTCAGGAACAATGGCAGTGATGGAGCGCAGGAATTTCGCTGACCACTTCAACAACTCCTCGGATTCGAGCCTAAACCTCATTTTTCCCCATACGATAATATTTCAGAATTCGTTTGTGTGGGAATTATTTTTGTAGCTACCGATTGTCTATTTTGGTTTATTATTTTCAATAATGAACCTTTGGAATCGACCAAGAAAATTTTTTTTTTCAACACCCCCTCAAAATTTGATGGTTTACGTTTCAAGGTACGTAGAATCCAAAAATCGAATAAAAATTTTGCCGTCCGTCCGCCGTACGCGGCACTTTCCCCACTTAGCATTGACCGATTTTGATGAAATTTGGTATGTAGGCTCCATTTGGGGTTTAGTTGTGCCTCGAAGATTTTGGTTGATGTAGGTCACTTCTAAGGGTTCCAAAATCAATTTTGAAATTTTGAAAACGCCCTAACTCAAAAATTTTTGATATAAAGGTATTGTTTTTCCTTCAATTTAAGATTCTATAGAATTTTTAGAATTTTTTGAGACCACCCGGAGCTCTGTAGGACAAACCGTTCGTTCACTACGAGAATTTAAAGTTTGGACGTACAATAAATCAGAAACACGAGTGTGAATCGCAAAAGAGGCCTAATCCCCGTTCAAATTAAAGCTGACCGAAATGCGATCGATGTTTTTCTTCATGTTGGATGGTTGGTGGCTTTGCAGACGAGTGATCTATATAGACAAATAAAAAATAATAAACCATTGTGTAATAATTAGCAGCGTTTTCACTTTTGAATACCTTCTCTGTCAGTTTGCGTATAATTCAGCTCTTCAAACTTTCAAGCCAGTGAATTGTCCATCCATGAATCCAAATTTAGTCAACAAAGTCCCAGTATTATTTGTTGAGATTCACGTTGGCGGATGTGTTCATGATGAGGTGTAGAGAGGGGGATACTATCCAAATGTCAATATCATGTTCTATAAATTCTACTCTTATTTGCTAGATTTTAATTTGTTTACCTTTTGTTCCAGATGAGAGGCGGAGTTTGAGAAGTCTCAGGTCCCATAGTGCTGGTGAGTTACTTTTTACGACTACCCACCAACTATTCCATAAGAATTCCTTTCGTGACATTTTTTCCCCGACATTCCAACATCCACAATAATTTGAAAATCTCAAAGGACTCCGAAAAGTTCTCGAAAGTGATGAAGAATAATAAGATCGTGATAGAAGCCTGATTCGAATTATCCAATTCCGTTCCCAGTATCGGGTTTTCACTCGGTAGGTTTTGCTCCATCGCATGAAAAGAGTATTCCTTCCTTATGGTTAACAAATAGGTACAGGTTTTCCACACGGTAGGTTTCGCTTCATAATAATTAAAGACCCCAAAACCTTCTTCACTGAAGTTTTCGAGTGTCCTTAATAAAATTATGAAGAGAGTGGCATTCCAGATAAAAGAGTAGTATTCCTTCCCTATGGTTCACCAATAGTTATAGGTTTTCCACTCGGTAGGTTTGGCCTCATAATAATTAAAGACCCCAAAACCTTCTTCACTGAATTTTTCGAGTGTCCTTGATAATATTATGAAGAGAGTGGCATTCCTTATAAAAGAGTAGTATTCCTTCTCTATGGCTCACAAATAGGTACAGGTTTTCCACACGGTAGGTTTGGCTTCATAATAATTAAAGGCCCCAAAACCTGCCTCAATGAAGTTTTCGAGTGTCCTTAATAATATCATGAAGAGAGTGGCATTCCTGATAAAAGAGTAGTATTCCTTCCCTATGGTTCATAAGTAGGTTGAGGTTTCCCACACGGTAGGTACAAATAAATCAAAAAAAAAAAAAAAATAAATCATCTTCATAATAATCGACTTCCATCTTAATAACTTCTGCATGTATTCCATAATTCAACTTTCCTCTACATCGTTGGAATTCAACTTTCCACTCGTGAAGTTGTGATTTTGTATTCAAATTTTCGCTGACGCATTCAGCGTTTCACAAATACCGTTTCCGTGTTCACGCATTCGAACCGCTAAAACGTTTTCAGTGTTTTCCACATTTTATCGACAGAAGTTCCCTCGGATGGGATTAAATTCAACCGACGCACGTCGCGTTGGACCAGCATGACCTTTATCCATATGTCGGGTTTATTCTTTGCTTATACACGGATCAGTTACCCTGAATTTTTGCTCATGCGGTTAGTGTTGAACAAAGTTCGTTTGTTCGAATTACTGTGGTACTGCTCGACCCTGCTTCTCACTCTAGGTTTGCCTATAAATCTATAATAACCAATTCGCAATAGTAACATGTAGGTACCGAATCTTTCTTGGGATTTGAGATGTAATGATTGGATATCAGTTATATACCTGTTTATCACAATAATCTTTGTAATTAAGAATCCGCAAAAACGCATGTAATAGATCGAGGAAAACGAGTATTCCTCATTCATAACAATTTTAATATCAACTTTATATGAGTATGTACTTAGTAAAACACGTTCCATTATTATGAATGAGTTATTTGCCAGCTCCACGTTTTTTTTCCTGTCTAGATTCCAAATCTTAACACATAATTTTCAGTCATTGGAAATTCCAAGCGGGTTGCCGATGTTTTATTCATCATGCGGTAACGAGAAGATGCAAAGTAGCTATTAGTCTTTCTTCGACACTCTTGCCTCCCATTTCCATGTTCTTGACATCGTTTTGTCCATTAGTTCTTTCAGAATACCTACATCCGCTCGGTAACTGTTTCGTTTTGGTTTTGGCCTCCTTTGCATAGGATTGTTTCAACACGTTCATAATGTTTTCGTGGTATTCTTGACTATAATGTTTTACCTGTTTGATTCAATTTTCCAAGATTTTATGGACATCTAAGTAGCTATTGAAAGGGTAGATGACTCCCAAGCAGCGATTCACATTCCCAAGTAACGATTAGTGCTAGTATCTCAGGGAAGATGAGTTCCTATAGTACAGCAATTGTAGTGTAGATTACCTACGTGCTATCAAATCCAAATGTCAAAAATTATCAAGAATTCTTGTCTTCCTAAGGGCATCTTCATTTGTACAAGATGCGATTTATTGCAAAAGTTACTCGCTATGGAGTTGAAGCAGGTATTAATATTTTTTTAAATTTCCCTCTTGGTCGATTTCTTGGACTATTGAGATAAATTCTATCTTACTAAAATACAACTTGGTGTGCACATTCAGTACTCATCTTAAAGAGACATTTCATACGGTAAAGTTTCCTGGTTCTATTTTCGACAAAACCCATCTTCAACACGCTTTTTGCGGTCTGAAACGTCCGACAGATAAAAACCAAACTATGGAGAAAGACGTCGAAAAATAGACGGGGGAAAAAGAGAGTCGGGAGATGAATTTAAAATAAAACGGTTTTTGAGGTCAAAGGAACAAATAGCGGTAAATATTCCTATGAGAGAGATCCGAAGCGGTTGCGGTTGCCAACAGATTTTGTTTGGTGACGTGAATAAATGCTAAGTAAACTATCTCGGTGGAATCGAATGATTCCGCGAAGAGCCATTCGAACTATGCACAATTCACTCGTGTTTACTTCTTTATTCTTATTTTCATACCCCAAAAATTCTGAAGCCTATCTTGAATCTCTCAAGTATTCACATAAATAATAAATTGTAAATTTCGATCGAAATCGGACCATCATTCGATAATTTCGCCAAATTTGATCAAAATCGGTCCATTATTTCGTCAATTCTAAAACGGACCTTTATCTCAAAATCGCGATCTTCTTCTTTATGCACTTTCATACCCCAAGACTCGTGAGTAACCAATCATTCTTGAACCTCCCGACTATTCACAAAACTCGGGCGTAATGCCGTTAGTTTTGATAGATATCGGACCATTATTTGGCAATTTTTCATCATAATTGGATCATTATTTCGTATTGAACATTGAGGAAGGAATTCGACTTTTCTATTTTCTTCAGGAACTTGAAACCTGTAGTAACACGTAGGATTGACGTGTGCTCCATTGGTTGAATAAAAAAATTGAGAGCTCTTCTCAGGAGTGGCTCGGTTATTATTAGAGAGCGCTTTTAATGGCGTATGAATATTCATAGTTCCGAGCAGCGTATGCAAATTGGGAACATTTCTTGAAAAATGAACAAAAAAATCGATTGCAAGGAGCAATTGGCAATTACGAGCGATTACGGTGGCAACGTTTAGCGCTCCGACTCAGTTATTTCCATTCACGGGAAGAGGCGGCGCGGAACAGGATTTTATAGCGTAGGTATGACGTCAGCACGAATGAAAAGTTTTTTTTTTAGTTATTACTTTCCTTACAATCCAGATCCCAAACCAGCAGCATCTATAAGAGGATTCTTGGGTTTTATTTCATTTAATCGGTCTGTAATTAATCCAATAATGATGGGTAAATGATCCAACAAAACGCTTCGTATCCTAATGAAGAATATTGTATATTTCCTCATAAGAAATCAATTCATAGTAGCTCTTCTCGTTTGAAACCTGAAGTTATCTGTGTTCTTTGTATTTTAGATGGTTTGTGTGTTCGTACAGGAAAGGAGTATAGGAGTACAGGAAAGAAATGATGGAGAAAGTCCGCGGCATGGAATAGGTTATCTGGCCAGGAAGGCTGCAGTTACGCTTGGGTACTTTTGCTGTTTTACTCCGAAAAGTTGTTAGCTATGAGGTTGATTTTGTTCACTACAATACGGAATACGTGATATATGGTACTTATTTGCACCATAACAATTCAGGCTGTTATTGGAACCTTATAAAATCGAAATGATTGATGTTTCATGTCTCAATTCGTCAATACCAGGTTGCGACTGCTAATAGAGTCATGTTGAAAGCCATCTGTTGGAACTTTGGTCTGTTGTCTTGGTCTTGTTGTTTTTCACACTTGGTAACAGTATCTAGCCCAATTTCTAGTCTCTAGTTCATGTGAACCAACGACTGTTATCAGAATGTCGCAGAACAGGAAAGAGACCTAAATTGGCTTCTCGTCCATATCAGGTTGAGACTGCAAACAGTCGTGTGGAAGGTCAAGTCTGTAGTTGGAACCTTATCAGACTGTGTCTTTCGGTTTTTTTCTTTCACTCATGGTAATAGTACTTGGCACATTCCCTAGTGTCTTAGCTGAATCGAACCAAAGATTATTGCCAGGATGGAGAATGTCGCAGACTACGAAAGAGTCCCAAATTGGTTCCTCGTCAATACCAGGTTGAGACTGCAAACAGTCATGTTGAAGGTTAAGTCTGTTGTTGAGACCTTGATTTTGTTCTTTCACTCATGGTAATAGTACTTGGCACATTCCCTAGTCTCTTAGCTGAATTGAACCAAAGATTATTGCCAGAATGGAGAATGTCGCAGACTACGAAAGAGTCCCAAATTGGTTCCTCGTCAATACCAGGTTGAGACCGTAAACATTCATGTTGAAGGTTAAGTCTGTTGTTGGAACCTTGATTTTGTTCTTTCACACATGGTAATAGTACCTAGCACATTCCCTAGTCTCTTAGCTGAATTGAACCAAAATTATAGCCAGGATGGAGAATGTCGCAGACAAGGAAAGAGTTCCAAATTGGTTCCTCGTCAATACCAGGTTGAGACTGCAAACAGTCATGTTGAAGGTTAAGTTTGTTGTTGGAACCTTGATTTTGTTCTTTCACTCTAGGTAATAGAACCTAGCACGTTCCCTAGTCTCTTAGCTGAATTGAACTAAAGATTATTGCCAAAATGGAGAATGTCGCAGACTAGGAAATAGTCCCAAATTGGTTCCTCGTCAATACCAGGTTGGGACTGCAAACAGTCAGGTTGAAGGTTAAGTCTGTTGTTGGAACCTTGATTTTGTTCTTTCACACTTGGAAGTAGAACCTAGCACATTCCCTAGTCTCTTAGCTGAATTGAACCAAAGATTATTGCCAGGATGGAGAATGTCGCAGACTAGGAAAGAGTTCCAAATTGGTTCCTCGTCAATACCAAGTTGAGACTGCAAATAGAGTCATGTTGAAGGTCAAGTCTGTTGTTGGAATCGTATCAGATTATGTGTCACGATTTCTGTCTTTCACACATGATACAACCACCTAACCATTCCGATTTGATTTGCTCTCACAAATTAGTTCGAGAGAACCAGAGATCTTCGTCTGGATGGAGAATGTCGCAGACTAGGAAAGAGTCCTAAATTGGTTCCTCGTCAATACAGGTTGAGACTGCAAACAATCATGTTGAAGGTTAAATCTGCTGTTGGAACCTTGATTTTGTTCTTTCACACTTGGTAATAGAACCTAGCACATTCCCTAGTCTCTTAGCTGAATTGAACCAACGATTATTGCCAGGATGGAGATTGTCGCAGACTAGGAAAGAGTTCCAAATTGGTTCCTCGTCAATACCAGGTTGAGACTGCAAACAGAGTCATATTGAAGGTCAAGTCTGTTGTTGGAATCTTATCAGATTATGTCACGATTTCTGTCTTTCACACATGATAGAACTGCCTAACCATTCCGATTTGATTTGCTCTCACAAATTAGTTCGAGAGAACCAGAGATCCTCGTCTGGATGGAGAATGTCGCGGACCTGGAAAGAGGGATAAGTCAGCTGGCCTGGAAGCCTGCAGTCACGCTCGAGTACTTTGCACTTCCGTGATGAGGTTTTGTCGGCCTGCAGGGTAGAGACGGGGAGAGGCCACTGCTTCGTGAAAACGCTATCGTTTCGCTCCAACAACCGTGAAGATACGGGAGACCTTGAGAATTCTCCACCACGAAACCCCATTTGCGTGTTTTTTCTTTCTCTCTTTTTCTTTAATTTTTATTCTTCCCATAGCATTAATCCCGCCTCTTGATGACGGGGCATTATCATAATTTCTGACCGCATTCTTGAATGCTCAGTGACTTTGATATGCTAAGTAGCCCACCCTCGAGGGGGCTTATCTGATCGAAAACATTTATTAAACGTAATTTCCCGAGTTACCTTCCGGCAATTGAATAATAATAATTGTTGGTTCTGTCTTAACGTCCAGGGATAATCGTTCTGCATACCTCACGAATAGATCACGCACTGTGAAGATGGGATATCTTGGTTTACTCAAGTGCATATACGCATGCTGATGAATCATTGTAAACACGAGCACAATCAGCACTACCGTGCGCTCCATGCGCCTTGACGCAGCCAGGAGATTGCAATTAGTACTTAACCACCGAAAAGTAGAGATATCCGACTATGTAGATAAATTGGCCATTTCAAGATCAGCAGAATCGATCATGAGCCACAGAACGTGCAGTTTTACATTAAAACTGTGTATTTCATAAATATTATCTTCGGGTGAATTGCAAAAACTTCACTATCAAAACTCTGGAGAAAGGGAGTTGAGTTGTTTTTAGAATGACACATCAGCTATTTCCTCACTGCCGTCCGACCGGTAACATCTGATATCTGCAAGATAGAGGAAAAACCTCACGTGGTGCCTTCCTTCGCAAGCTTCAGACGAGTGGTGACATCAGCATTCCACAAACGATCTGCTAAAGAAACGTGTGCAGCTTTTCTGTCTAACCGAGCCTAACACGGACTAACCGAGATAATTAAATCGATGACTAAGGCCGTAAAGTACTGACAGCTAATGAGAAAGAAAACCCCATGCAGCGATTATTCTTCCCGACGGCATTGCATACCTGATCTACCAGGATTGTTATATACTGCATGGTTGTTAAATCAAGTTCAGATTTCGTCACTGCTCTTGAAGTGAACATCATTTACGAATCTGAAAAATTCCCTTGTTTTGGTGTGGTTTCACCCAATGTTTACCTGTGCTTGTACTCCTTCCAGAAAAATTTTCCTTTCTAATTACATCGTTCTCGTAAAGTTCAAGAGCTTCGGATGAGGACGAAATAAGCTTGGGATCACTCATCGAACATCACCCGTGCGTTGCACTCAACTCGATGTTTATTCATCTGCGCAGAAGACCCTGTACAGATTAGATAGTTGTCTCAATTGGTTCGACCTCCAGTAAGTGATATTTCATACGCCCCGACTATCTCCGCGTTTCGCTCGTTAACCAACGACTTCGGCGGAATCTAAATCGACGCCAATGACTCACTTTTGTGCCTTCAATTTTCATACCTCGTCTCTACAAGTGTTGAATCATGCAATCCAGTCGTGACTCAATAAAGGGTCTCTCCATGATATTCATCTCGGATCACGTATCCACTCGACGTACGTGGAACCGTTCAGGCAGTCTTAATGCCGGTTGGCTTCTCAAACATCCATCATTACATTTCGGCTCGTTGCCGTATGATTGTAGATAAACTCCAAAATCTATATTCCTCTTAACGCAACTCACCAACTTAGGTTGCCAAAGTTTAAGATGTTTAAGTTTACATAAACAATCATATAAGCAGTAGGTAACTGGTACTGATCATTACTCTAACATCAATCTGTTCTTTTGATGGGAAGCAAAGTCGCACCTTCTATGCTGAAATAGTTATCGAAATTTTCATATAAAAGCACTAAAAGCTGGCCAGTAGAATGGTTGAAAGCTTAAAATGGTTCACCATTGTCAGTGTTGTCTCCGCGAACGGGAGAATTCTTGTCGTTTCTCTGCTCAAACGCTACAGCAATCCTGAAATGTTCCTTCAGGGCTACAGCCTGTGTCCCCTAAGCATTCCCTTACAAGATTCTTCGATTCCCCTTCTCCCTTACGAATCGCTCCAGTTCTATTCTATCTCCTCCCCTCGAAGCCTTCCCGATATTAATGGAACAACCAGGAATCCGATACGGTTTTTGTCGTCTCTTTTATTTTCCCGTGACCTCGACGGTGCGCTTGAAGTTCGATCTGGCATGCTTGGAGTCAGCTCAGCGCGCCCCACCTTTTCCGAGGCTGTTTCCACTCCTAGAAGGTCGAACTAGTCACGCCACCAAACTTTGCTTCAATTCCCTCTGCGATTAGCTCTATTATTGCCAGATTTATTCCATAAAATCAAATTCCTGGTTTTGATGTTGGTGTTTTGTTGTTCCCAACAGCATTTACCATTCAACGAGTCAAGTAGTCTTCATTACACGAGGTATGATTGGATACGCGTCAACTCTAGTTCATTGAAAAACTCCCTTCAAAATCATACAAACGTTACGAGTCAATTAACCCTTAATGTCCTGAAGTATCTTTTTGGAAGTCCGATTTTTACCTGCAACGCTTTATCGACTTATAAGTGTTTTTTAAAACAGTTCTCCTCTTAATTTGAGGAAAACTAGATATTTTTGGACACCTCAGGAGGATAGGTACTTCAGAAGGGATGGAGGGGGGGGGGGAGATTCGCTACAGTTATTTAGAAAATAAGCTGCTTAGAATACGTTCTATCCAATTTTGGCTTGCCGGAACCAGCAGCTTTTTATTCTAAAACAAATAGATTAACGAAATAGTAATAATAAAACTGTTAGTCCAGTAAGAACTCCCCCTTCAGGAGTATTTCAATGGAATATTGATGCTCTGGCCCCACATCCTGAGGTTTCTAGTAATACATCTGCTCTGCTCGTAAGGTCACCAAAAGTCACCATTGAAAAACCTTAATTTTCTTTGATTCTCGGATATTCCCAACCACAACCATTGTTTCCTCAACATCTCGGTCTTTTCTGCAAGAATCCAAATTAAATTTGGTAGAATAGTTGTTATAGTAAGATTCCTAAACTAATTCATAAAACTAACGTTTACTGTTCTCCGGTTCATGGTAGAGGTGGGTCTGATCTTAATATTATCTCAGAGATCGTTGGTTTTACCGGTTTTTTTAAACACGGTCGGTTTTGGCTTAAAAGTGGTTGAACCGTGTTGAAGAATGCTTAAAAAATCGGACTTCCGAAAAGATACTTCAGGACATTAAGGGTTAAGGCAATCCTGAGAGCAGCTCAAGACAATTCAGAACCACATATTTATACTTGAGAAAACTTTGGAATGCAAAATGCCGGTTTTGATTTTGAAGATGTCTTTGATTTCTTACCCTCCGATTTCTTGAGGTGAGCGCATTTAAAAACAATGATTAAAGATTATTTTTCGGCGGCCTTCAATTTCTTTCAGCTCTCGTAGTTTTGTTACACGAAATAGTTGGAGTTTAATATTTTGAGTGGCTTGATAGAACGTTTGTAAGAAACGAATCTATGCGATCGGAGAACAATAGAGCGTAAATATTTCACGGCTTGTGTAGTTTACAGCGACTAATAATGGTTGGCTGCGTACGCAACTGGCGTTCAAATAGAGTACGCATATTCCAATTGTTCGGTATTTTCCAAAATAAAAATTGGAGATTCGGAGTCAGGAAATTGGAATTTAGAATTCCCAGTCGTAACGATGTATGAGGGGGAAAATTCCGTGGGAAAACGAATTTACGAGCGATGCAAAAGACTCCGCTGAATCATGAAAATGGAATTTCAACGTTGTTTTATATATTTCTTCCAACAGCATTGTGAAGACAGACAGATCTATAAAGGTCTTGTTCACTCCAAGGTCTGCAGGAGCAGTTGAAGCTTTGTCAAATCGAGGTCGAGTCTGCAGTTCAGCAATCTTTTGGAGCTGGAGAGTGAAAAATACCTTGGATTGGTTGACGCTTATGAAACAAATCCAGATTACACGTTTTGAGTCTTGCAATGATGCCATTGGTCTCAAGAGAAAACACCGATGTTGAGGCTGGAAGTGCGGCTACTTCAAGGTTTGGAGGATCATCAGTCAGCGGTTGATGGTGTCATATTGTCCGCACTGCAGCCATCATTGCGATGCCCGTTTGTAAGTTGCGAAAAAACTTTTGGGGATTTGGCTTGGAAATGTCCGTTTATCGCTGGAGCTACTGCTGCCAAGACTCACTGCTTTTGCTTCCGAGTCTACCAAGGTAGCGGAAGCTTTGTTTTCACTTTTCAAGGACGAAAAAAAAAAAGTTCTCCAAAATCGAAATTTCCACTCGCGTTTTGCGTTTTAGACCTTTCTGAACAATTTTGGTTCCGTGTCTGTCTGTCTGTGTGTCTGTCTGTCTGTCATGAATTCCTTGTAACGCGCATAACTATACGAAGTTATTGTCCGATTTCTATGAAATTTTCAGGGATTGTGCGGGTTGGTGTGTAGACGGTCCCCTATGAAAATCATCATCCCCGGACTGATAGAAGCGACTGCGCATGCGCAAACGTGAATTCCTTGTAACGGCCACAACTTCTACATTTTCCATCTGATTTCAATGAAATTTTCAGGAATGTTACAGACTAGTATTTAGATGGTCCCCTATGAAAATCATCGCCTTAGGACTGATAGTAGCCATTGCGCATGCGCAAACGTGAATTCCTTGTAACGGCCATAACATCCACATTTTCCACCTGATTTCGATGAAATTTTCAGGGATTATGTGAATTGGGTCGTAGATAGTCCCCTATGAAAATCATCATCCCCGGACTGATAGAAGCGACTGCGCATGCGCAAACGTGAATTCCTTGTAACAGCCGTAACTTCAACTGTCCCCCAGGGGTCGCGGGTTCGAATCCCAGCCGAGACTAAGTATTTTTTTGATCCAATCACATACATCTACTCACTTAATTTTTCATCCGAATTTGATGAAATTTTCTAGGATTGTCCAGATTAGCGTGTAGATGGTCCCCTATGAGGGTAGTGGAAGGTACTTAGAGATTGGTGTTTTGAGATTAACAACTATGCATCTGATCATCTATGTAATCGGGTTAGGGATACGAGGAAGCTATGTGCCACACCCACTTGGCAGACGTTTTTTTCTTTTTCTTTTTCATTTGGCATTACATTTTGTATACAGCCATAATGATATTCATTTTATGTCATTATTCATACATTAATGTTACAATTTGACAAAAATTTAAACATTTCTTTGTATATCAATACATTTCTAGATGATAACATTGACAGATATTCTATATTTACGTCGGTTTTATTTGCCACTGTATTAAATAATTCGAGTCTTTGATCTTCATGTTCTGGGCACTCCATTATAAAGTTCCATTTGGATGACCGCATTTTTCGCATTGAGGGGTTTCTCTTTGTCCAATTTTGTGCAGGTATGCGTCACATACACCGTGGTTGGATCTCAGCCGGAAAATTGTTCGGGAAATGGATTTGGGCAAATCTTGATTTTTGAACCAAGGTACACGTGGTGGCTGTGGCTGAACTCTTTTGAAAGCTTGCCCGTTACTTGATGCTATGTATTCTTGTTTCCATTTTTCATTGTAATTACTTTTTATAAACGGTATCAATTCTTCAACCATCACAGGATAGTCCAGTGCCGTTCCCGATACCGAACCATCCCTCGCCAGCCGATCAACCTGTTCATTCGGAATTAGTCCTGCGTGCGCTTTTACCCAGACAAATATGACCTCCTGGTTATTGTGTTGCATAGCATTCAGTGTCTGGATTAATCGGACAATCATACCGTTCTTCACTCTTTGAATAGAGATGGTTTTAAGGGTTTGCAATGTGCTTAGTGAGTCTGTGCATATCAAGTGTGGTTCGCCGTTGCTGTTCTGGTTGCTTATAAATTCTAGCGCTTTGATAATTGCAATTACTTCGGCATTGAAGGATGATGAAGTATTGGGCAGCTTATATGTTTCGTTGTATCCCGTTACTACTACATGAAAAGCACACCCTGCATAATTTCCAGCTTTTGATCCGTCGGTGAAGATGAGCACGGCATCCGGCCATCGACTGTTGAAACTTTTCGTTTATTGTAATTTCTTCTCGAGTCCCGTAGGTAAATAGATGAATTTGTCACGGGTGTGATCAGCTCTTCGAAGGTCAGCAAGAATGGACAGGGTTTATTATTACATTGAAGATTCGAGAGGTTCATGTAATCTTGTGCGAAGCTATTGACGACTAGAGGTATCTTCATCCTACTTCTTGATGTCAGTATATTCGTCGTGAGGTTACAGATGTTATGCATTATGGGGCGTTTATAAGCTCGTATTCTTAAGAGATATCGGTCTGACAATATTGCAGTCTTGATATTTTAAGAAGATATGACTCACTGACATTTCCATAGAATATAGACCCATAATCAATAATGGCTCTGATTGTAGCTCGGAAAAAAATCAATATAATTTCAGGTGTCAGTTCCCCAGTTCAAATTTGATACCATCTTCAATATGTTTAAATATCTTTCAGACTTTTCGAGGACATGATTTATATGGGGTTTCCATGTTAGGGTCTTATCTTACTCCTGAGAGTTCATTCATGGATCCAGCATTGTAGTAATATACCCTTCAATAAACATCCGTCCATGATGTTAAATCAAGGGGCTTACTACCTATCGTACTTCCATCGATATTTCTTCTGCTTCACAGGACGATGACTGTATATAATATTCAAGAAATCGGTTATGTTCCACCCAGAGCAAAATGTGAAATTTGGCATTTTGAAATGGTTCAAAGAAGCATTTAATGCTCCTGAAAGGAATTTATTATCTAAATAACTAACATGGCGTTATTAGGTATACTAAATAAACACGAACTGGGGGGAATTACTCCAATTTGTTTCGATTGAAGTACCAACATCCGAGGGTAGACTGGAATTGAGGCCGATATTGTATGAACAGGTTCTCGCTTCAGTGACTGTGTACACTGCCCACTTCACTGGAAATAGCTCGATCCTGTTTATCCAATTATCTGGCAAGCCGTGTTCAGTCGGTTTACTCAATTCAGATCAAATACCCACCTGGACGAGTAATTTACTCGTACGAGGACCAATGTCCATTTTCCAAGGGACGAATTCTTCGATATTGTGCTGTTAATTCAGGTATTTAACGATAATAATAATAATAATAGCTAACGAATGGTACACGATTCCAGCTGATCACTTGGTTAATGAAGAGGAGCACGATGCAAACTCAACAGACCCTCTAACGGATATTTGGCATATTTCCATCAGTGATCAGTCTTTTGCCATTCCCTCACGTGTTTCTATTCTCATAGGGAGCGAACTTTTGTTCCTACAGACCTCTGGGTGGTCTCATTAGATTCTAAAATTCAATTCTAATTTAAATTGATGAAAATTCTAGAGTTTTTGAGCTGGGGCGTTTTTGAAACTTACAATCCCTATATTTCACCCATTCGAAGTGACTGACATCAACCAAAAGTTTCGCAGCACAACTTGGCCCAAATGGAGTCAATACAGCAAATTTCATTAAAAAGTGGCGCTGACGGATTTTTCATTCCATTTTCGAATTCTACAAGGTACCTTGAATCATGGTAAAAACCAACGCTTAGTGTGCCAGTTTTCAAACATTGTTTATACTATATCCATCAAATAAAGCACGTTTTTCATTCATTTTATTTCAAAATTTGAGGGGTGTAAAACATTTTGCTTCCGAGTCTACCTAGGAAGCGGAAGCTGTGTTCACTTTTGAGGGTTGAGAAAAAAAGTTCTCCAAAATCGAAATTTCCACTCGCGTTTTACTTTTTAGACCTTCCTGAACGATTTTGGGCTATGTGCCACACCCACTTGGCAGACTTTTTTCTTGCTCGATTCCAAAGGTTCATTATTGAAAATAATAAACAAAACGCTGCGAATTATTACACAATGGTTTATTATTTTTTATTTTTCTACATAGATCACTCGTCTGCAAAGCCACCAACCATCCAACATGAAGAAAAACATCGATCGCATTTCGGTCAGCTTTAATTTGAACGGAGATTAGGCCTCTTTTGCGATTCACACTCGTGTTTCTGATTTATCGTACGTTCAAACTTTAAATTCTTGTAGGGAGCGAACGGTTTGTCCTTCAGAGCTCCGGGTGGTCTCAAATTTTTTTTTAAATTCTATAGAATCTTAAATTGAAGGAAAAACAATACCTTTATATATTTTTTTTAATTTTACCTTTATATCAAAATTTTTTGAGTTAGGGCGTTTTCAAAATGTCAAAATTAATTTTGGAACCCTTAGAAGTGACCTACATCAACCAAAATCTTCGGGGCACCACTAGACCCCAAATGAAGCCTACATACCAAATTTCATCAAAATCGGTCAATGCTAAGTGGCAAAAGTGCCGCGTACGGCGGAAGGACGGCCAAATTTTTATTCGATTTTTGGATTCTAGGTACCTTGAAACGTAAACCATCAAATTAAAATGGGGTGTTAAAATTTTTTTTCTTGGTCGATTCCAAAGGTTCATTATTGAAAATAATAAACAAAAAATGATGCTATTAGAGACCCAGTTGGTTCCATTTCGTACCCAGTATGAATGGCCATTGATGCGTTGAACTTCTTGACTCTTCAACAACAGGGTAAATTCATAGAACGTGAAAACTCGAGTTGAAGTGCCAAGTAACTGTCCGATGTTTCGCGTTTTGAGGGCCCACTGTTCACCGGGAAACTTTCTCACTTTCTAACGGGTTCGAACCCCCCGGGGTTCCTTCTCATTTTACCGCTATCTCTGCATCCTTGGGCCTCTAATCACTGTTGTTGAGTTGTCTTCTTTCTATGAAATCATTTCCTGCAGTTACACCGGAACCTTGGCTCAGGTAATCCCGGACGAAAAAAATCGAGTGACAGCAGGATTGCACTAGAATATTGATGTACGTTTCCATACCACCATGTTTTTTTCATCTTTCCTAACTGTAGTAAATTCTTTTAATGGAATGATCTTCTGCAAAACCAGAACAAGGGTTTAAGCAATATCAGGGAAATCAATTTGAGTGCCTAATTTGAATGGAATCGAAACAATATGGGATCTTGAAATCATTTGTGGTTTTGGTATAATTAGTGTCTCACTTAGTAACTACCAATTTATCACATATACAGGATTCATTCTCCTGTTGCCCACATTGCAAGCTGCGTGTGGTCTTAACAAGGGAAGAACAAGGTACGGGTTGATCCAAGAACCTTGTTCTTGTCCCTGCCTAGTCGTATGAACAACAAAGATGAAACCTGCTCTCCGCTTACGTTCTTCGAGTGACCATTAGTTGTTTTTTCCTATGTAGGAAGACTCCTCGGTATTGGCGAGGACAATGCAGTTACGTTAAAGAAGGACCTTCACGCTTGCGCATCGCTGCTTCGATGCAACGAATGAGGAATGACTGGCGTAGACTACATTCAGATGTATAGGACAAAGGCGAGAAAAAATCTCACAGCACACTTCAAGGTCACTTTATGAACCTTGGACGTGCGATTCGATCAACTCATCAGTGGTTTCAAAATTGACTGTCAGGTTGTCCCTACCTTAGGGTGAAGGCACCAGTTTCGGACACTTTCAACTTTACATCACCAAATTAAGAGTTCCCAACCGTTTTCAGGCCTTTTCCATGGGTCATTTGGCGCAAGCAGATCATTCCAGTGGACTGAAACTATGAGCTCAGAGAAGATTATTGCAGTTTTGGAAACGGTTATCGTAGGGCTCTTCCACATCAGTTCTCCAACTGTGGGGTTAGCAAACAATGTGGCCAAGGGGTGACCAGCTTTCTCCTGTTATATTTGCCGTTCCCATTCAATTTTTTGCTTCATTTTCATATTAGTGTCCTGTGGTATTGATAGATTGCAAAATTTTGTTCTGAATGAAAATATTATAACCGAATTCCGAGGATTTCTGATACTGGGTTCCGAATGGGGCCATTTTCAGTATCAAACATCCCTGTCTGATACTGGTCATTTCTTGAAACTCACGCTTTTAACTTATATATCCACCCCAGTCATAAAACCCAGTATCAGACACTAAACGATGTCTGACACTGGTACTCGACTTTGGCTCAATTCAATGATTTTTTTTTTTACTAAATCGCGACTGTATACATGAATTTAGGAGTGATAGTATTGCCTTATCTTTTGTCCCGTTAACTAAGGCCTCACTGTTTGGGATGTAATGCATTAAGTACGATTATTCCGTCGTTCCTATTTGCAAATTATAACTAAGACTTTTTTGTCAGGGCGTTTGAAAGAAAAGACTGTTTTTAGAAATAATTCAAGTTACCTCAACATTGGAATTTATGTGATGATTTTTTCTATTTATATACGAAAAGCGTCTGTACTTAGTTAAATAAAAATTTACTCAATAAAAGAGGGTTTTTCGGAGTCAAATTGAAGTGTCTGATTCTGGGCCTGAATGGCGTCTGATACTGGCGCCATTCAAATTTCTCCTTGTCTGATACCTACTGATGCAAAAACATGGTTTCGGAAAAACAATATTAAATCCTAAAAACAAAACAATCCTGCGATTTCCAAGTCTTGGTGTCTTTGAGAAGTTGAAGTACCTAATTATCCCCCCCGATAAATATCTGATGAAATCACGCCTCACAGTATAAAGAAACCTGAGTATCTCCAAGTGGCCATCACCCTACAACCTTGATACACGGATCCCGGCATGTGAGTTTTGCGAATAATCAAAAACTCGGGAGCCGACCTGCATAGTTGGAAGTGCTCAACCTGTAGGTTAAAACAGGAACTTGCAACTATGCAAGGACGTTGATTGTGTGAACAATCTCTCTCAGGAGGAGTTTATAGAGTTATAGTTAGTTTTTAGACTTTGGAGTTAATCTCCAGGAATCCTTTAACCCTTCATTTTGAAGGGAGAATCCAGACATCCTTGTACCTACTCAAACTGCTTAGAACGTTCCGTTGGTATGAGCCAAAGGATAAAGATTGTTCAAGAATAAGTTATCTGTGGAGCTTTCAAACCTTGAGCAGGTCTGCTGTATTTTGGAGTATTATTTCAATGAATGTGATGTCGGCACAGAGTCCTGTGAGCGAACGCGGTGAGTATTTCGGTACCTAAGTTGTTTGAAATCTCTACATCATATGTGCCAAGAACAACAAGGAAATGTTAGTTTGGAAACCTCTAGAATCTACTGTCACTTCCTGGTTTTGGGCATCGATATTTCAGTATTCATTGTCGGTGGCGTCTTTACAATGTTTATTTATGCTCACAAAAAGAAAATTGACAATAAGTCCCTGGCAAGAGGGGACAATAGGGGTCCAAGGACGTGACGAGTTGATCCATTAGTGACGCAAAACTTCTCCCCTCCTTGAAAATAATATAAAGGCCGAAAGGGGGACCATTAGAAAGAGCTGGTTCCCGAGACATCGCGTGCTGGCGCTGTGGGGTTTTCTTGTCCCCCAGCGAAATCTGGAGCGAGCCGGTTAGCTAACCCGGGAGAACGGGTTTGACTTGATGGCGCTAATCCGAGGATCTATCAACGGTACCTCGTCTGTATTCACTGAATGCAGTGGGAACGACTCGAGAAATCATTATGACCGGACACTGGTCGGCACTTCTATTACAGCCTGAATCGAGATGGTCGTCCAGTATATTTTCGCATCGCCTCTGTAGATACGAAGATCATCCCTCTGCCGCAGTTATATAACTATCTAATTCAGGAAAGGCACTGGTTTCATTGTCAGGATGCTCAAGTATCAATTTCGTAAGCTTTTGTGTCAGATAGTTTTCATCGGGATTCCTGTGCAGCTGACGGGAGTAGATTTTTTTTTTGAGTAGAAGGTCTTTACTGAGTTGAAGTACGAACTCCTTCCACTGCGACCTAACGAGGTCTATTTTGGAATGCCTCCAGGCTATGTTGGCCCAGTAAGAAGGGTTTACTAAACACCCCTTCTCACCAGGAGTCGCCACGATAGCCGAGATGTCAATCAAGAGAACTAGCTGGTTATCACGAGAAATTCGAACGCATAGCGGTTATGCTGTTCACCTTCACTTGGAAATCAACGAACAGAGAAGGTTTTGGAGGTTGTGTTGTGCAAGAATTGAGCTGCGAGTTAAGTTGGGCCTGCTGGATTCTAAATTTTGTATCCTCTGCAGTTACCGTCTTTCCAAACTTCCAGGAGTCGCCACCATAGCCAAGATGTCAATCAAGATAACTAGCTGGTTATCACGAGAAATTCGAACGCATAGCGGTTATGCTGTTCAACTTCACTTAGAAATCAACGAACAGAGAAGGTTTTGGAGGTTGTGTTGTGCAAGAACTGAGTTGCGAGTATAAGTTGGGCCTGCTGGATTCTAAATTTTGTATCCTCTGCAGTTACCGTCTTTCCAAACTTTCAGGAGTCGCCACTATAGCCAAGATGTCAATCAAGATAACTAGCTGGTTATCACGAGAAATTCGAACGCATAGCGGTTATGCTGTTCACCTTCACTTGGAAATCAACGAACAGGGAAGGTTTTGGAGGTTGTTGTGCAAGAACTGAGTCGCGAGTTAAGTTGGGCCTGCTGAATTCTAAATTCCGATCCTCTGCAGTGATCGGTCAATTCCTTCCATGTAAAGCATCACTTCTCCTTCTGACACTGACTGTCAGGAGAGGAAGTTTTGTTGTGCAAGAATTGTTTGCGAGTGAAATTTGGGCTTGCTGGATTCCAAATTCTCTATCTCCTGCAGTAATCGGTCAATTCGTTCTCAGTAAGGTACTGTTCCCACTGACACTCTACACCTTTGATAGTGTAACTCAGTGTATTGAAGATAACACCCAACAAAAAGAACGACAAAAAAACTTGTCTGTTTTGAAATGCTCTCGCTTCTATGGAGGTGGGTTACAAAGAAATGGTGGCGCGGGGTGCGGGTGACCTTGGTTGACGGATTAGTAATGCGGCGAGGCTTCCCTTGCCCATTGTGGGACACAAGAGGCTGGAGGTATAGTATTATGGCTCCCTTCCTCCATGACGTCCCCCAGCAACCTGAATAGAACAATAGCGCACTCTTGGGGGGACTCCAAGACGTAGACTGGGGCCTTTACTCTTCAACAATACCTTCGGACGGACTATAAAGATTGCCCTTTCTTCAGGAACCTCCTCTCCCATCCTGGCTCTCCCGGGGTCTCTTCACCGTTCCGGTTTTGAAGTATGACTCGTCGCGTTTTATCACGGGCATAAATCGTTTCCTTCATTGTCTTTCTGGGGAAGGTAAATACGTTCTTGGCCGCTACGCCACCTGGAATTACTGTGCCCCTACCTGTATTTCCTGCAACTCTTGCGATCCTCATCTTCTTGATGTACCTACCTATTCAGCAGGCCCTTTTCCATACACAGATTACATAAATACCGCATTATTTGCCGCAGTGACTCATGAAAACAACGAGGTCAAACCCTTCTCTTCATTTTGACTCAGAAGATCCATCCACTCCGCTGATGGAGGAAGCATTTGTACCACCACGTTCATCGATTACTAGGATATGGAGAAGAAATATCCAACATATCCATGTGATTCCACCCAAGTAATAATATCAGATTTTCACTAATTGATTGTACATTCGTAAACTCCAGATCAGGTTGGTTGAAAACTTCTTCTTTCTTGACAATACAGACCAAGACAAAAATAATCGCCAAATCAAACGGTTTTCAGCTTCATGCTATACATAGGCTCTGCTTTTGATATAAATAACAGGCAAGAGAGAAGACCTCTAAAAACGGCTCGGAGTTGGAAGCTAAGTGAGGAAGCCTTGCAAAATGAAAGTTCGTTGAGAGGCTTCTTTCGCGTTTTAACATCTTCGAGTGTTTACAGACTCCTCGAGAAGAAATCGTTACCAAATTATCTTGATAGCACGTTATGCCTTCTGATTCTGCCTTTCGATGCTCCCGTTGTAGAAGTCTCTTATCTGCCATATCGGGTCTTGAGAGAGAGAGTGCTCCCAACCAATTTGTTTCGTTGGAACACGAATGGCCGATGAAACCCAAAGTACACGAAGTGGAGATCGTCGGACATTGCCATACACGGTTCAATTTGTAAGGGAAAATAGAGACAACTCCTAACAAAGTTGGAAGTAGCAACAATAGCTGCTCATGTCAATGTAGCCCAGTCAATTTATACAAAAAAGCCTAACATTGCAATGGCGTGTTTGTTATCTACGAATTTTTTGTATATTGTTAGGACCCCTAAGGGTAGTTGATCCCCAAATTTGCAACCCCGAAAACCCTGTGCTATTGGTAATGTACTAAAAACCATTCAGTTTTCTCTTTTTCTTCATTAAATAAACTCAAAGTCCGGCAGATGGTTGATAATAACCATGTGGCCAAATTTATAGTATTTAATTATGGAATGTATTGTATATGGAATTTATAATAATCCAATTTCTTCTTCCTCCATTCAATTTTTTAAATAAGGATAAGTTTGCTACAGTTTTAAACATAGTTGAGCTCAGTAGGTTAAATGATAACGATAACCGTTGGTAATTTTTCCAAAAATTGAAATGTTCGTGTTTTGAGTCTTTAACTCGCAAACCTACTAATTTCAGAATGAAGTAAAGCGAGCTTAATTTTAAACCTTAATTATAGCTGTAGCTTCAGTTTTCTCAAAAAGTGATAAAAAACCAAAAATCATTTTTTTAAGGAAAATTTTGAGAATAAATAACATTGATATATTTTGTTGAAAATTTGGATCAATTTCAATGGAGAACAAGTTGATGGATGTTTGCTTGTAGATTTTGCGATGTTATTTGTATTGATTGGCTGGACTAATGATCGAATATCCATACTCAAGTCTTCAAATTGCCCAAATTCGTATGAGAGTAGGCAACCTGACTTTTCCATTTTTTTGTGCGATAAAATATTCTGATCATTCGTCCTGATCAGAACACTTCCTAATCAATCAAAACTCCCCT
Source organism: Apolygus lucorum (assembly GCA_009739505.2). Classification (NCBI taxonomy): domain Eukaryota; kingdom Metazoa; phylum Arthropoda; class Insecta; order Hemiptera; family Miridae; genus Apolygus; species Apolygus lucorum. The sequence continues at coordinate 5,858,449 of CM019173.2, read as the reverse complement.
TAAGTTGTCAGTTTCTCTTTTCAGCCCGCATGAATGATCGAGGAATGTTTTATACCTCTTTGCGTGAGTGTGAGCCAGCCGTATGGGCGTCGTTAATGCAATGATAAGGTGGCGTGAAAAGAAGGGTGAAAGTAGCATTGTGTCGACTGGGACTATAAAAAAACGAAAAAAAGAGAGTGTCAGAATGGAAGTGAGGTGCCTCAGGGGTCGTTATTGAATCCCACCCTTACAAAATGGGAAGGGAGGAATAGTTCCAGGGGGTCTGAAGAGAAGGGTAGTTTCATCCCCTATCTAGGCGAAAAAAGCCCTTCCCACCCCTGGTATATTCCCCTTATAACCTCCAGTCCTGAAGGCTGAGGGTAGGGTTTTCGGGGTGGGTTGCCAAGGCAACGCTAATTGGCTCTGCTCCCAGCCCTTTTGCCCTTTCAGCTGTTTTCCCCTTTCATTCGTAGGAACGTCCGCTGATGCCCTCAAAGGAAACGGGTTATACCTCAAAAGTCTTTTTTCATTTCTTTTCCTCTTTGTTTTCTTTTACTCAACAGCTGGCTTACACTTGACGAGATCTTTTGATCATTTTCAAGGTCGTAAAAAGTTTGGGTTCAAAGAAAACAAACGATACAATCAAAAAAATCTTTATCTCGATTCTACGAAAACTTTTGTTGGGATTTACGTACAACTTGTAAAACGATGTTTTTACGTAATTACGTTGAAAAACATCATGAATTATGATTTCCCTTCCTTATATCCTAAGGTAGGTAGGTACTAAAAGCTACTTGAATTGTAGTTCTTGTTGAGAGTTTTCCGTACAAATGCAAAATGAGATAGATGGGAGACTTCGAGGACATTCTTCTCTCTAGTCATCAGCTATCTCCCAGAATTTGTACTGATGATTGCACTCATGGCGATTGCACTGATGATTGCCCCAAGTGGTGCAGATTTCTCCAAAGGCCCAACTCGAAACATTATAAAGAACTGCGATCCCGCCCGCGTGGGGTCACCAATCCAAATAATCTATCCAGCCACAGGCACTTTAGTTAAGGAATTTAGTTAAGTATATGCATTGTTAGTGAAAAGTGGAGAGTAAAAGTTTGCTATTGGTGCACTGGTTAAGTAAAATGCAACTAATTTTGGATGAGAATGAACTTATTAATTTTCAGAATTTACCTAAAAACTAAGGAAGTAAGATTCTTGGTTGAGCATAGTTTATAAATTTATTCTTGCAAATAAGAGGGAAACTTGAAATTTTTGGAGATGTCATAGTGAAATGCTATCCAAAGTGAGTATTACAAGGGCATTTCATACAATTCTGATACAAGTTCTAGGTTAAATAATACAAAATTGATGCCGCATAGGTACCTACTCTTGAAGTTCGTGAACTCCTAGGAGCAAAATTCACTCAGTACCCGACCCTCCCCACTTATTATTAATTAGAAAAATATTAAATGAAAATGAAATAAAATAAAAGTGTAATAAATAAATCCAGGTAGGAATCGGAAATCTACAGCTCTAGCTAGGAAATAGAAAGTTTACAGCTTGAAAAAACGCTGCAAATTATTACACAATGGTTCATTATTTTTCTATATAGATCACTCGTCTACAAAATCACCAACCATCCAATATGAAAAAAAATAATAATAATAATAATAATAATAATAAAAATCAAAATCACCAAGCATCGATCGCATTTCGGTCAGCTCTAATTTGAACGGAGATTAGGCATCTTTCGCGATTCACACTCGTGTTTTGATTTATATATGTATATATTTCAATATAAACCCTTAAATTTTTGTAGGGAGCGAACGGTTTGTCCTACAGAGCTCCGGGTGGTCTCAAAAAATTCTAAAAATTCTATAGAATCCAAAATTGAAGGAAAAACAATACCTTTATATCAAAATTTTTTGAGTTAGGGCGTTTTCAAAATTTCAAAATTGATTTTGGAACCCTTAGAAGTGACTTACATCAACCAAAAGCTTCGGGGCACAACTAGACCCCAAATGGAGCCTACATACCAAATTTCATCAAAATCGGTCAATGCTAAGTGGCAAAAGTGCCGGATACGGCGGACGGACGGCCAAATTTTTATTCGATTTTTGGATTCTACGTACCTTGAAACGTAAACCATCAAATTTTGAGGGGGTGTTAAACTTTTTTTTTTCTTGGTAGATTCCAAAGATTCATTATTGAAAATAATAAACCAAAATTGAGACTGGAGATCGTCATGAAAACGGAAAAAGGCGCGGACTGACACTCGGCAGCCGAAGCCGTGTGAAATTTCTTCCCTTGAACGTTGTCACTAAATTCGATGATTTTTCAGAGTACTCTTTATCTTTCACAATTAGTATTTTCCATCATCGTCAACCAGATCGTGGGCTCACCATTGATGCTCATCATACGTCCTCCAACATCAGGAGTGTCTGTAGATTGCAAAGGAGACATCGTGGTTAGATCGGGTCCCGAGTTCGTGGAGCATCTCCCAAGTTTCATCCTGAAGAAGTGAAACCGATGAGCCGTGGCGCCGTTTTTTTACGCTAGAAGACCGGCGAGACGCATTGCAAGCCTGGGGGAAACACAACAGTTACGCGCCCCACTTTCTGGCCTCTTGCACCGTTCAGGACTTGGCCCAGTTCGAGTACAGGAGCTGCCTTCATCTCCTCACGGATTTCATAATAACTACCTAGAGAAGCTTCAGCTCCTGGTATTGTTTGGTTCTGATCCGACCTTCAAATGTTACTCAAATTGTTCTCTAATTCAAAGTTATTGCATTCTGGTGTAATATAAGTAGAGGTCACGAAACATCCGAAAAACTACTTCAACTAATATAATATGCTACTATACTATCTCCTGCCATCGTCTAGTCGTTCACATTGAAAGAATGACCTTAAGACCCCTGTATTATCTTGATATTACCTCCCGTTAAGACGCTCATTACGCTTATTTGTAAAGATTTTCATGTCAATTCAGCATCAGATGCTCAGGACCACGATAATTAGTATAGGGGAAAGACGTCTACCTTGGGCAGATTTTCTTCATTGCTAAATTTGGGGTAGTTCACGTCGTTTTTTTTTTAGTTTTTTCAAGGTATATCAATGCTCTATCTCGTTGGCTTTCAGAATACCTCTGAAAATTAAAAAAATCTCCCATGATTGATGCATTAAAATTGATTTTGTAAAAAGTGGATTTTTGCCCGAGGTACAATCTTGGATTGTACCTTGAGCAACATTAATTGTACCTTGGGCACCCATTTTTTAGTGTTTCAAACAAATAAAGAAATGGGTGAAAAACTATTAAAAAAATACGATAGGTAAGTACTCTAACTCTCTGGAAACATATCATTTATAAAAGTATAATTTTTCATCAAACATTAAAAAAAAAAACATTTGTTAACTTATTCACGAGCCTTAATAAGACGTAAAACAAACTTTCTCCTTGGGAAATATGTTTTGAAAATACAAAAGTATAAAAATAACGACTTCACACTATTAATAATTTCAGAACGCGAACACTAGGTATAGTTACCAAGGAGTTTAGCGAAGATTACAAAAAATCATAAAATTAATAAAGGTCGAACCCCGCAAAAGAAACATTGAAATGTATCCCTCCTCATCGGTTAAAAATAGGCTGAGGCAAAAATTTTATGATGTCCCGGACCCTCACTCGGAAAACATGTCAATATGGAAAGGTTTCCTTTTCTTCCTCGACAATTTCACTGTCACTTGGTCACTGTCGGCTTCTAGAACTGGACAGACGTAAAATTTGCAAGGTTCTGTGTAGAAAAAGAGACCAAAACCCTTTTGTTAAAATTGACCACCACGTTGGTGAAATCCCACTTTCCTCCAATCCATTCCTCGGTTGTCTCTCCTACCATTTCCCTTCCTAGATAGTCCAAATTTCCATCATCCTCTCCGCCAGAACTCTACATATCCAAATTCCCCACAGCCAAAATTCAACTTCTTGGTAAGCTTGACTTTTTCACTCATACTCAGCAGACGTTTTCTTAAGTGAAATCTGTTACCAGAATGCACAGGAAATCGAGTGGTTTGTACCTTGAGCAACCCCTACTTGTTGCCCAAGGTACAGCTGCTCTAGGTACAGCTGCTTCAGCTGCTCTAGGTACACGGAAAGGACTTGGAGAACATTTTGACCTCTCAATTCAAACCATGAAAACCAAACACAAAAATCGATAGATCTCGTTGAAGCCCATACCCCACAGCTTCTGAATCCACCAAAAATATCATTTATAAACACTTACCAGGTCGCTGGGAAACATCGAAGCACAGAGGTTAGTTACCCAAAATGGGAGGGCAAAAATAACTGGACGGCGTACATCCTCTACAACCGACGCAAAGCGCTCCACTGTTCGAGAGCAGTCTTGCCATCATGAAAGCAATATTTTGGCACGATCTTTCAATATTTCTCTCATCAAGGGTCTGAGTAATGAAAAGTTGCTCAAGGTAGGTACATGCTGCCCAAGGTACACGTCCTTCCCCTACTCTGGTTACAGATGAAGATATTCGATCTACTCCATTTGCTTCCAATCTTTTAGAATATTATGGTATTATTATGCGTTCTGCACTTTGCTCTTGTTCTGGCAGACCTTGATGACGGTTGTATGGAAATTATGGAGTCCTCGCGACATGTTTTTCTGGTTCCAGCGTTGTACAGGAATGTTGAAACAAAAGTTGGAGTCCGTTTTGTGATAGCGGCGTCACGTGAAAAGGATATCAGTTTCCAGGCGGGTCAGTGCAGTGGAAGGAAGCCCACACGCGTTCCACCCACGCACGCAACCGTCTCGCCCACACGCGCACACCGTCGTTTCGAGTTGCCAGGCCAAGTTTCTTAACTAGGCCAAGACCCCTCGAGTCATCGTTCGAAAACCCGTCTGCTCTTCAGGTCTCCAGATAAATCTTCTCTAATTACTTTCTTGATACTCTCTCCTTCGTGTCTACAGCTGAACTAGCGTATTTCATCCAGCCTCCGAGCCGTGATGGGTTTTTGATGAACCATTCTGTATCTCAACAACTTTATATAACTCAGAAGGTACGTCAGCAGCTTTGTATGTGTATATCATCCCTGCCTCATTGAGTTGAAACCACAGTACAAAAATGCATCCTTTCTGTGGATTCACTATGCCTTGAATCATAAAATTTGAAGACCTGGGTTTTCTTTGATGGGGAATTCGAAGGTCTTATCTGTTGTTGAAAAGTTCATTCTTAACTGCTCTCTGGGATCTCAAAAGATCGATTCAGCTGATCCGGGAAATGACTATTTCACAATCAGGTTTCGGCAGGATTCGTCTTGCCTTAGAAGCATCCTAATACAAAATTATGATTTAAAAAAAGTTGTTCCACCAATTGACCACAATAAATGATTTGGATGGAAACCATATAGATGTGCTTGAAAAGTTCGAGATTCTTAAGAGTGATAGGTCTGGTAAATTTCTGAATGAGGTGGTCCCTCGACATGTTTCACCGTTGATAGGTTCCTTCCTACATTAGCTTGGTCTCCCCTTCACAATGTTACCATCACCAAGGTTTGACCTCCCTTTCACTTTGTCTGCCTTGATTGGCATTAAATGCCAAATTAAATCATCAAATTTTGATGATCCTCCCAGGTCCCTTCACTTCTCTGAGCCAATACGATTCTCCTTTCACTTATCTGATTGGGTATGACTTTCACTTTCTCGACCAGTGGGATTCAAGCTCCCTTTCACTTGTGACTATATAAGCTATGCTCTCTTTGATGTACCTTCAGTTATTGTTTGTTACTGATGATGACCTAACCGTCGAAATCGATTTAACTTGTAACTAATTATTTTCGTGCAAATAGACAACGTTCTACTCAACCCCGTTTTTATAAGCTCGAGGTTAGATCCAGCTGATTTGTTCAGATATCTTAATTTTAGGCACATTCTGGATGCAGCTTTAGGCCTCTTAGGCTCTGCTGTCAATGCGACCCCTCACATAATTAAGATCAAGAGTTGTGAATGCAATTAACTTGATATTCAGCAACCGTTTCACTCTTAGGTGTTTTCTTCCATAACCAGTAATTATCGTGTTATGACTGCGTGTCGGAGCGTGAAGGCGATCGGCTTCCTTCGGTTTGTCGATTTAATTGGTTCCTACTCAACGAAGACAAAGGACGGGACAACACTCGATGCCCGGCGCGGGTAACCGCAGACCGTGTGCAAGAGTGTTAAGATCGCCAGCTCGGATACATTCCTAGGCGCGATTGCTCGCCGACCCGGGGGATGCACCACATTTACCTATACCTAGTTGGAGGCAGACGACGACTAGGGTAAATGGGAGCAGAAGCCGGCGCGATGAGCTTTATCGCATACCGAGACCCTCTGATGAACTGTGGGCTTCAGAGAAGAGGCGAGGTAGATCGAGAAATAAACAAGTCGAGTTTTCGAAGACGAATGCATGAAGGGGAAGCCCTGAGTCCTCCTTTTATATGGACTTGACAAGGTAAGGAGAGGGTGGAAAAAGGTGACGTCAACTGATGTCACTGTTCCCCGTACCTCACCTTACCTACCTTGCATGGTGAGTCACTCAGGGTTTCCCTCGACCTTTATTGGAGAACTACACAGTTAAGAGTATGAGTCATTACATAGGTCCCCCAGTTCGTATAATAAAGGGAAACAAAATTAGTGAAATAATTTACAATTCGTTGGCGATCATGCCGTTAACATATAAATAGGTAAATCGAAATAGAATATAAAACAGAAATGATGTAACACAGGGAGTCCGCGTATGACGTAATAAAAACGGAGACCGCAAACGTTGACGTCCTCCATCTTTGCGGTAATGACTGCCAAGTTGAAGGAGTCATTGCGGGTGGATTTGTTGAGTCGGCGGAGTATGATTCGAAGTTCGATGACAATCTTTTCCCCGCGATTGATGGTCACATCGTGTGTAGTGTTGTTTCCATTTCCGGAAAACTTGATGGGATGGATTGTTGGTGGGAATAATGTTGTCATTGTATCATGGACGAGGCGGTGTATGTTGAATGTCCTGGCGTAGGCGGGGTCCATGTTAAGTTGTGTTTTGTCCCGTAGCACTGAGTGTGAATGTATAACTTCAATGTGTGCATGGATGAAGTGCTGTGGTAATTGGAGATGTTCCACATTTAGCCGAAACGGCCGTTGGTCCCCGATCACTGGCTGCGACTTGGGCATAAGTGCGCAGAGGCGAGTCCTTCGCGGCATCAGAGCGAGAGTTATGCGGGTCCGTTGTCGGGAGGCAGGCAGTCGGTCCTCGATGGGGAGTGTGATCGGCCTTAGGTGAAGCGTTCGAGGCGATCGAGTGGTTGGTCGGGAGTTCGATGCGGAGCAGCTCTCTAGTGTATGAGGTACTTGCGTCGAATGATTCGAGTAGGCTTGTATCCGGAGGTACCTCAGGTAAATCCGTCCCTGTTGTGGTGGGGGAAATATCGAAAGCCGGCCGACACCTACTGAGAGAAACGGTTACCTGTGAGCCGTCAATAAGCAGCGTAGCCGTTCGTTCTCCTTTGTTAACCACTTCGTAGGGGCCGGAGTAGAGGGGGTTCAAGCCTTTCCGAAGCCCTTCTTCTCGCAAAAACATCTTTTTTGCGTTTTGGAATGTATCGGGGAAAACCCGTGGGCGTTTGTCCGTTGAGGGTTTTGCGGGCGGTCGGTGATATTCCGTCGGTTGAGGCGGAAATAGGTCAGCCGGGAGGCGGAGGGGCGCACGAAAAGTACGTTCGGCGGCGCTGTAACCGTCCGAATACCGAATGGTAGTGCGGAGCCCTAATAAAATGGTCGGAAGATCCTTAGACCATGATGGCGAGGAAGTGGCAGTACGTAGGGCGTTTTTTAAATCCCTATGCCATCGCTCGATTTTTCCATTCGATTCAGGATGGTAGGCCGTTGTGCGATTGCGTTTGATGCCGAATTTTTTTAGGAATTCGGAGAATTCTGCACTCTCAAATTGCCTGCCTTGATCGGTAATAATCGTTAAAGGACAACCGAATCGCGCTATCCAATTGTTAAGGATGCCGTCAGTGACCGCCTTCGTCGTTATCGTTCGTAATGGGATACATTCCGGCCAGCTGGTATGTCTGTCGATTAGGGTTAATAGATATTTATAACCTTGCGAATCCGGAAGAGGCCCCACGAGATCAACGTTTAATTCCTCGAAGGGAAGCGAATCGTCAAATTCCGCTGGGCGAATTTGAGGGTGGCGGAATTCTTTGAATTTCGAACATTTGGCGCATGCCTGTACATATTCCCGTATTTCCGTGTTCATTCGAGGCCAAAAAAGTTTCGCGCGAATTAGGTCTCGTGTTGCGCGTATTCCTGGATGACTAAATGAATGATAGTGTTCAATTAATTTGCGGCGAAGTCGTTTAGGAACAAACGGGCGAGGCATGTCCGATGTCGTATCACACCACAGTGAGAGGTCGAGCGCAGGTACCTGGGTTTCTTCGAGACGCCCGGTCGAAATAAGGTTGCGGAACTCGGGTGATTCATCGGTCTGTTGATTTAGGTAAATATCTTTTCCGGACGGAAAGGTCGTGAGCTCGTGAAGTTCGAGCGAAGGCCGAGATAATGTGTCAGCGACTACGTTGGAGGTGCCCGGTGTATATCGGATATCAGTCGTGAATTGGCTGATAAACTCCATTTGCCGAATACGACGAGGCGAGGCCGTTTTCCGGTCTTGATGGAGCGAAGTGGTGAGCGGTTTGTGGTCAGTCACAATATGAAAAGTACGTCCCTCTACGAAGTCTCTGAAATGCTTTACACTTTCGTAAATAGCCAGAAGCTCCTTATCGAAAGTGGAGTACTTCTGTTGAGCTGTTGATAAAGTTTTAGAGAAAAATCCGAGGGGTGACGTCTCGTTGTTGACCTCCTGTTGTAACACCGCGCCAATTCCGACGTCCGAGGCATCCGTAGTAATGGAGAGTCGACCTTTCGGGGAAGGATGAGCCAGCGTAGTTGCATTTTGCAAATCGTTTTTGCATTTATTGAATGCGGATTTCATTTCCTCCGTCCATTCAATCGTGCGACGGTCCTTCTTTTTGGAAGGCTGTGGGATCGCATTTATTAAAGGCTGTTGGTGTATAGCCGCGTTCGGAATGTGTCGTCTGTAAAAATTTAACATCCCCAGAAACCTGCGTAGGTCGGTGACAGTAGTCGGAAGAGGGAATGTCGTGAGATTGTCCACCTTCTTAGGTACCGGTCGAATCCCATTTTCGTTTACAATATGACCGAGACAGGTCACTTCGTTTTTCGCAAGGACGCATTTTTCCTTGTTTACAGTGAGACCCTCGGCAGCGAAGACGTCGAGGACTGCTTTTACATGGCGTTCATGTTCCTTGATGTTTCGGGACGCGATTAAAACGTCATCTAAGAAACAAAAGACAAAGTCGAAGTCTCGAAGGATTTGGTCCATATATCGCTGCCACGACTGTGCAGCGTTTTTTAATCCGAAATTCATTTTTCTGTATTCGTATAGTCCGAATGGAGTTATAATCGCTGTTTTCGGAACGTCCTGAGGGTTCACGTCGATATGGTGAAACGCACGCGAAATATCAAGCGTGGAGAAAATCGTGCATCCGTGTAAATGAGACGAAAAATCTCGAAGATGCGGAACGGCGTATTGATCTCCGATAGTGCGTTCGTTCAACCGACGATAATCACCGCAAAAGCGCCAGGTACCGTTCGGTTTAGGTACCGCGTGAAGAGGACTTGCCCAAGGTGATTTCGAAGGTTGGATAATTCCGTCGCTGATGAGCTGTTTAAAATGCTCTTTTGTCTGACGGAGTTGTTCGGGGTGAAGACGTCTACTTTTCGCTGTGACAGGTGGACCTTTGGTTTCTATGAAGTGCTTTACCGTGGAGAGATGTGACGAGGATCGCGTCTCCGGTCGGTATTTATCGAGCATTTTGATGAAGGTCGGCGGAGTAGGTTCGGTGGTGACGCCGGAGTTGACCGTGTTGACGTACCCGCGTATAGGTTTTTGCGAGTGAGGGTTGAATAACGCTCGGTTTTTCAGGTCAACGTGTAAGCCAAAATATCCGAGAAAGTCGGCTCCGATAATGGGTCGTTTCACGTCCGCAACTACAAAAGACCATTCATATACTTCGTTTTGTAGATGAACCTTCGTTGTAAAATTACCATAGGTCGTTATGGCGGTGCCGTTCGCGGCGAAAAGTAGGTAGTCGGATGTTTTGTTCTTCCGATGAACTAAAGAGTTCGGAAGAATTGAGATGCTAGCCCCCGTATCGATCAAAAAAGGTATATTGTTTTTATGACATTTGACGAATAGTCGGTTGGAAATGTCTTGGAAAGGGGCGCCCGCCTTGTAAACAGGCGGGCCCGCTAGTTTTCCTGCCATCGTACCTTTTTGAATGAGCAAGGCTGTCGACATTTAGTTGCCTTGTCACGGTATTTAAAGTGGTACCAACACATACCTTTTTGTTGAGCTGGAGATTGTGGCCGAGGTTGTAGGTACTGTCGTGCGGGGCTATTTCGTCTCGGAGGTCGCTTCGTAGCTACCGCCTCGGTATTACAGTCCGGTTCGATTTGATGAACCGCTGCGGCGCTACGTATTTCGTGCGTAGCATCTGCGATCGGCGCGAGGAATTCCGGCGTTTTATCCATCCACGGCGCTAGGGACATTTGGACCGCGACGGGTAAGGCCCTGATCCAAAACGCCTTAGTAATTTCGTTAGGCGTGAGGTCCCCCAGTTGATGGCGCATTTTGCGGAGGAGCTGGGAGGGTTTGAGGTCCCCCAGTTGATGGTGCTCGGTGAGGGCCGTGATCCTCGCATGCCGAGACGGCTCGAAAATTTCGATGAGCCGTTGTTTTAGATCGTCGTAGGGAGTCACAAGCTGGGCTTGTGTTAGGTCCGCCGCTTGTACTGCAACATCGTAGGGCAGTAGAGGGATGGTGCGGGTGAAGCGAGCGCGCTGCGTGTTTACATGCGCGCCGGTGAAAGCCGCGTCGAGCTGTATAAACCATAGTCGGGGATCCTCTCGGTAGAACGGCGGAAGCGTGAGCGGGATTGAGACCTTCGTGGCCTCGGCGAAGTCCGGTGCGGGCGGCGGTAGCGGTGGTTCCATAATCCTCGAGTTAGCTTCGTGTTGAATAGCGAACCAAAAACGTGCGGGGTCACCAATGTTATGACTGCGTGTCGGAGCGTGAAGGCGATCGGCTTCCTTCGGTTTGTCGATTTAATTGGTTCCTACTCAACGAAGACAAAGGACGGGACAACACTCGATGCCCGGCGCGGGTAACCGCAGACCGTGTGCAAGAGTGTTAAGATCGCCAGCTCGGATACATTCCTAGGCGCGATTGCTCGCCGACCCGGGGGATGCACCACATTTACCTATACCTAGTTGGAGGCAGACGACGACTAGGGTAAATGGGAGCAGAAGCCGGCGCGATGAGCTTTATCGCATACCGAGACCCTCTGATGAACTGTGGGCTTCAGAGAAGAGGCGAGGTAGATCGAGAAATAAACAAGTCGAGTTTTCGAAGACGAATGCATGAAGGGGAAGCCCTGAGTCCTCCTTTTATATGGACTTGACAAGGTAAGGAGAGGGTGGAAAAAGGTGACGTCAACTGATGTCACTGTTCCCCGTACCTCACCTTACCTACCTTGCATGGTGAGTCACTCAGGGTTTCCCTCGACCTTTATTGGAGAACTACACAGTTAAGAGTATGAGTCATTACATATCGTTTCGGAAAATTTCCTCCTCAGCTCTCTGCACCTTCACAAATACCGTTATCTGGAACATTCGAGGATCCACGCGTCCCATCCGCGTGTTTACCCGTTTAGGAGGTTATAAACAAGCTATCTGAATACGCTCGTTATCTCGTGTTTGCATTCTCGGGCCCCCCTCTGATTGTCGACAAACCACGTCTTTCATAATGATAGCAGTATTTTTATCCCTCCTCGAGCCGACATTCAGATATCGCGTATGTTCCGGCGATAGAACATGGAAATAGTCCATGTTTGGTGATTGACAGCTTCAAACCATTCTTCCTCGTGTACATAAGGTACATAAGGTGCTTTAAAAACCAAAATTCAAAATTTTTAGGCCTTCCTACTCAATTGTGGTTTTGTGTCCACAAATATAAATATCAATTTGTTTATTATTTTATATTCGATTTTTCTTGTTTTATGTTAATGTACACCCCCAATACCTACTCATTCTAATTTTAATATTCTTCTTTTCCAGGTAAGGATACACTTTCACGTAGCAGCTTTTCACTAGGGAGTGAGTTCATAGAATACTTTTTTTCAGTTGTAGCTCGTTAGGAAGCTAGTATCAGACAGATGGTCATGCTATCATCATCCGTCTTGCGGCTAATTCGTACAGACTGAAAATTTCATTGGATCCTGGCCTCGATTTCGAAAAATCGTGTTGATTGAAAGCTAATGATCCACACAACATTGACAATAAATTCTGAAAAAAGATCTAGAATTTGGGGTAAAATTTACCTTAAATTCCAATTAATTACAAATAGCGTGAAATTCTATCAGGTTTGGGCAATAAATGAAGACAACCGTAGTCAGCATCCAAAACTCATTTCGCATATTTTAGAAAGCTCTGAGACCTTTTAATTTGAGAAATGATGTGCTGGAGGAATAAAGAACATTATCTAGACGTGTTGCCCAATGTAGAAGGAATTTCGTAATAAATTATCGAGTTCTGAGATGATTAAAGGAGATAAAATTTGTGTTGAAAGTTGAGGAGTGAGATTCTTCTGTCTATTACGATTAAGATCGGCCGCGAATGGAATTTTACATATCGTTTCTCGAGTTTATTTGCGCATCGTTCCAAGATGCAGAAATGTGATTCATCATCGTCCCTATTGTTTTTTGACGAGATTATCAGTATTTCTCAAGAGGTCGTCGTTGTTCGAACGATTACAAAAAAAATTCTCTCTCGAAAAGACAGACGATGTTCCGATATCGATTTCGAAAGGAGAGATGCGACGTTACATAATGTCGGCCGGGATGGTTTCTCATAATTGATGGGGTAAAAAAAAATGGAGGGGAGCGAGGGAGAATGATGAAGTTGATGCTCGCAAGTTGGGGGGTCATCGACCTCGGAGGTTACATCATCTCATTCATGGCGAGTCTAAATCGAATACAGGGTCAAATTTCACATTTTGCCAAAGTCTTGACACCACAATCCTTACCCACTGCAAACCTAGAAATAATTGTAATTTTCGTCTAATAAATTAGTCATCGTTCCCCCATTATTGACCAAACTCATAACAAAAACGCTGCAGATTATTACACAACGGTTTATTATTTTTATATAGATCACTCGTCTACAAAATCACCAACCATCCAATATGAAGAGAAAAAAAAAAAAATTAAAAATTAAAAAAAAAATAAAAAATAAAAAAAGAATAAAAAAAATAAAAATCACCAACCATCGATTGCATTTTGGTCAGCTCTAATTTGAACGGAGATTAGGCCTCTTTTGCGATTCACACTCGTGTTTTATATTTCAATATAAACCCTTAAATTTTCGTAGGGAGCGAACGGTTTGTCCTACAGAGCTCCGCGTAGTCTCTAAAAATTCTAAAAATTCTATAGAATCTTAATTTGAAGGAAAAACAATACCTTTATATCAAAATTTTTTGAGTTAGGGCGTTTTCAAAATTTCAAAATTGATTTTGGAACCCTTAGGAGTGACCTACATCAACCAAAAGCTTCGGGGCACAACTAGACCCCAAATGGAGCCCACATACCAAATTTCATCAAAATCGGTCAATGCTAAGTGGCAAAAGTGCCGCGTACGGCGGACGGACGGCCAAATTTTTATTCGATTTTGGTTTATTATTTTCAATAATAAGCCTTTGGAATCGAGCAAGAAAAAAAATTTTTTAACCCCCCCTCAAAATTTGATGTTTTACGTTTCAAGGTACGTAGAATCCGAAAATCGAATAAAAAAATTTCCGTCCGTCCGCCGTACGCCGTACGCCGTACGCCGTCCGCCGTACGCCGTCCGCCGTACGCCGTCCGCCGTACGCGGCACTTTTCTTAGCAACACTGGACCGATTTGGTTCAAATTTGGTATATGGGCTCCATTTGGGGTCTAGTTGTGCCGCGAAGCTTTTGGTTGATGTAGGTCACTTCTAAGGGGTGAAAATTAAGGGTTGAAATTTTCAAGAGTGCCCTAGCTCGAAAACTCTCGAAATAAAGGTATCGTTTTTTCACCAATTTTAAATAGTACAGAATTTTTAAAAATTTTTGAGACCACCCGGAGCTCTGTAGGACAAACCGTTCGGTCCCTACGAGTATTTGAAGGTTTTCCTTCGATAAAACAGAATCATGAGTGTGAATCGCAAAAGAGGTCTAATCGCCGTTCAAATTTTATCGGACTAAAATGCGATCGCTGTTCATTTCTTCGAGTTGTATTCAGTTTTGCCTTCTGCGTAACCAGTAATCAAATTTCCATATCAAGCTTTCTATTTTTCGAATCGAGTGTGGAGCGTTTAGTTCTTTCTAATAAACTTGATTGTGAAGGTGTGAAGCCATTATAGTGTGGTAGGTAGTACCTACCAATAGTTGGTAGGTAAAAAAAAATTGGTAGGTAAAACAATGTTTGTAGGTAAAAAACGCTGCAAATCATTGCTCACTGATCAGATCACTGATCAGCTGAGTGAGCTCCGAAGCCATTTTCAATGCTATTGAATGGAAGTGCTCTTCCAGGCGTCTCCAGCATTCGAGGAGATCTTCTTCACTCCTCACATCACTGATCAGCTGAGTGAGCTCCGAAGCCATTTTCAATCCTATTGAATGGAAGTGCTCTTCCAGGCGTCTCCAGCATTCGAGGAGATCTTCTTCACTCCTCACATCACTGATCAGCTGAGTGAGCTCCGAAGCCATTTTCAATCCTATCGAATGGAGGTGTTCTTCCAGGCGTCTCCAGCATTCGAGGAGATCTTCTTCACTCCTCACATCACTGATCAGCTGAGTGAGCTCGAAAGCCATTTTCAATCCTATTGAATGGAAGTGCTCTTCCAGGCGTCTCCAGCATTCGAGGAGATCTTCTTCACTCTTCAGATCACTGATCAGCTGACTGAGCTCCGAAGCCATTTTCAATCCTATTGAACGCAGGAGCTGAAATTTGAGAGGGAAGGTCAAGGGAGAATACAGATGGTGGTAGGTGCTATTGATGGAGAACCAGTGATCTATACAGAAGGATGAGCTATACATAAAATAATAAACCTTTGAGCAATGATTTGCAGCGTTTTGGATTCTACGTACCTTGAAACGTAAACCATCAAATTTTGAGGGGGTGTTAAATTTTTTTTTCTTGGTCGATTCCAAAGGTTCATTATTGAAAATAATAAACCAAAAGAAAAGGTCTCAGCCTTGTGTCATGCTACGAGTACATTATCATCTTCTGACTCCCTTTTAAATATTTAGTCCTTTATTATTATTTCGAGGGTGAAATGGCAACATGACCTAACTCATTTTTGGGCCGTATTGAGTTAAGTGTTTCTAGATTCATCAATTTTCGGCCCAAACCCTACAACAATTAGCTGAAAATACCAACGGACAAGTATAATGGCCAGCACTTGCAGTGCTTGAAGAAGTTCATGCCTCACGATTGTCATTAATTTTTAAATTGAATCCTCCATTAATACCAAAGCAGGAAGTAAAGAGAAAGAGTGCCAAAGAAGAAGGAAAAGTGTTGATTTTTCTCCTTTAAACTTCTAAAGCGAGAGTTCAGAGTTCCACCAAGAGAAAATATTGTTTTAACTTATCAAGGTGGAAGAAAAAAAGTTTTACAAAATCTGAATTTTCTGAACAATTTTGGTTTTGTGTCTGTCCGCAAATCCTTAAAAAGGGAAATACGAGTACTATGCAAAGTTACGGCCGATTTTGATGAAAATTTTCAGGGATTGTGTGGGTATAGATGGTCCCCTATGGAAATCATGGCCCCCGAATTGAAAGCATTTTGTGCGTATGCGCAAACGTTAAATTCTTGTAACCTCCACAACTTTTACATTTTCCATCCAATTTGTATGACATTTTCAGGCATCATGCGAATTTATGTGTGAGTGGTCCCCTTGAAAATTATTGCAAGGGATTGTTGAAATTATGCAATGGTAAAGAAAGTAAGTGTTCAGTTTACATAGACGAGAACCAGCAACGGATGAGTCATAATTTCTTATAAAAACTCCTCATTACATTATAAAAGTAATAAATCGGTCAGAAATCGGTTTTTGGTGGGGTCTTCTGGAAATTCAGAAAAAATGAGTTAGTCATGTTGCCACTTCATCCTCGATTTGCTGTTTGCACCGGTATTGGAAATTGTACTGACCCTTGTGTATATTTGAAAACCAACCAAGAAAAATGTATTGGTTGTTATGTAAAGGAGTTGTGACCATCAGAGTGAAATAAGGTCGAAATCATGAAAAAATCTTGAAAATGAGAAAAATGACTAAAACAAGGTGGTGAACGAATTTGGAAGGAAGAACTTGTCAAAAAAAACCTCGTGGAATCCAGATGGTAGCAGTTAAGGGTTGAAATGTCTATCGTTCGCGGGTTCTAATTCAGAAAAGTAGCAGATGGTAGCAGTTAAGGTAGGCAGCTAAGGTAGCAGTTAACCCTTAATATCCTGAGGCATCTTTCTGGAAGTCCGATTTTTACCTGCAACAATTTATCCAATTTTGAACCAAAACTGATAGCCGTTGGCTATCTTGATACTCCAACTATGGAGAGAAAATTTGAGTAAAAAAAAACGTAATAATAATAACATTAATTGTAGCCTTTGAGGTACCTTCTATCCTCATTTCTGACCTTGTAGGCTATTAGTTGAGATTTTCTCAGAAAAGGCAGCACACATACCTCTATGAAGTGAATGTTCTTCACCTTATTGCTTGGTTCTGTACTTTACGGGAAATAGCAGATCCTAACATCCCACCAAGAATTTTTCCAAGTTTCCTTCTTTCACTCCATCAAAATTGGGTTTATGGACAGATTTTGCTGTCGCAAATAGCGCTTGAGTGGCCCTTAGAAAGACCCTTCTTGAGGTGACAGATTGTATAGAGCCTTTGAGGTACCTTCAGCTCAAATATTCTCTAAATTTGAATTCAAAACTCCGAAAAAAACATTTTTTTTAAACAAGTGGGAAATTAAGGGTTAAGGGTTGAAATGTACTACCGTTCGCAGGTTCTAATTCAGAAAAGTGATAGAATCTGGGAATTACACTAATAACCAACTTCCTGGAATACCAGTATCTCCTGATGACCGTTCGCAGGTCCGCAGGGTTCACGGAAGGCCTGGATAACACGTGAACCTTCCAGCACTATCAGTACCAGCTGACGGCTAATCTACCCAGCTCAGATATCGACCTCATTTCACTGCCTTTACCTATGATGAAAACGTCGAGTCACCTGCTATAGCTTTTTCATTGAACTTCAACGCTACCTGATGCTGATTAGGTAGTGGAACTGCAGGGAAATGTAAGGCCCATGAATCCTCTAGCAAGAATTAGTCACGGTGATAAAGCCACAAATCATTCGGTCTGAGAATTTTTGGATCAATTATATGAATCTGAAAACGCTGCAAATTATTACACAATGGTTTATTATTTTTCTATATAGATCACTCGTCTACAAAATCACCAACCATCCAATATGAAGGGAAAAAAACCCCCGCTTAGAGCCTAATGGCTAAAATGTGACATACCTTGAAAAGGTTTTTGCTCCCTCTCCCTCTGTAATATTTAAGATACCTCCTTATTCATAATAACATCAGGTTGTCAAGCATATTTGTCGTCAAGCATATGATAAATCATAGCGCTACTTTACTGTCGATTTTTCCTGTCGTTTTTCGGCGGGGGGTCCCATCGCTAAAACCTTTTCAAGGTTAAAAAAATAGATAAATAAAAAATAAAAATAAAAAAAAAAAAAAATTAAAAAAATTAAAAATTTTTTTAAAAAAATCAAAATCACCAACCATTGATCGCATTTCGGTCAGCTCTAATTTGAACGGAGATTAGGCCTCTTTTGCGATTCACACTCGTGTTTTGATTTATATATATATATATATTTCAATATAAACCCTTAAATTTTCGTAGGGAGCGAACGGTTTGTCCTACAGAGCTCCGCGTAGTCTCTAAAAATTCTATAGAATCTTAAATTGAAGGAAAAACAATACCTTTATATCGAAATTTTTTGAGTTAGGGCGTTTTCAAAATTTCAAAATTGATTTTGGAACCCTTAAAAGTGGCCTACATCAACCAAAAGCTTCGGGGCACAACTAGACCCCAAATGGAGCCTACATACCAAATTTCATCAAAATCGGTCAATGCTAAGTGACAAAAGTGCCGCGTACGGCGGACGGACGGCCAAATTTTTATTCGATTTTTGGATTCTACGTACCTTGAAACGTAAACCATCAAATTTTGAGGGGGTGTTGAAATTTTTTTTTTCTTGGTCGATTCCAAAGGTTCATTATTGAAAATAATAAACCAAAAAAACCTCATTCCAGATCCCGCAATATGCTCTCTCCCAAAGGTGATAATATCGCAGTTTCTGCTACCCTGCCTATTGCCTAAAAGCGACCATCCTGATTTAGACATTTTGAAAAACCTCAGCACTTTACATCTCCGCTCTCCGTTACCCAGTCTGTCGTGACCGTCATTCGTCACGGAAGCCATAAAAATTTCCCTTCCACCTTTTTTTCTTCTCCCATCCTGTAAACACGAAACCTATCAAACGCCGCTGATGGATGGAACGGAAAAACAAATATATTATTCAGTCAGGAGATCGAGGTTAATTCGATGCTCCGCCGGCCATAATTTCAGCGTTTGTCTTATTGGAAAAAAAAAGAAAAACATCTCTCACGTATCGTCGAGAGGCGAATGGATCGGTCGCTGAATGACTAAAACGTAGTTACGCCTTTTGAAATTTTCATGGCATCTCGCTCGAATTCATTGTGCGCGGCTTTTTACTCGGTTATTCCTACAATGATATTCCGGTGTTTGTCAATTTCCCCTTCTGCTCGCACTACGTAAAATACGGTGTTTTCCCGAATAGGTAGGTTTCATTCTTCGATTCCTCGAAACGTTCCTTCCAGGAGCTCCAATACAAAACCAATTTAACGATGGGAAAAATCAAATTTTCGTGATCGCTTTTCACCTACCAGGATTCACTTACTGAGGAAGTAGATTTTTACCATTTTCAGAAATTCCAATTCGCACAGTCAATTTATACATCAAATGCAAATAACTCAATTTAATCGGAATTATACGTATCTTTAAAATTGTGCATAGTTCCATGTTTTCCCAAAAATGTTCCAATTTTCATAGTTTTGTTGATTTTTCTCAATTTTTTTCCCCAAAACGTTTTTCTTAATTTTTATTTATTTTTGAAAAAATCATAATGGTTACAGGTATAGTAAAGTAAAGGTTCAACTTGAAGCTGATTTCTTTCAAATTCTCACCTCTTGACTCTTTTTAAATAAGTAAATAGTAATATGTGGAAAATTCTTTAAAATTTAAATTTTGGAAAATTTTGAAATATTTTTTAAAATTCTCACCTCTTGACTCTTTTTAAATAAGTAAAATAGTAATAAGTAAATAGTAATATTTTGGAAAAAATAACCTATTTTGAATTACGGCATCTCTGCAATTATTCAACCTGCAAAGATCAAACTGTAGCAATATTTACTCTACTTTTGAAAAGTTGCTGGTTACAAATCATTGAAATTATCATAGTTTAGAAATTGTAGTTAAAACTGAAAAAAGTGTAAAATTTTTATGGTTTCAGCGCACGACTACTACCGTAGCACAAGATTCTCGGAGTTGAAATTTTTGGGATTAACTACCATTGGGGGTCATAACGATATTTAAAAAAAACCATTAGCAATTTCCAGTTTTTTAAAATTGAATCTTTGAACAACTTTTTGCTTCCCAGTCTACCAAGTTAGCGGAAGCTTTGTTTTCAAAAAAAAAGTTCTCCAAAATCAAAATTTCCACTCGCATTTTACGTTTCAGAGATGGTGGTGGAGGGTGGTCTTAGAGATTGATGTTTTGAGATTAACTACTATGCATCGGATCATCTATAGAATCGGGTTATGGATACGAGGAGGCTATGTGCCACACCCACTTGGCAGAAGTTTTTGTATGAATTGACTGGGTCTTGTGCTTTGATTGAAATACGCCTCGTGGATTACTTATAGAAAACTCAACTTCATTTACGAATCATTATGTTGGTGTATTTTCGTTCCTAGTTTATTTCATAATTTATGAGTCTCTTCCAAAAACGCTGCAAATTATTACACAATGGTTTATTATTTTTCTATATAGATCACTCGTCTACAAAATCACCACCCATCCAATATGAAGAAAAAAAATCAAAAAAAAAATTCAAAAAAAATCAAAATCACCAACCTTCGATCGCATTTTGGTCATCAAATTTTGAGGGGGTGTTAAAAATTTTTTTTTCTTGGTCGATTCCAAAGGTTCATTATTGAAAATAATAAACCAAAAACACTTGAAATCGTACTCCGATCAGAAGCCTAAAAATAACCGTTGATTTAGTTAATTCATATAATAATGTTCCTATTGAAAGAATGAAATTTAAGACTGGTAATTCAATATATTTGCGAGTCTCCTTCGGGTACACGGTCAGAAAACACTCTTCTTAAGGGGCGATCAAACACTCCCGTAAGGCAACGAGGGAAGTCGGTCAATTTACAGACCGGATCGATCCGAACCAGTAAACTACGCCCTCACGTCTCCACGTCAATCTTCTCCCCGAAGTCCGGTAAACACTGCTATTACCTTCTCGATACCACGGAGTAGAGATTAGACTTCCCTATTCGATTTCATGGAGAAGCTATCGAGGCTAAAACGTGACGTTCCCTACTGAACTCATCAAAAATATTGTGTCACAGTTGCGACTTTTTTTGAGGTATCAGCAGAATTCAAAATTTTCATTCTTTGGTTAGTTTAGTTATTTATTTCGGCTTAGTTCTGCCCTTGACGAGGAATTCATCCCCAATTATTGGACCAATGAGATCTAAAATCAAAATGTTAGTAAAGATTTCGACTTTTAAATTTTGATTGTTTTCACTTTTTATGGTTAAAATAATAATAATGAATAATATGTGTTCATTATGAAATGCTTGTAACGGTATATTATCAAGTTATTGTCGGATTTCGACGAAATTTTCAGGGATTGTGCGGTGTATCCTCTGCGCCTGCGCAAACGTTATGCCCTTATAACTGCCATAACTTCTACTTCTTCCAACTGAAATCGATGAAATTTTTAGAGATGTAGTTCAAAGTACTTCAATATTGATGTTTTGAAGTTAGTTAAATCGGATCATATAAAAAATTGGTCTATGGATACGAGGTAACTATGTGCCACACCCATTTGACAGACTTTTTAAAAAACTGATTGACAACCTTTGTCGACGAAATAACACTTGTATTCTTGTATAATCATGTTTCAATTGGATGCGATGTCGATTATTTTGGCAATTCTACTATAAATTTTAATTTAAATGTTGTTCGAAACTATTGAATATCCAGTGTTGAGTTGGTATGTTACAGCAAGAATTCATTTTGCAAGTTAGTATGAAGCGGATAGAGAAAATTCAAACTTACCGAAAACATCTGTCCCGAGTCTGAAGTAGACTACTTCAACGGAAAATGTGGTTGAAACGAAAAGAGGAACAAACCTGGGTAAACGTCTTTCACTGGAATGTTGGAGATAATGGAATGAACATAAAATCCGACCAGTCAAGGTTTATATTGTTGTTGAAAGGTTAGAGTTGTAATGGAGATACATCTATCGATCGACCATTATTAGCTTGTAATAATACAGAGGAATGGGACAATAACCTCTTCTCAATGTCTGCACAGGGTGGTCCCAAACTTTATGAGATTTTGATCTACCTACTTATTTGTATTGTCAGTTGTTGAAATTGAAAAATTGACTTGAGGCCAATTACTAAGATTCATTGTATCATTCGAGGCTCAAGTCCTGTGAGGTGCATCAGGGCTTTGAAATGCTGAGTTGAGGATGAGCTAAAAACGCTGCAAATTATTACACAATGGTTTATTATTTTTTATTTTTCTATACAGGGTGTCACCCTAACTCGAGGACCAAACTTCAAGGATCGATTCTACAACTAATTTGCAAACTTTTTTGTCTCATGGCATTTTTTTTTAAACGCTTTAAAATTATACTTTTTTCACTTTTAAGATTTTGTTCGTGTTTTCGACCTTGAGCCATTAAAACGGCCATAACTCCCTCAATTTACTGGATAAACTCAAATATGAGTATACCGTTGGAAAGAACGTTAAATTTCCTATCAGTTCATCAGGACACAAAAGCTTTTTAAGCCTTTCGTATAAGTGAATAAATTGGTCAAAATCAGAAATTTAAAACTTTCTCGAAAATCACCATTTTTCAGGCTGACTCATCTTATGTAATAAACAGCCGTATCGGCGGGCACTCAACGGAAAAAACTTGCCCAGAATCTCAGCTTTCCAACGGTCTATCAATTTTTCTTTTTAACATTCAAATTAGAAGAGTAAATGAAGTTTGAATGCCCGAAAACGTGTGTTTTACAAGCAAATCCAGTGTTTTAAGCGGTTTCTGGTCCCCCTCGACCTCAAGATGGCTTGACGATTTTGGTATCATTTCCTATGTAATTTTCTACGCTGAATCAAATAGTGATACTTCCGAATGGTTCCGACTGCTAGAAAGTGGATTTTTCGAAGAAAACCTTCGTTTTTCGTACATAAAATACGCATTATTCTTAAATGTGGTAGTGAGCATGAAGTAACACCTTTGAACTCAATAAAAACACCGAATTTCTAGTTGATTGAAGTTTTTGTTGAGTTGAAAAAAATTTCCCAAGTCGCTTGTACTGCACGTTTTGCCTTGAATACTGCTTAGCTCGTATTCATGGCAGAGTCCTCCCAGGAAACTTCTCCGTCTTTCCTCATTCACGTTCAAAACATCCTAATCGTGTTATCCACAATCTACTCGTAATGACCACCCATTGATTGCTTACGATTTCGAAGGAAACCTCATCCTTCAGATACTCCTCAAACGGTTATCAATAACGAAAGGTTTTCTTCTTTTTTTTTCTTCGAAAATCACCATGGATTTCCCCCTTTGATTGACTCATTAGAAGGCAACCAAACGCTATTTCGAGGGTTGTGAGGGGGGGACTCGTTCCATAATATCCTTCATTAAGTTCATTATTGGAGAACCGGTTCCTAATTAGTTTTGAAGAAAACGGGCCGAGCGGGCTCGACGGGACCCCCGGCGCGACCCTGTTCCGATTGTCATTCCCTTCCTTTTCAAATTCACAGGTCAACAAGGACCTAACGACGTCTCTTTTTCTTTTCGTTTTTACGCGGGGAAAATTGTATAGAAGGGCGAGATAAATAAATAACCCCGGGGCGCGGTGCGCGGGACTTTCGCTGCAAGGGGTCTGTTGGATATGCAGTCTCCCACGCTTCCATCTTGAGCTTTTGTCGCTCGAGATGTGCCCGTATCTGGGAAGTGCTCCAATAACGGCACTTTCTTTTGTAGTTCTCGTTTCTTTCCTTCACCTCGGCCTTCGCTCGAGCTAGGTAAGCATGCTAGTGCATTACAACTATGTAATTTGTAGAAACCACAACTCTCTATAAGCTCCATTACTAAAATCTGCCTGAGTAATGAAGAATACGATTTTCCTCACTTCCCTATGATTTCTCATGATTCCCAGTTCTGAAACATCATCATGGAACCTGCGAGAAAATCAGAAATGATTACCGAGTTGATTCCTTGAGCAGTGTAATGTCTTTATTATTAGGTACAATATTATTAGGAACAAAGGACTGGGGTTGGTCACATTATAAGAGGTTATGGGAATTCCAAAGCACGCGTAGAAATGACGAACGTAAGTTATAAAATAGAACACTTGCGGAAAGATAACTTTGATACTTGGAAAATCCAAACAAGAGCTATCCTAGTTAAAAATGGGCTCTGGGGTTATGTATCAGGCACAATCCCGAAACCAGTCGTACCTGATGGTGACGGTGATGCTATTGGTAGAGCAGCACTTGAAAACAGTAGCATTGTCAACAGTTGAAGCTGAATATATTGCGTTGACAGATGCGTCTGAGGTAGATTGCTTCCTTTGACGCATCTGTCAACGCAATATATTCAGCTTCAGCTGTTGACGATGCTACTGTTTTCAAGTGCTGCTCTACCAATAGCATCACCGTCACAATTATTGTCCAACGACTTTGGTGAGAAAATCGGACCGTTGAAAATCTTCAGTGATAACCAGGCTGCAAAAACTCTTGCAAGCAACCCTGTCGTTAGTTCCAAAATCAAACACATTGCGATAAGGGAACACTTCATACGAGAGGCAGTACAGCGACGAGAAGTTCAAGTGGAATATCTGAAGTCAGAAGACATGATAGCGGATATCTTCACGAAGGGACTTCCAGCACCGAGACTCACGAAGTTGAAAAGTACTCTTGGACTCTTGGGGTGTTTGTGAGGAGTATTGGAACGACTTCACTTTATTGAAGAGTTCATCCACTCTCGCATTTTGTGTTATGTTGTAATTGTGAACAACAACTAATATTGAAATAAATATTCGCTTCTTCCTGTGACATCGTGTAGAAAAGTTTATCCACAAAATAATATAATTTAATTGTACACAATATTATTAGGTACAAAGGGCTGGGGTTGGTCACATTATAAGAGTCTTCATTTCTGTACAATAAACAGAGATGCTCAGGGATAAGCCTCTTGATAATATTTCTTCTCTTACGCTTCATAACTTCCAAGACTCTCTCCCAAAGCTAAGCATGTTCTTCACCAAATGCATCGTGCATCAACTTCAGTTCTGTTCTAGTTCCAACAGACAAAACTATCCTAATAGCTAGCTTTCCGCTGTTAGCTCAGTCTTCAAGTCAAGTCAAAATGTTTTTTATTGTAGAACCAATTATTATGATGGCATTACAATAGTCAGAATACTAAATTAAGGGAATATAAAACACAAATGTCATATAAATAATTACAAAAACAAATAAGTAGAATCAAAATTCCAACTTAAAAAATCCAAAACAGTGTACAACTCAGCCTCGATCAATACTTCCTTCACTCTCTTTCCAAATCGATCAGCCGGTAATGTCCGAATCCGATCAGGTAGTCGATTATACAGGCGAACTCCCTGCTGAAGAGGATTTGTACGAAGGGAAGTAGAGAGATGAGCCTGCGGAGGTCGTGTGGCATAACGCGATCTGGTTGCATGGTCGTGAAGATCGCATCCTCGTCGTAGGCGTTCTAGATTATTCTTCGTGAGAACTAACACGTGAAATACATAGAGCCCAGCAATGGTAAGACTCCGCAGACGCCTAAAATATCCACGGCACTACTGCCTATAACTCAGGCCGAATATGATTCGAATAGCAGCCTTCTGCAGACGAAGGGCTCAATCTTAGACAAGCCTGATTCATGTCACATCCTCTAGTCTTCAATCATCGTCACAGAACTCACGATAATTTCAGAAATGTTACAAAAAGTGTCTACAGATCATGCTGTCCGTTCAATGAGGTTACATGTGATGAGCATCGTCGTCCCTACGACGATTTGGCATGATCTTCATCCACGAACCTGCCCCAGTTCTGTCCAACTTCTAGTAGACGAAACTCCCCTTATAAAGAGGATGTTCAGGATGAAACCATACTAGACATTCCTCGGCCAAGATGCCTTTTCGCATACGACACCCAGGTTCCAGTGGCTGCGGGAAAAGGGAGCGATTTGTATGCTAAACAGGAGAGGCCCGCCCTCCATCGCTAAGGCCGTCCTACCAGTTATACGATCCCGAGAGATCGATGACCGGAGGAGGCGTACTCAGCCGGTTGTTAAGTCAAAATGGGTTGCTCCTTCCACTCTGAGCCGCATAACTCCGAAAACTTTTGTAATCGCCAAGTTGGGCCCTTCATCATCAACTTCCTTGAAAGTTTGTTATCGCTTGTAGGATTCTCTCTCTTCTTTTTTTTTGTGGAAGGAACTGTTTGAATATCATCAAGCAGCGAGGATTGGATTGGTGATTAAAAACCATCATCAATCCTTACTCCAATATTTCCATTTGGTTATTCAAACAGCACCTCAGTTCGAGGGCGTAAGACAACTCATAAAGGAGCTTGTTTGGTTTTCTCAGCCCCACTCTTTGATGAAACAGGTCTGTCTAAGGCCTACTTGTACAAACTTCAACTTCTGTATGTTTTCGACCTCTGTGGATCTGAGACTTGTCCAACATGGAAGGTCATTCGGATTGGAACAATTTTCCCTTCATATGGGAAATTGGCAAAAATGCCGCGTAGAAAATGAAGAGTATTACATAAATTTCCTAACCATATCTTTGGACCAGTTCCTCTGGTGAGGTACTGGTCTGATCTGCTTAACCCTTAATTTCCCACTTGTTCAAAACATTTGTTGTTTGTTTTTTTCAGAATTTTTTTTGTGGTGTATTTTGACTAATTAAGAGGCGTTTGATTTTGATCGAGTGGTATATGATTTTTCGTAATTCGATGAAAAAAACTGCGTGGTATCTTTTTGGATACCTCAGGAAGCGTGTAGTGAGGCTCTGCAAAGATACTTCAAGAGGGGTTGGCTGTCGGTATTTACCAAAAAAACTCTTCAGGATCGGAGAAATTACTTGAAAGCAATGGATTATAGATAAAATGAGCAAGAATTATTATGTATACCTGTTTGATGTCACAATATTATCCCAGGGGTTGATGATTTCCCTGTCTTTTCTCAAACAATCGATACTTCAAGGCAGATATTAAGGATAGTTCAATCAATCGATTTATAGATAGGCAAAACAAATCGTCTTGAAAGTGGATAAATAGAACTGCAGAAACCTTGAAAATCGTACTTCCAGAAAAATACGTCAGGACATTAAGGGTTAACCCCGATTTTTGTCTCTTTCTGAAGAAGTTTGTCTCTTATGTATTTGACGGAGAGGGCGTATTCACTAATAACTCGACATTATCACGACTTTCATTGCTCTACAATTAGCATTACGATTGAATTTAACTTATCAAACATTACTAGGCCGACCTCCCTTTGCGGGGTTCTCTGCCTGTCCCACTCTCGATACATCGATACACCCGTCCAGTATCGATTGTATCAATAGGCTTCTCGTTCACTCGATCCACCGAAAAGTCGATTTAGAGATCTTATTATATTTCGGTGGCGGCTAATTTGAATACTGGCGATGCCGCCGACGTATTCTTGTCTGTCTCTTATGTACGAACTCATGTACCTAAATAAGTGCTTAAAAACGGGGTAAAAAAAAAATTCAGAAAATTATTCAACATTTTACTTTGTGCTTACTTTTTACGCATTAGATCTCGAAATATTCAGGATTTTTTTTATCATTAGGAATATAGGATATTTAAGGTTCTTTCCGGGTAGGGGTGGGGGGGGGGGGGCTATTTTTACACGATATATCAAGTTAGGTATGGTAATTTTAGTAATATGAGGTCAATAACAAAAAAAATCTTAAAAATTAAAATACTCATGAAAAAAGGGTTCGAAGAACTGTAAGAGGAACTAGAAAAAAGAAAAAGAAAATAGTTTGGAGAAAATTAGTTGTTGAGTGTACAAAGTGCTCACCCAGTATTACATTGATTCATCCCGTTCAAACATTTCCTTTGTTAGACAGTTGTGGAGCT
This sequence comes from Apolygus lucorum, assembly GCA_009739505.2. Classification (NCBI taxonomy): domain Eukaryota; kingdom Metazoa; phylum Arthropoda; class Insecta; order Hemiptera; family Miridae; genus Apolygus; species Apolygus lucorum. The sequence continues at coordinate 5,830,734 of CM019173.2, read as the reverse complement.
CAACAGTATTTTGGTTCGCATCGTCGATTTCCGCGTACTCAATTTTGCTATTTCCGGTTGATATGTGAAATACAGGGTATTTTCATGATATTCCAAGTTTTG